>OY735231.1:0-242500 GCA_963457665.1 Thysanoteuthis rhombus
AAAAGGCATCAGTCAAAAGGATAACAGTAGTTTGGAATGTTTCAACTAAATTTGTACTAGTTAAGTACATAATTTCACTCAATATTTCAGTTTTGACAAAAGGTATCAGTTGAAAGATTAACAGTAGTTTGGAATCTTTCAACTAAATTTCTATTAGTTAAATACGTAATTTCAAATGGTATTTCAATTTTAACAGAATGTGTCAGTTCAAATGATGTCAGTAGGTACGTATGTTTCAATAGAATTTACATCAGTTAAAAATGTAATTTCTAATGGTATCTTAATTTTCATGGATGGCATCAGTGAGATGATGACAGCAGTTTTAAATATTTCAACTGGAATTGTATTTGTTTAATGAATAATCTCAAGTAGTATCTGAATTTTGAGAAGAAATATCAATTTAAGGATGACAGAAGTTCTGAATGCTTAACTGAATTTATATTACTCAAATATGTTATTTCATAGGGCATCTTACTTCTGACAAAAAGCATAATTTGGAAAGATAACAGTATTTCCAAATGTTTCAGCTGGATTCGTATTTGTTGAACACAATATTTTTTACTGTATTCCAATTTTAACAAAAGGCATCAGTTGGAAGCATAACAGTAGTTCTGAATATTTCAACTGAATTTGTATCAGTTGAATACGTACTTCCATATGGTATTACATTTCTGACACAAAACATCAGTTGAAGATATAACAGTAGTTTGAAACTCTGCAGCTTGAATTGTATTAGTTAAATACATATTTTTATATGGTATCTTAATTTTGACAAAAACCATTGGTTGGAAGGATAACAGTAGTTCTGAATCTTCCAAATGAATTTGTACGTAATTTCATATGGCATCTCAAGGAAAGGCATCAGCTGAAAGGATAGCAATAGTTCCGAATGTTTCAGCTCAATTGTTTTGAGTCAAATACATGAGGTTGAAAGGATAACTGTAGTTCCAAATGTTTCAGCTGAATTAGTATTTGTTAGATACGTAAATTCATATGGTATCGTAATTTTGAAAAATGCATCAATTGAAAGAATTTCCAAATGTTTCAACTGAATTAGTAAAAGTTAAATACTTGACTAGAAGTATCTGTTATTTGTTCCAAATGTTCCAACTGACTGTGAATCGGTTAAATATTTAGTTTCATATGGTATATTGATTTTCACAAATAGCATTAGTTGGAAGGATAATAATAGTTACGAAGGTTTGAACTCAATTGATATTAGTTAAATACATGATTTCATATGGTATCTGAATTTGACAAAAAGAATTTGTTGAAAGGATAACAGTTGTTTTGAATGTTTCAGCTTAATTGGTAATAGTTGGGTACATAATTCCATATGGTATCTTAATTCTCAGAAAATGTGTCAGTTGATAGGCTTGCAGTAGTTCTGGATGTTTCAACCAAATTTGTATTAGTTAAATACCTAATTTATTATCATATGTTACTTTTAAAAAAATCTGTCAGTTGAAAGGATGGCAGTAGTTTTGAACGTTTAAACTGAATTTATATTAATTAAATACGTAATTTTATATGGTATCGACAAAAAGGTATCAGTTGAGAGGATAACAGTTGTTCCGAATTTTTCAACTAAATTTGTATTAGTTAAATGTGTTATTTTATATGGTATATATTAATAAGTAATCTAATAATTTTTCATAATTCTTTTTGAAAAAATTCTGTTTTGTCATCACTCTACTGAAATGTCGTAAAACATCGTAACACGCTGCATAAAACATCAATGAAATCTTGCTTGGTAGAATCAGTATTTAATAAAATGATAGGCATCTCGAGTCATGTCAACAATTGCAAACGACACGTATGGAGAGTTTGAAGTGATGAAATACAAGATGAAAAGTAATCAAGAGTTTCTTTCAAACCACCGGAAATCAATTTACCTAATTAGTTAGGGACTAATTAGAGAGAAAAAAAAAACAAAAAATATATGAGATAATTCTTGAAGCATTCATTTTTTACATATTTTTGATAAAACAAAGCTGACAGTAATTGAGAGAATGAAATATTGAAAATTTGATTTATCAAAATGATTAAAAACATATTTCTTTTTTTCTGTAGAAAATAATCGTAAATATGAGTGAGCAAACAAAGGTAAAAACTTGCCCAGAAGAAGAGCAATATTTTACTTTAATTTTCAGTTTTTGGATTTCATAAATTGACAGGGATCTGACAGAACGATAAAAGCAGTTTGGAATGTTTCAACTAAATTTGTACTAGTTAAGTACGTAATTTCAATCAATATTTCAGTTTTAACAAAAGGCATCAGTTGAAAGGATAAGAGTAGTTTGGAATGTTTCAACTAAATTTGTACTAGTTAGGTATGTAATTTCACTCAATATTTCAGTTTTGACAAAGGGTATCAGTCAAAAGGATAACAGTAGTTTAAAATGTTTCAACTGAATTTGTACTAGTTAAGTACGTAATTTCACTCAATATTTCAGTTTTGACAAAAGGCATCAGTCAAAACGATAACAGTAGTTTGGAATATTTCAACTAAATTTGTACTAGTTAAGTATGTTATTTCACTCAATATTTCAGTTTTA
The DNA here is from genome assembly GCA_963457665.1 of Thysanoteuthis rhombus. Classification (NCBI taxonomy): domain Eukaryota; kingdom Metazoa; phylum Mollusca; class Cephalopoda; order Oegopsida; family Thysanoteuthidae; genus Thysanoteuthis; species Thysanoteuthis major. The sequence goes on from OY735231.1 coordinate 2,559, forward strand.
ACAAAGGGTATCAGTCAAAAGGATAACAGTAGTTTGGAATGTTTCAACTAAATTTGTACTAGTTAAGTAGGTAATTTCACTCAATAATCCAGTTTTGAAAAAGGGTATGAGTCATGACGATAACAGTAATTTGGAATTTTTCGAATAAATTGGTACTAGTTAAGGATGTAATTTCACTCAATATTTCAGTTTTGAGAAAAGGTATGAGTCATAACGATACGGTAATTTGGAATGTTTCAACTAAATTTGTACTAGTTAAGTATGTAATTTCACTCAATATTTCAGTTTTGACAAAGAGTATCAGTCAAAACGATAACAGTAGTTTGGAATGTTTCAACTAAATTTGTACTAGTTGAGAACATAATTTCACTCAATATTTCAGTTTTGACGAAGGGTATCAGTCAAAACGATAACAGGAATTTGGAATGTTCCAACTAATTTTGTACGAGTTAATTACGTCATTTCAATCAATATTTCAGTTTTGACAAAAGGCATCAGTTGAAAGGATGACAGTAGTTTGGAATGTCTCAACTAAATTTGTACTAGTTAAGTACGTAACTTCACTCAATATTTCAGTTTTGACCAAAGGCATTAGTAAAAGGATAACAGTAGTTTAGAATGTTCCAACTAAATTTGTACTAGTTAAGTACGTAATTTAACTCAATATTTCAGTTTTGACAAAGGGTATTAGTCAAAAGGATAAGTGTAGTTTATAATGTTTCAACTAAATTTGCACTAGTTAAGTACGTAATTTAAGTCAATATTTCAGTTTTGACAAAGGGTATTATTCAAAAGGATAATAGTAATTTGGAATGTCTCAACTAAATTTGTACTAGTTGAGTACGCAACTTCACTAAATATTTCAGTTTTGATGGAAGGCATCATTTGAAAAGGATAACAGTAGTTTGGAATGTTTCAACTAAATTTTTACTAGTTAATTACATAATTTCAGTCGATATTTCAGCTTTGACAAAAGGTTAAAGTCAAAAGGATAAGAGTAGTTTGGAAAGTTTCAACTAAATTTGTACAAGTTGAGTACATATTTCACTCAATATTTCAGTTTTGATGAGAGGCATCAGTCAAAAGGATAACAGTAGTTTTGATTATTACAACTAAATTTGTACTAGTAAGATTTCACACGATAATCCAGGTGTGACAAGAGACATCAGTGGAAACGATGAAATTAGTTTGGAATGTTTCAACGGAATTTGTACTAGTTAAGTACTTAATTTCACTCAGTATTTCAGTTTTGACAAAAGGCATCAGCCAAAAAGGATAACAGTAGTTTGGAATCTTTCAACTAAAGTTGTACTACTTAGGTACGTTATTTCACTCAATATTTCAGTTTTGGCAAAGAGTATCAGTCAAAAGGATATTAGTAGTTTGGAATGTTTCAACTAAATTTGTACTTGTTAAGTACGTAATTCCAATCAATATTTCAGTTTTGACAAAGGGTATCAGTTAAAAGGATAACATTAGTTTGGAATGTCTCAACTAAATTTTTAGTAGTTGAGTACGCAACTTCAATAAATATTTCAGTTTTAACGAGAGGCATCAGTCAAAAGGAATACAGTAGTTTGGAATGTTGCAACTAAATTTGTAGTCGTTAATTCCTTAATTCCAGTTGATGTTTCAGCTTTGACAAAAGGCATAAGTCAAAATGAAAACTGTAGTTTGGAATGTCTCAACTAAATTTGTACTAGTTAAGTACGTAATTTCACTCAATATTTCAGTTTTGACAAAAGGCATCAGTCAAAAGGAATACAGTAGATTGGAATGTTTCAACTAATTTTGTACTAGTTAAGTATGTAATTTCACTCAATATTTCAGTTTTGATAAAAGGTATCAGTCAGAAGGATAGCAGCAGTTTGGAATGTTTAAACTAATTTTGTACTTGTTAGGTACGTAATTTTACTCAATATTCCAGTTTTGACGAGAGGCATCAGTGAAAAGGACAACAGTAGTTTGGAATGTTTCAACTAAATTTGTACTAGTTTAGTACGTAATTTCAATCAATATTTCAGTTTTGACAAAAAGCATCATTCAATACAATAACTGTTGTTTGGAATCTTTCAACTAAATTTGTATCAGTTAACTACGTATTTCACTCAATATTTCAGTTTTGACGAAAGGCATCAGCCAAAAAGGATAACAGTAGTTTGGAATGTTTCAACTAAAGTTGTACTGGTTAAGTACGTAATTTCACTCAATATTTCAGTTTTGACAAAGGGTTCCAGTCAAAACGATGACAGGAGTTTGGAATGTTTCAACTAAATTTGTACTAGTTAAGTACGTAATTACACTCAATATTTCAGTTTTGACAAAGGGTATCAGTCAAAAGGATAACAGCAGTTTGGAATGTTTCAGCTAAATTTGTACTAGTTAGGTACGTAATTTCACTTGATATTTCAGTTTTGACAAAAGGTATCAGTCGAAAGGATCACATACGTTTGGAATGTTTCAACTAAATTTGTACTAGTTAAGCACGTAATTTCACTCAATATTTCAATTCTGACCAGAAGCATCTGTCGAAAGGATGACAGTAGTTTGGAATGTTTCAACTAGATTTGTACTAAGTAAGTACGTAATTTCACTCAATATTTCAGTTTTGACAAGGGTATCAGTCAAAAGGATAACAGTAGTTTGGAATGTTTCAACTGAATTTGTACTAATTAAGTACATAATTTCACTCAATATTATAGTTTTGACTAAGGGTATTAGTCACAATGATAACAGTAATTTTAAATATTTCAATTAAATTTGTACTTGTTAGGTATATAATATAACTCATTATTTTACTTTTGACAAAGGGTATCAGTCAAAAGGATAACAGTAGTTTAGAATGTTTCAACTAAATTTGTATTAGTTAATTACGTAAATTCACTTAATATTTCAGTTCCGACAAAAGGCATCAGGAAAAAGATAATAGTAGTTTGAATGGTTCCAACTAAAGTTCTACTAGTTAATAACATAATTTCACTCAATATTTCAGTTTTGACAAAGGGTATCAGTCAAAATGATAACAGTAGTTTGGAATTTTTCAACTAAATTTGTACTAGTTAAGTACGTAATTTCACTCAATATTTCAGTTTTGACGAAGGGTATTAGTCATAACGATAACAGGAATTTGGAATGTTTCAACTAATTTCGTACTTGTTAAGAACGTTATTTCACTCGATATTCCAGTTTTGACGAGAACCATCACCCAAAAGGATAACAGTAGTTTGGAATGTTTCAACTAAATTTTCACATGTTAAGTACGTAATTTCACTCAATATTTCTGTTTTGAAAAAGGGTATCAGTCAAAAGGATAACAGTAGTTTGGAATGCCTCAACAAAATTTGTACTAGTTAAGTACGTAATTTATCCCAATATTTCAGCTTAGACGAAAGGCATCAGTAAAGAGGATAACAGTAGTTTAGAATGTTTCAACTAAATTTGTACTAGTTAAGTACATAATTTCACTCAATATTTCAGTTTTGACAAAGGGTATCAGTCAAAAAGATAAAAAAGTTTGGAATATTTCAATTAAATTTGTACTAGTTGAGTACGTAGTTTCACTCAATATATGAGTTTTGACAAAAGGCATCAGTTAAAAGGATATGAGTAGTTTTGAATATTTCAACTAAATTTGAAATAGTTAAGTATATAATTTCGCTCAATATTTCAGTTTAGACAAAGGTTATTTGTCATAATGATAACAGTAATTTCGAATGTTTCAACTAAATTTGTACTTGTTAAGTAGGTAATTTCACTCAATATTTCAGTTTTTACAAAGGGTATCAGTCAAAAGGATAAAAATAGTTTGGAATGTTTCAACTAAATTTGTACTAATTAGGTACGTAATTTCACTCAATATTTCAGTTCTGACAAAAGGCATCAGTTGAAAGGATAACAGTAGTTTGGAATGTTCAACTGAATTTGGACTAGTTAAGTACATAAATTCACTCAATATTTCAGTTTTGATGAAGGGTATCAGTCAAAAGGATAACAGTAGTTTGGAATGTTCCAACTAAATTTGTACTCGTTGAGTACGTAGTTTCACTCAATATTTCACTTTTGACGAAAGGAATCAGTCAAAAAGATAACTTCAGTTTGGAATATTCCAACTAAATTTGTACTGGTTGAGTACGTAGTTTCACTCAATATATGAGTTTTGACAAAATGCATCAGCAAAAAAGGATAACAGTAGTTTGGAATATTCCAACTAAATTTGTACTAGTTGAGTACATATTTCACTCAATATTTCAGTTTTTACGAGAAGCATCAGTCAAAAGGATTACAGTAGATTGAAATGTTTCAACTAAATTTGTACTAGTTAAGTATATAATTTCACTCAATATTTCATTTTTGATAAAAGGTATCAGTCAGAAGGATAACGGCAGTTTGGAATGTTCAAACTAATTTTGTACTTGTTAAGTACGTGATATTACTCAATATTCCAGTTTTGACGAGAGGCATCAATAATAAGGATAGGAGTAGTTTGGAATGTTTCAACTAAAGTTGTACTTTTTGAGTACGTAATTTCACTCAATATTTCAGTTTTGACAAAAGGCATCAGTTGAAAGGATAACAGTAGTTTGGAATGTTTCAACTAAAGTTGTACTAGTTAAGTACGTAATTTCAATCAATATTTCAGTTTTGACAAAGGGTATTAGTCAAAAGGATAACTGTAGTTTGAAATGTTTCATCTAAATTTGTACTAGTTAAGAACATAATTTCAATCAATATTTCAGGTTTGACGAGAGGCATCAGTCAAATGGATAACCGTAGTTTGGAATGTTTCTACTGAATTTGTACTAGTTATGTATGTGATTCACTCAATATTTCAGTTTTGACAAAGGGTATCAGTCAAAAGGATAATAGTAGTTTGGAATGTTTCAACTAAATTTGTACTAGTTAAGTACGTAATTTCACTTAATATATTAGTTTTGACAAAAGGCATCAGGAGAAAAATAATAGTAGTTTGGAATGTTTCCACTAAAGTTGTACTAGTTAAGTAGGTAATTTCAATCAATATTTCGGGTTTGACAAAGGGTATCAGTCAAAACGATAACAGTAGTTTATAATGTTTCAACTAAATTTGTACTAGTTAAGTACGTAATTTCACTCAATATTTCAGTTTTGAGAAACGGTATGAGTCATAACGATACGGTAATTTGGAATGTTTCAACTAAATTTGTACTAGTTAAGTATGTAATTTTACTCAATATTTCAGTTTTGACAAAGAGTATCAGTCAAAAGGATAACAGTAGTTTGGAATGTTTCAACTAAATTTGTACTAATTAAGTATGTAATTTCACTCAATATTTCAGTTTTGACAAAGAGTATCAGTCAAAAGGATAACAGTAGTTTGGAATGTTTCAACTAAATTTGTACTATTTGAGTACGTAACTTCACTCAATATATCAGTTTTGACAAAAGGCATCAGTTAAAAGGATGACAGTAGTTCGGAATGTTTCAACTAAATTTGTAATAGTTAAGTACGTGATTTCACTCAATATTTAGGTTCTGACAAAAGGCATCAGTTGAAAGGATTACAGTAGTGTGAATGTTTCAACCAAATTTTTACTAGTTAAGTACATAATTTCACTCCATATTTTAGTTTTGATGAAAGGCATCAGTTGGAAGGATAACAGTAGTTTTGAATGTGTCAACTAAATTTGTACTAGTTGAGTACAGAATTTCACTCAATATTCCAGTTTTGACAAAAGGTATCAGTCAAAAGGATAACCGTAGTTTGGAATGTTTCAACTAAATTTGTACTAGTTGAGTACGTAATTTCATTTTACTCCTGTTTTGACAAAGGGCATCTTTCAAAGAGGTAATAGTAGTTCTAGATATTTCAATCGAACTTGTTTCAGTTAAAAATGTTATTTCATGTGGTATCTCATGGTAACTGTAGTTACAGATATCTCAACTGAACTTGTAGTATATAAGTACGTTATTTCATTTAGTATTTCAGTATCAGCAAAAATCATCACTCAAAACGATAACAATAGTTATGAATGTTTCAGAGTAATTTACTGTAGTTGAGTACGTAATTTCATTTTAGTATTTTAGTTTTGTAAATTCAAATGGATAAACATTTTACTGCTTATTTTGTACCCTAGATGTTCATCTCATTTTTGCTTTAACATCTTAGGAAAACGTTGTTTGATGCTGAAATTGAGAGAAAAAAATGGACTTAGATATTTATTTTATTCAAAAAAGTACAATTATGCAACATAATCCTAAAAAGTCATAACTTTTAGAGAATTAGGGGCGACTTTTAAATAAAAAATACCAAATTAACCATTACCATCGAATATTTAATCTCCCAGTGACATACGGCATGGAATTAAAAATAAAACAAAACATAAAACAATCTCCATAAAACTTTACAAAATTATTAAAACTCGTTTACTTTATTGAGTCATACATAAGCGCTTAAAAAATGCATTTTTGAAAATCATAACATCAAGCAACATGTTCCAAAGGATTAAATGTGAAAATGAAATAAAAAAACGTTCATTCCTCCAAATTTATAAAATAAATTTCTGATAAAGACGTGATTATACCTTTTTATATAAAAGGTTTTACATATCCCGGGTACAGAATAAACAATAGAATGTTTATTCATATGAATTGCAAAAGAAAAATGATCGATTAGATTACTTGAACAATACAAATTCTTTTAAAATATTCGTAACTAAGTTATCCTTTTGACCGATGATTTTGTCCAAATACGATTGTAACGGATTCGCAGATGAAATCCTCCTTTTTGCAGAAAAACTACACAGCCTCCAAATAATGCTCAACTAACTAAATGAAGAAAGTAACAAAGTAAGCCTCCACAGAAACTTAGATAAAACAAATGTAGTATAAAAAAATAATGTCAGAAAACGAATATCAAAATTGAATATGCGGATCTGAAAAAAGCGGACTATCTACCTAGGACAAAGAATCTCCATAGAATCGTTACGGGGAGAAAAAAAAAAGCAAAGGATCACTCTACGTCAAATCTACATACTGCCTATCCGATGGTACCATTGCAATAAGCACGTCAAACTAAGCAAGAATAAGCCAGAAAATCGATGGGTGAGAAAGACATCCAAAAGACAATCTTTGCAGGCTTATGTGCCTTCTCGGGCAATATCGGCTACTTCCATCAATATGAGCAAAATTTTGTACTATATCTAATACAGCCCATCCAATGGTACCGTTGCAATCAGCACGTCAAACTACTCCAGGAAACGCCATGAATTCGATAGAGAAAATGAAATTTGAAAGACCATTTTTCAGGGCTTATGTGCTAGAAGTGCCTTCTCGGCCAATACCGGCTATTTCTGTCAAAATGGGCTAAATCGAAAAATACATCAAATACAGCCGGTCCAATGGTACTGCTGCAATCAGCACGTCAAACTACGCCAGAAAAAGCAGGAAAACAATGAGTAAAAATGACATTCAAAAGACCATTTTTGACGGCTTATGTGCTAGAAGTGCTTAATCGGCAAATACCGGCTATTTCCTTCCAAATGGGCTAAATTGAAAAGTACATCAAATACAACCGATCCAATGGTACCGTCAAACTAGGCCAGAAAAAGCCAGAAAATCGACAGGTAAAAATGACTTTAGAAAGACCATATTTGAAGGCTTATGTGCTACAAGTGTCTTCTCAGCCAATGCCGGCTATTTCCGTCAAAATGGGTTAAATCGGAAACTACATAAAATACAGCTGATCCAATGATACCGTTGCAATCAACACGTCAAACTACGCCAGAAAAAGCCATAAAATCGGTAGGTAAAAATGACATTCGAAAGAAAGCTAAATCAATACTACATAAAATACAGCCCCTCCGATGGTACTGTTGCAATCAACACGTCAAACGACGTGAGAAAAAGCCATGAAATCGATAAGTAAAAATGACATTCAAAAAACCCTTCTGGGAGGCTTACTTATGTGCTAGAAGTCCTTTCTGGTCCATTAACGGCTACTCCCGTCAAAATTGGCTAAACCCAGAAACACAGAGAATACAGCCGATCCAATGGTATTGTTGCTATCATAACGTCAAACTACACCAGAAAAAGCCATAAAATCGATATATAAAAATGACATTGGAAAAGATATTTTTAGGGCTTACATATGTATTTCCTAGAAATGCATTCTTGGCCAATATCGGCTATTTCTGTCAAAATGGGCTGAATTAAGAACGATATCAAATACTGCAGATTCATTGGTACCGTTGCAATCAGCATGTCAAACTACATCAAAAAAAACATAAAATTGATAGGTAAAAATAACATTCGAAAGACCATTTTTCACGGCTTCCTCATGTGCTAGAAGTGCCTTCTCGGCCAATACCAGCAATTTATCTCAGAATGGGCTAAATTGAAAGCTACATATAATACAGCCGATTCAATGGTACTGTTCCAATCAGCACATCAAACTACGCCAGGAAAAGCCATAAAATCGATAGGTAAAAACATATTCAAAAGACCATTTTTCAGGGCTTACTTATGTATATGCTAGAAATGCCTTCTCGGCCAATAGAAGCTTTTTCCGTCAAAATGGGCTAAATCAGAACTACATCAAATACAGCGAATCCAATGGTGCTTTTGCAATCGGCACCTCAAACTACGCCGGAAATAGACATGGAATCAATAAAAATGACATTCGAAAGACCATTTTTGAGTGCTTACTTGTGTATGTGCCGGAAGTGCCTTCTCGGCCAATAATGTTGTTTCCGTAAAAATGGGCTCAATTGAAAAATACATCAAATACAGCCGATCCAATGGTACTGTTACAATCAGCACGTCAATCTACGCCATAAAAAGCATTAAAATCGATATGTAAAAATGCCATTCGAATATCATTTTTAGGGCCCATTCATGTGCTTGAAGTGCATTCTTAGCAAATACCGGCTAATTACGTCAAAATAGGCTAAATTGAAAAATACTTCAAATAGACCTGATCAAATAGTACCGATGTAATCAACACGTCAGACTGCACCAGAAAAATCCATCAAATCGATAGGTAAAAATGACATTCGAAAAAACATTTTGGAGAGCTTTCTTCTGTGCTAGAAGTGCCTTCTCGGCCAATAGTGGCTATTTCCGTCAAAATTGGCTGAATCAAAAAATACATCAATTACTGCCAATCTGATGTTACTGTTGCAATAAACAAGTCAAACTACGCACAATTAAAAGCCATAAAATCCACGGGTAAAAATGACATTCAGTAGACAATCTATGAGCGCTACCTTATGTTCAACAAGAGCCATCTCTGCCAATAGCGGCTATTTCTGTCAAAATGGGTTAAATTGAAAAATACATCAAATACAGACGATCAAATGGTACTGTTGCAATCAGCACGTCAAACAACACCGGAAAAAAAGCCATAAAATCGATGGATAAAAATGACATTCGAAACACCATTTTTCAGGGCTTACTTATAAGCTAAAAGTGCTTTCTCGGCCAATACTGGCTATTTCCGTCAAAATAGGCTAAATCAATAATATCATCAAATGAAGCAGATTCAACGGTACTGTTCGAATCAGCATGTCAAACTACACCAAAAGAGCCATGATATCGATATGTAAAAATGCCATTCCAAAAGTCCATTTTTGAGGGCTTATTCATGTGCTATAAATGCTTTTTCGGCCAATTCCGGCTGTTTCTGTCAAAATGGGCTAAATAAAAAATTACATCAGATACAGCCATTCCAATGGTACCACTGAAATCAGCAAGTCAAACAACGCCAGAAGAAACCATAAGAGCGATAGGTAAGAATGACATTTGGAAGACCATTTTTAACGGTTTACTTATGTGCTAGAAGTGTTTTCTCAGCCAATACCAACTATTTCCGTCGAAATGGGCTAAATTGAAAACTACATCACATACAGCCGATCCAATGGTACTGTTGCAATCAGCCCATCAAACTATGCCAGAAAATGCAATAAAATCGATATATAAAAATGACATTTGAAAAAATATTTTTAGGGCTTTCTTATGTAATGTTCTAGAAGTGCATTCTTGGCCAACACCGGCTATTTCTGTCAAAATGGCTGAATTAAGAACGATATCAAATACTGCAGATTCATTGGTACCGTTGCAATCAGCATGTCAAACTACATAAAAAAAAAACATAAAATTGATAGGTAAAAATAACATTCGAAAGACCATTTTTCACGGCTTCCTCGTGTGCTAGAAGTGCCTTCTCGGCCAATACCAGCAATTTATCTCAGAATGGGCTAAATTGAAAGCTACATATAATACAGCCGATTCAATGGTACTGTTCCAATCAGCACATCAAACTACGCCAGGAAAAGCCATAAAATCGATAGGTAAAAACATATTCAAAAGACCATTTTTCAGGGCTTACTTATGTATATGCTAGAAATGCCTTCTCGGCCAATAGCAGCTTTTTCCGTCAAAATGGGCTAAATCAAAAATTACATCAAATACAGCCAATCCAATCGTACTGATGCAATCAGCACGTCAACCTACGCCAGAAAAAGCCATGAAATTTCTAGGTGAATATGACATTCGAAAGACCATTTTTGAGGTGTTATTTATGTGCTAGAAAGGCATTCTTGACCAAGACTGGCTATCTCCCTCAGAATGAGCTAAACAAAAAACCACATCAAATACAGCTGATCCAATGATAATGTTGCAATCAGCACGTCAAACTATTCCATATATGGCCATAAAATTGTTAGGTGAAAATGTCATTCGAAAGACCATTTTTGAGGGCTTACTGTGTTAGAAGTGCCTTCTCGTCAAATACAGTCTATACCGATCAAAATTTTCCAGATCAAGAATTACATCAAATACAGCCGATCCAATGGTACCGTTGCAATCAGCAAGTCAAACTACGCAAGAAAAAACATTAATCGTTAAGTAAAAATTACACCCGAAGGAGTTTTTTTGAAGGCTTATTTATTTGCTAGAATTGCTCTGTCGGCCAATACCGGCTATACCTGTCAAAATGGGCTAAATCAAAAATGATATTAAATACAGCCGATCCAATCGTACCATTGCAATCAGCACGTCAAACTACGCCTGAAAAAGCCATTAAATCGATAGGTAAATATGACATTTGAAAGACCATTTTTGTAGGGCCTACTTATGTGCTTGAATTGTCTTCCATGCCAAAACCAGCTATTTATATCAAAATAGGCTAAATCAAAAACTGCATCACATACAGCAGATCCAATGCTACCGTTGCATCAGCACGTTAAACTACGTCAGAGAAAGCCGTAAAATCGATTGGTAAAACTGACATTCAGAAGATCATTCTTGAGGGCTTTATATGCTAGACGTGCTTACTTGGCTAATACCAGCTATTTCCATCAAAACTGACTAAATTGAAAATTACGTCAAATACAGCCAGTCCAAATGGTACTGTTGCAACCAGCACGTGAAAATACACCAGAAAAGGCCATAAAATCGATTGGTAAATACGACATTTGAAAGACCGTTTTCAAGGGCTTAAGTGCTAGAAGTGCCTTTTGGGCCAATACCGACTAATCCCGTCAAAATGGGCTAAATCGAAAACTACATCACATATAACTGATTCAATGGTACCATTAAATCAATAAGTGAAAATGACATTTCTAAGACCATTTTTGAAGCCTCATGTGCTAAAAGTGCCTTTTCAGCCAATAGTAGCAATTCACGTCAAAATGGGCTTATTCGAAAACTACATCAAATACAGCCGATTGAATGGTACTGTTGCCATCAGAAACGTCAAAATACGCTAGAAAAAGCCATCAAATCAATAGGTAAGAATGACATTCGAAAGACCATTTTTGAGTGCTTATTTGCTGGAAGTGCCTTGTCAGCTAATACCGGCCATTTCCATCAAAATGGGTTGAATCGAAAACTACATCAAATACAGCCGATCCCATGGAAACGTTGCAATCAGCACGTCAAACTACGCCAGAAAGTGCCATAAAATCCATTGGTTAATATGACGTTCAAAAGACTATTTTTTAGGTCCTATGTGCTAGAAATGCCTTCTCAGCCAATACCAGCTATTTACGTCAAAATGGTCTAATTCGAAAACTACATCAAATACAGCCGATCCAATGGTACAATTGCCTTCAGCATGTCAAACTACGCTACAAAGTGCCATAAAATAGATAGGTAAATATGACATTCGAAAGACCATTTTCGAACACCTATGTGCTAGAAGTGCATTCTCGACCAATACCAGCCCTTTCAGTCAAAATAGGTTAATTCGAAAACTACATCAGATACAGCTGACCCTATGGTACTGTTGCCATCAGCAGATCAAACTATGCAAGAAAACCCATTAAATCGATGGGTAAATATGACAATCGAAAGACCATTTTTGTGGGCTCAATGCTAGAAGTGGTTTCTCGGCCAATACCGGTTTTTCCCGTCGAAATTGGCTAATCAAAAACTACATCAAACACAGCACCAAAGGTACTGTTGCAATCAGCACGTTGAAATACGCCAGAGAAAGCCATGAAATTGATAGGTTAAAATTACATTGGAAAGACCATTTTTGCCGGCTTACGTTCTCCAAGTACCTCCCTGGCCAAAACTGGCCATTTCCGTCGAGATGGGTATCATCGAAAACTTCATGTTGCATCCATGGTAAATATCAGATTTTTGTGTCAATATTTGCTACCCAAGAAGAAGCCATAAAATTGATAGGTGGAAATGACATACAAAAGACCATCATTGCTGGGTTATGTGCTAGTATATTGTTCCTCGCCAATACTGGCTATTTCTGTCAAGATGGGTGATATCAGATTTTTCTGTCCGTATATGCTAAATCGAAAGCTACATTGAATACAGCTGATCCAATGATATTGCTGCAGTCAGCACGTGAAACTACCCCAGAAAAAGCCATAAAATCGATTGGATATAATGACACTCGAAAGACCATCTTTGAGGGCTTAAAAATCGTTACTCCTGTCAATAAGAGGCAACTCAGAAAGTACATCAAATATTGCAAAACCAATGACACCATCGCATTCAACGCACCAATTCACATAAGAAACGACCATCAAATTGATAGGTAAAAATGATATCCATAATCCATGTTTGGTGGGCATCTATGAGTGTGAAGTTCATTCACAGCCTAAAAACTGCTATTCCTTTCAATTATAGCAAACTCCAAAACTACATTAAATACAACTAAAACAACGATACCATTGCATAGAGTGCATCAAATTACATCAGAAGAGACTTAAGCCAGATAAGTAAAAATCACATTCATAATCCCAGTTTGATGGCACTACAGCAAAACCAATGACATCATTGCTTTCATCTCATCGAATTTCATTAGAATCGACCATAAAATTGATAGGTGAAAATTATATCCATAATCCCAGTTTGGTTGGCGTTTGTAAACTATGTGCTCGAAGTTCATTTACAGCACAGTATCGGCTATCCCTGTCAATATGAGCAAACTCAAAAACTATATTAAATACATCAAAACAATGACAACGTTGCATTTAGCACATCGAATTACATCAGAAACAACCATTGATTCGATAGGTAAAAATTACATTCATAATCCCAATTTGGGGGGCATTTTTACACCATGTGCATCAACTTCATTTAAGGCCAATATTGGCTAACTCAGAAACTACATCAAATACAGAAAAACCCATAAAACCATTGCATTATCCGCATTGAATTACTTCAGAAACGTCCATTAAATTGATAGGTATGAATGACATTCACAATTGCATTTTGGGGTGCAATTGGCTATTTCTGTTAATGAGGATTAACTTAAAAACTACAACAAATACAGCTAAACCAATGACAACATTGCAACCAAGTGTATCGAATAACATTGGTAACAATCTTATAATCGATGTGATAAAATGACATTTATAATCTCAGTTTGCAGGGCATCAATACACTGTGTGTAAAGTTAATTTACCTCAAAAAGTGCCTGCTCCTGTCAATATTAGCTAACTCGAAAACTACATCAAATACAGCAAAACCAATGACACCATTGCATTCAGCACATACAATCACACCAGTAAACGACCGTAGACTCTATAAGTGAAAATGACACTTATATTCCAAGTCGGGGGGTCATCTATTCACAATGTGCATAAAGTTCATATACAGCCTAGGTCGGCAAAACTTGGAAACTACATCAAATACTGCAAAACCAGTGACACCAGTGCCTTTAATTACGCAAAAACGACCATAAAATCGATAGGTAATATTGACATCAAAAATCCAAGTTTTGGGGGCATGTATACATTATGTGCGTAGTGTTAATTTACGGCCAAAATCGGCTAGTTCCATCAATATGAGTTTACTGTGAAACACAGAAAAGCCAATGACACCATTGCATTCTTGGCTTCGAATTACATCAGAAACGTCCATAAAATTGATAGGTAACATTCATAATCCCAGTTTGGTGGGCATCAATACACTATGTGTGTAAAGTTCATTCACAACCAAAATCGATTAACTCGAAAAGTACATCAAATACAGCAAAATCAAAGACATCGATGCATTTAGTGCATCGAATTTCATCAGAAATAACTTTAAAATCGAAAAAAAAAAAATGATATTCATAATTCCAGCTGAGGGAGCATCTATATACTTTGTGTTTAAAGTTCATTTACAGCCAATATCTATTAACACAAAAAAACTACATCAATTACAGAAAAACCAATCAAAAGATATCAGAAAAAACATAAAATCGATAAGTAAAAACGACATTCATAATCCTATCACGAGGGGCATCTAAACACTATGTACGTAAAGTTTATTAACGGCCAAATCAGTGCTTTCTGTCAATATGGACTAACACAAAAACTAAATTAAATACAGCAAAACCAATGAAACCATTACATTCAGTGCATCGAACTACATCAGAAACAACCATAAAATTGATTGGTAAAAATGACATTCATAATCCCAGGGGGTATCTATACACTATGTGCATAAAGTTCATTTACGGCCAATATCAACAAACTTGAAAACTACATCAAATACAGCAAAACCAATGACACCATTGTATTCAATGCATCGAAATACATCAGAAATGACCATAGAATCGATAAGTAAAAATGACATTATAATCTGAGTTTGGGGGCATCTATACAGTATATGCGTAAAGGTCATTTACGACAAAAATCGGCTATTACAGTCAATATGTGTTATCCTGAAAACTACATCAAACACAACAAAAAATGACACCATTGCATTCATCTCATCAAATTACATCACAAACAACCATAAAATTGATAGGCAAAAATGTCATTCATAATCCCATTTAGGGGAGCATCTATATACTATGTGTGTAAAGTTCATTTACAGCCAATATCGGCTAATTCGAAATCTACATGAAATACAGCAAAACCGATGACACCATTACATTCACTACATCGGATTAGATCAGAAACTACCATAAAATTGAAACAAATAAATGATATTCATAATCAAAGTTTAGGGGGCATCTACACACTATGCGCATAAAGTCCATTTACGGCCAAAGTCGGCTATTTCTGTCAATATGAACTAACTCGAAGAATACATCAAATACAGCAAAACCAATGATACCATTGCATTCAATGCATTAAATTACAACAGAAAAGACCATAAAATAGATAGGTTGAAATGACATTAATAATCCCAGTTTGGGGAGCATCTATACACTATGTGCATAAAGTTCATTTATGGCAATCATCAGCTAACTCGAAATTGGGGAAGTTGTGTAACTGGAGTGCTGTGTTCGTCGACGATATATGAATCTTTGAAAATGTGGTTTTAATGTCATTTTCACGGATCGATTTTATGGTCGATTTGATGTAATTCGATGCGCTGATACCAATGATATCATTGGTTTTCCATTATTGATGTATGCTTCTAGATAGCCTAAATTCTTGGGAAATGCAACTCTCAGAAATAGCCAATATTTGGCAGAAATGCAGTCCTACGTGATAGCAAATATATCAGCCAAAAATGTGGTTTTGCATGTCGTTTTTACATATCGATTTTATAGTCATTTCTGATGTAGTTTGATGTGCTGATTCCAATGATATCATTGGTTTCCATATATTCAACGTATTTTTGAAATAGCTCATATTTGAAAAAATGCAATTCGCAGGAATAGCCGATATTTGCCGGAAAAGCAGTTTTACGAGAGAGCTTACATTCGGCAAAAATGTGGTTTTGAATGTCATTTCTATATATTGATTATATGGTCGTTTTTTATGTAGTTTGATGCACTGATCCCAATGATAGCATTGGTTTTCCTATATTCAATGTAATCAATGTGTTTTCTGAGATATTTCATATTTCCAGAAAAAGCAATGTTTGAAAATGGCTAATATTTGCCAGGAATGCAATTCTATGAGATAGGCTATATATACCAAAACTGTGGTTTTAAATGTCATTTTTACATATCGATTTTATGGTCGTTTCTGATGTAATTTGATGCTCTTATTCCAATGATATCATTGGTTCCCCTCTACTCAATGTACTTTTTGGGATAGCTCATATTTCCAGAAAATGCAACTCTTTGTGATAGCCGATAATTATCAGAGATGCAGTTCTATAAGATAGCCTATATTTGCCAAAATTGTGGTTTTGAATACCATTCTCGCATATCGATTTCATAGTGGTTTTTGATTTACTTTGATGCGCTGATTCGAATCATATGTTTGGTTTCCTTGTATTCAATGAATTTCCGAAAAATGTTATTCTTCAAACTAACCGATATATGCCAGAAATGCTTTTCTAAAAGAGAGCCTATATGCCAAAAAAGTGGTTTTGCATGTCACTTATTCCATTGATATAATTTGTTTCCCCATATCTGATGTATTTTTCGAGATAGCCTATACTTCAATGAGACACCGTATATTTGCTGATTTTTTCATTTTTAAGTATCGAATTTATGGTCGTTTCTAATATAGTTTGATGCACTGATTCTGATTATATCATTGGTTTTCCTATATACGAAAAATTCTTCGATATAGCTCATATTTCCATAAAAAATGCAGTCCTCGGAAAAAGCCAATTATTGCTAGAAATTCAATTCTCTGAGATACCCTATATTTGCCAAAAATGTGGTTTTGAATGTAATTTTTACATATCCATTTTATGGTTGTTTCTGATGTAGAACAATACGCAGATTCCAATGATATCAATGGTTTTCCTGTATTCAATTTATTTTTCGAGATAGCTCATATTTCTAGAGAGTGCAATTCACAGATAGGAGGTATAAGGAGGGTTTTGGTAAAAAAAGTATTTTGTTTCGTGTTTGAAATGACTATTCTCAAGAACGGAGAACACTGCAAATGTGAATATTAGAAACCATCAACTAAAAATAACATAGGTTTCTTTAGTTTTCAAGTTGGTCTGCCTGGTTGGCTACAAGCTACAGCAATGTTGCTAAAGGAATGAAAATTCATGCATTATTTTTACCAGAAAAACAAGTGGGGGGCAGGGGAAACTTCCCCATGCAATAAGCTTTTAGTGGGAATGATTTCATGATATTAATTCATGCTAATTTGGTACCTTAATTCGTGTCCAGCAGCGTTCACGTTTTTTTTAAATTTAATTAATTCATTAAGATTTTAGTGATCATCGCCCAACAAAATATGCGGGAAAATAGCTCAAATGAAACATGTCTATTACCAGGAAAACCGTTGCACAGACCGCATCCCCACACCTGAACACTAACTGGACTGGGTCTTGTGTACGACCTGATGCATGAAGTCCGTGGTACCATGCTATTTCTGCCATTACCCATACCTTTGTGTAAAACACCACATCGAATTGACCTTTTGTCGCATCGACCTTTGTGGTAAGGCAATGAATATGGCAGCTTGTTTTCGGGTGAGAGATGGCACGAAAAAGATTCCCAGTCCAGATTTGTACCCGCACAGTGTATTTAAATTGCGTGCGTTATGGGTCTATAACAACCCTAGCCGCAGTAACTGTTCAATTTTTGCCTTCACATATATGTAAGTATGTAGGGCTCAACATTAAAACCACTCTTCGAAACATATCTGCCATCGATTACATCTGACAAATATACAGGATGCTAGTTCGAATCTCGCCGTCGACTACTAATCTTTTTCTCTTGCATGCTACTTGTTTAACCAATGCAGAATGTAAAAACGAGATGGGCGATAAAAAGCAACACAAAAAAACTAGTAAAGATTTAAAAGAATCTAAAAAAAATTAATGTGTATTTTAATGTTTAATAAGTATTTATAATGTATATTGTATATGGAGATATAGGGAGGTATTTCAGCTTAATAGAAATATAGATTAAAAGTAAATAAATGAATGATAAGTAAATGAATAAATAATAAGTAAATAAATGATAAAAAGAGAATTCATGAAAAAATGGAATATAAATACAAGAAATGAATCAAAATATTTTTGACGTGAAAATACACAGAATTACAAAAAAATTCAAATAGCTATACAAAAACAGTTGAAAAACATCGAGGAGAAAATGATTGCCTTTTGTGACATCAGAGATGCAAATGGCGTCAACCAAATTTTCTATTAACAAAATCTGTTTTGTTTTGTCAATAAAAACAAGATGGAAAGAGAACTAGTCAAAGGGAAAAATTATGTGCCTTCTAACTTTGACAAAAGTAATTTTTTTATAAAAATGTATATGGAGATTCCAATTTTAGACATTTTTCGAATAATTAAGTGAATAATAAAAACGGGATATTTTTCGAAAAATAGAATATAAAAACTAAAGGTTTTATCAAATCGATCCAAGATCTGTAAAAGAAAACTGCAGATTTGCATCCGTTTTTTTTTCTTTCTATGACTCTTAACCCTTTACTGTGGCTAAGTGGTTGCTTTATACACGCTCTCATAGTTAAATCAACTTAATTTTGACGTATACTTAAATCCAATAATCAGGGAACAGGATAAATATAAGTATACATTTGAATGTGTTGCCTATATTAGACAGACCATCGAGGATATAAAATACAAGTCCAAATTTTTGCGGAGACTACTTATTTTTTTTACGTTCTATGCTGCTTAGTTAATAGTTTTAGAATATAGAAATGGGATGAGCGTTGCGATAAAGAGAAGATTATCAAAAATTGGATTCTGGTCGATTACTCAACCTCGATTACCCTCTTTGCTCGGAATCAACGGAGAAATTAAATGAAAAGAGATTGTAAGAAAATGTGAAAACTAAAAATATACCAGAATAATTTTCATATGAAAATATACATGAAATTACAGAAATGAATTCGAATAATTACAAAAAGATAAAACAGTTGGAAAACGCCGATGGAAAAATGGCCGCTTTTTGTTCTTTATTAGAAAATTCTTGCTTAATAAAGTCTCCATTAATGTCGAACCCCAACAGAGCAGACTTTATTATCGCAATAGGTCGGATCTTGAAATTGAAGATGTTTAGATTTCAGCAAATATTTTAAAGAGAGTAGGGGTAAAAATCAAGAGAAATAGATGACGTCATGTCGGAATCTATCACCATTGGACCAAACAGACGCCGTGAGGGGGAAGATTGTTCCTCATTCAATGAACACGTTTTGTTTTGTTTTCATTTCAGTGATTGCTGTTACCTTTCGTTTGATAAAAAATTTCAAAAGTTCTTTACCTAATAAAAACTTTTTTTGGCATCCCTGATTCAAAATAGGATTAATTTTTAGATGAATTAGTTCCCGTTTACAACTCAACAGCAATATGCAATTGTTCAGTTTAGTTTACTAAAACCCCACGAGAGTCATTTCCCAAAGAATCAACCTTTATATACTTCCATTCTTATCATTTAGCTGCTATAAAAAGCAATAACAATTACGATGAAATTAAATAATAAGGGATATTATTGATGATGGACTATGTGAATATTTTTTTCCTTTTGGTGAAAACTACTAAATTTGTCATGAAAAGCGCACATAACCAAACTATGCTATTATCTATCATTACAAATAATCTTGAATTGTCCCAAACGTATCCGTAGCTCCGTGGTTTCAGGCGTTCGGCTTGTAATCAGTAGATCTTGGAATCAAATCAATTCTGCAGTGACACTTTCTTTCTTCATGACATTAGAAATCAGTGGCAGATTGAGGAATAGAAGTTCAGAGTTGGCTTTTCATTCCTTTCTTTCTGTATTTCGGCCTTGCTTACGAGGCTAATGGCTGATTAACCATTAATCTGAGTGGACGTTTTCTTCCTTTTTTCAAACTCTTACTGATGAGTTTTGTCTTCATTTTCGTATGTAACAACAATGACAATGTCTAAAACCACACAAACGACATGCACAAAGAGCAGTGACATATTGACGTACGCTAAAAACAATGAATTCATTGCACTCTTCTACAGCCGTACCCAGGTCGACATATTCTGCCACTGTTTGCAAATTCAATTTAAAGGGATTACTGATAAAGAAGTTGAAATGAGACGCGTAGATTTGGAATGATATTTAATGAGTAAATGAATTCTGCTTTGCTCACTTTTCATTTCAGTGAAGCAAAGGAATGTGATAAAAGACAGACGTTTGAATGATTTATTTTTTATATGTTGTCATAGGGGGATAGTTGATATCCCGTAATGCTAACGTGGTAATTAAGAGAGAATATGAGCGCGAATGGATTCTAGTATAAAAAAGTGTATGCCTAGCCAATAAAAAATAACGTGAAGAGTAGGTTAGTCACAAA
Source organism: Thysanoteuthis rhombus (assembly GCA_963457665.1). NCBI lineage: Eukaryota > Metazoa > Mollusca > Cephalopoda > Oegopsida > Thysanoteuthidae > Thysanoteuthis > Thysanoteuthis major. The sequence continues at coordinate 23,213 of OY735231.1, forward strand.
GAATACATCCTAATACCCGGACACCTAGTGGGCATTGTCTTATATACAGGAATAAATTACGGAATGAAAATAAATCTGCACGAGTAAAATTGCATAAAAATTGTCATGGAAATGTTTACATCATGAAGTCCATGCACAAATGAAAATGAAACATTCATAAATCCCTTTAAGTCGAATTGTTTCGTCCAGAAGGTTGCTTACTGGCGCCGGTCAAAAGTAACGTCACAATGACGTCAATTCTGCCTATTCCATAACGAAGAAAATTTCAGGAAAAGTGTCCATTCAATGAGAAAATGGATTTGAATATTGCTCATTCTCAGGCTCGACTGAGAAGTACTCAAAAAGTTTGAACAAGAATCACACATGGATTCTTTTTAGAGAAATTTTCAAAAGAAAAGAAAAAAGCAATAACAACGTAAAGGTATCCCGGATGAATTTGGGGAAAAATGACAGATCGTGCTTCACATTGGATTTTTGGGACAGAAAGAGAGAAAGGAAAGGTTCAGGAAGCTTGCAAAATAATTCAGAGAAAAAAAACACGTTGTTATACGTTGACCTAAAGAGAGGGAAAAAATACACCCGAATCAGACATCTCCAAGATATTCGGTGAGAATGGTAATTTGTTTCTTGTTTCAAATCGATTTTCCACAAAATTGGAGAGGGAAAACAAAATGGAGGTATAAAGATGATTCCAGTGAAAAAAAAGACGGTTTCACATTTCTAATTGACTTTTCAACAATGAATGGGAGAAAAAAAGATGGAAGTACAGGAAGGATTTCGGTGAAAGAAGTACTTTGTTTAATGTTTCAAATTGACTTTTCCAAAAAAGTCAAAGAGAACGAAAATGGAGGTATAAGGATGATTTCCGTGAGAGAATAGTACTTTGTTACGCGTTTCGAGTTCACATTTCTCAAGAACTGACAAAAAACGGATATGGAGATCTCTAAAGGAATTCGATAAAAAGTGCTTTGTTTCGTGTTTCGAAATGATTTTTCTCGAGAACTAAGACCAAACCAAAATGGAGATCTCCAAAAAATACAGTAAACAAAAGTACTTTGTTTTGAGTTTCGAATTCACTTTTCCCAAGAAAAAAAAAGAACCAAACTGGAGGTATAAGGAGGATTTAGGTAAAAAAAGTACTTTGTTTCGTGTTTTGAATTGACTTTTCCAAAGAAGTAGAGAAAAACCAAACTGGAGGTATAAGGAGGATTTCGATAGAAAACACCAAGTCGAGTTGGAGATCTCCAATAAATTTGGTAAAAAAAAACTTTCAGTTAAATAACTACTTTGTTTCGTCTTTAAAATTGACTTTTCCCGATAAGTAAAAGAAAAACCAAACAGGTGGCATAAGGAGGATTTTGGTAAAAAAAAGTGCTGTATTTCGTGTTTTGATTTGACTTTTCCTGAGAGCTAGGATTAAACCGGAATGTAGAGCTCCAAAGAATTCGATAAGAAAAGTACTTTGTTTCGAGTTTCGAATTGACTTTTCCCAAGAATAAAAAGAAAAACCAAACTGGAGATATAAGCAGGATTTCAGTAAAAGAAGTACTTTATTTCGTGTTTCAGATTGACTTTTTCAAGAATTACAATCAAACCGAAATGGATATCTTCAAAGAATTTGGTGGAAAAAGAATTTGTTTCGAGTTTCGAATTGATTTTTCCCAAGAATTAAGAGGAAAATCAAACTGGAGGTATAAGGGGGGTTTTGGTAAAAAAAAGTATTTTGTTGCGTGTTTGAAATGACTATTCTCAAGAACGGGAAAAAATGCAAAATGGAGATCTCTAAAGAATTTGGTAAAAAATGTACTTTGTTTCGACTTTCGGGATGACTTTTCGCGATAAGTAAAAGAAAAACCAAACTGGATGTATAAAGAATATTTTGGTAAAAAATGTGCTTTATTTCGTATTTTGATTTGATTATTCCTAAGAGCCGAGATCAAACCGAGGTGGAGATATGCAAAAAATTCGGTAAAAAAAGTACTTTGTTTCGTGTTTCGAAATGACTTTCCTCAAGAATAAAAAGAAGACCAAAACCGGAGGTATAAGGAGGATCTAAGTAAAAAAAAGTATTTTGTTCCTAGTTTTGAATTGACTTCTCCCAAGAAGTAAAAGAGAATTCAAACTGGAGTTATGAGGAGAATTTTGGTAATAAAAGTACTTTGTTTCAACTTTTGAAATGACTTTTCCAAAGAATTAAGAGGAAAATCAAACTGGAGGTATAAGAAGGGTTTCGGTAATAAAAGTACTTTGTTTCAACTTTCGAATTGACTTTTCCAAAGAATTAAGAGGAAAATCAAACTGGAAGTAAAAAGAGGGTTTCGGTAAAAAAAGTACTTTGTTCCATGTTTGAAATGACTTCTCTCAAGAACTGACACCACAGCAAAATAGAGATCTCAAAAGAATTTGGTAAAAAAGTACTTTGTTTCGTGTTTTGAATTAACTTTTGCCAATAAACAAAAGAAAAACCGAACTGGAGGTATAGGGAGGATTTTGGTGAAAAAAAGTACTTTGTTTCGTGTTCTGGATAGACTTTCCCAAAGAAGTAAAGAAAAACCAAACTGGAAGTATAAGGAGGATTTCGGTAAAAAAGTATTTCGTTTCGAGTTTTGAATTGACTTCTTCCAAGAAGTAAAAGTAAAACCAAAGTGGATGTATAAGGAGGATTTCGGTAGAAGTACTTGATTTTGTGTTTCAAATTGACTTTTCCTAAGAACTAAGACGAAGCCGAAATGGAGATCTCCAAAGAATTTTGTAAAAATGTACTTTGTTTCGAGTTTCAAATTAACTTTTCCCAATAAGTAAAAGAAAAACCAAACTGGACGTATAAAGAAGATTTTGGTGAAAGAAGGGCATTATTTCATATTTTGATTTGACTTTTCCTAAGCTCCAGGATCAAAACAAAATGGAGATCTCCAAAGAATTCGGTAAAAAAAGTACTTAGTTTTGAGTTTCGAATTGACTATCCTCAAGAATAAAAAGAATTAAACTGGAAATATCAGGAGGATAAGTGTTTGTTTCGTGTTTTGAATTGACTTTTCTCAAGAAATAAGAGAAAAACCCAACTGGAGTTATAAGGAGGATTTGACTTTTCTCCAAATGGATATCTATAAAGGATTTGGTAAAAAAAGTACTTTGTTTCGACTTTTGAATTGACTTTTCCTAAGAAGTAAGAGAAAAACCAAACTGGAGGAATAAGAAAGATTATGGTAAAAAAGTACTTTGTTGCGTCTTTCGAATTGACTTTTCCTAAGAAGTAAAAAAAAAACCAAACTGGAGGTATAAGGAGGATTTGACTCTTCTCCAGACCTGAGACCGAGCCAAAATGGAGATCTCTAAAGGATTTGGTAAAAAAAGTACTTTGTTTCGACTTTTGAATTGACTTTTCCCAAGAAGTAAAAGAAAAATCAAACTGGGGGTATTAGGAAGATTTCGGTAAATAAAAAAGTACTTTGTTTCGTCTTTCGAATTGACTCTTCCTAAGAAGTAAATGAAAAACCAAACTGTAGGTATAAGGAAGATTTCGGTGAAAAAAGTACTTTGTTTTGTGTTTTGAATTGACTTTTCCCGAGAAGTAAAAGTGAAACCAAACTGGAGGTTTGAGGAGAATTTTGGTGAGAAAAGTACTTTGTTATGTCTTTCGAATTAACTTCTCCCAAAAAGAAAAAGAGAAAACTAACCTGGAGGTAGATGGGTTTTTTTTCGTACGAATAGTACTTTGTATCGTGTTTTGAATTGACTTTTCCGAAGAAATAAAAGTAAAACCAAACTGGAGGTATAAGGAAGATTTAAGTAAAAAAAGTACTTTGTTTTGTCTATTGAATTGACTTTTCAGAAGAAATAAAAGAAAAACCAAACTTGATGTATAAGGAAAATTTTGGTAAAAAAAGTACTTTGTTTCGTCTTTCGAATTGACTTTTCCCAAAAGGTAAAAGAAGAACCAAACCGGATGTACAAAGGGGGATTTTCGTACGAATAGTTTTTGTTTCATATTTCAAATTGACTTTTCGGAAAAAGTAAAAAAGAATCAAACTGGAGGTATAAGGAGGATTTCGGTAAAAAAAGCATTTTTTTTTGTCTTACAAATTGACTTATCCCAAAAAGTAAAAGAAAATTCAAACTGGAGGTATAAGGGGGATTTTCGTACGAATAGTTCTTTGTTTCGTCTATCGAATTGACTTTTCCCAAGAAGTAAAAATAAAAAACCAACCTGGAGGTATGAGGAAAATTTCAGTTAAATAACTACTGTGTTTCGTCTTTCGAATTGACTTTCCCGAAGAAGTAAAAGAAAAACCAAACTGGAAGTATAAGGAGGATTTCGGTAAAAAAAGTACTCTGCTTCGTCTTCGAAATTGACTTTTCCGAAGAAGTAAAATAAAACTAGACTGGACGTATGAGGAGGATTTGGGTGAAAAAAAGTACTTTGTTTCGTTTTTCAAATTAACTTTTCGGAAGAAGTAAAAACAAAAAACAAACTGGAGGTATAAGGAGGATTTGACTCTTCTCCAGAGCTGAGACCGAGCCAAAATGGAGATCTCTGAAGGATTTGGTAAAAAAAGTACTTTGTTTCGACTTTTGAATTGACTTTTCCCAAGAAGTAAGAGAAAAACCAAACTGGAGGAATAAGAATGCTTTTGGTAAAAAAGTACTTTGTTTCGTCTTTCGAATTGACTTTTCCTAAGAAGTAAAAGAAAAACCTAACTGGAGGTATTCGGAAGATTTTGGTAAAAAAAAAAGTACTTCGTTTCGTCTTTCGAATTGTCTCTTCCTAAGAAGTAAGAGAAAAACCAAACTGTAGGTATAAGGAAGATTTCGGTGAAAAAAGTACTTTATTTTGTGTTTCCAATTGACTTTTCCCAAGAAGTAAAAGAAAAACCAAACTGGAGGTATAAGGAGGATTTCAGTAAAAAAAGTACTTTATTTTCTGTTTCGAATTGACTTTTCTCAAGAAGTAAGAGAAAAACCCAACTGAAGATATAAGGAGGATTTGACTTTTCTCTAGACCTAAGATCGAGCAGAAATGAAGATCTCCAAAGGATTTGGTAAAAAAAGTACTTTTTTTCGACTTTTGAATTGACTTTACCCAAGAAGTAAGAGAAATTTGAATCTTGAGGAATAAGGAGGATTTTGGTAAAAAAGTACTTTGTTTCGACTTACGAATTGACTTTTCCTAAGAAGTAAAAGAAAAACCTAACTGGAAGTATTAGGAAGATTTTGGCAAAAAAAGAGTACTTTCTTTTGTCTGTTAAATTGACTTTTCCCAAGAGGTAAAAATAAAACTGAACTGGAGACATAATGGAGATATTAGTAAACAAAGTACTTTGTTTTGTCTTTCAAATTGACTTTTCCTAAAAAGTAAAAGATAAACCTAACTGGAGGTATGAGGATGATTTTGGTACAAAAAGTACTTTGTTTCGTCTTTCGAATCGACTTTTCCCAAGAAGTAAAAGAAAAACCAAACTGGAGGTATAAGGAGGATTTCGGTAAAAAAAGTACTTTGTTTTGTCTCTCGAATTGACTTTCCCCAAGAAGTAAAAGTAAAACCGAAGTGGATGTATAAGGCGGATTCTGGTGAGAAAAGCATTTTGTTTCGTCTTTCGAATTGACTTTTCCCAAGAAGTAAAGGAAAAACCAAACTGGAGGTACAAAGAGGATTTTTGACACAAAAAGGAACTTTTAGATTTTTTTAAAGATAGAAATAATTCAAAGGAATAGAAAATATAAAACAAAAAAAAACAAAAATTGTGACGAGACTTGTAGTATCGATAAAAGGAATGTGACCAAATCGTTTTTTACAAAAATAATTAGAATACAATTGAAATGATGAAGATTTGAAAATAAATAATCATTAACTCATAGTTATATTTAGAAATTCAATTTGCAATGGAAATTTAATATATCTCTGTATTCGAGTAAAAAAATTGATAGAACATTACATTTATGCAAAAGAAATTAGAAAAATAAATAAAATTAACTCATCCTTTCATTATCCGATCGTGGACTTGGACCTTCACGATTCGTCTGACCTCTCTATCGTTGGTATTGTGGAGCCAATTCTTTCTGAACTTATCTTGCTTGTCAAGCCATTTGATATTTTATTCGGCCCCGGTTTTGCATGTGATCTCCGGGGATCCACATTGTGAACCTTGATGTTCAACAGTTGTCTGCCATTCTCGCAACGTGACCAGTTCATTGCCATCTGAGTTTTCTTGTGGATTCTATGATATATCCAACTCCAGTTTTTCCCCTAATACATTGTGCAGTCTTGTGATCTCTCCATGTGAGGTTGAGCATGATTCTTTCTTGTGCATGTTTTCTGTTGAGGGTCAGACTCTTGGTTAGGTTTCATGTTTCAACTTCACAGATGACTTTCGGGAGGATGCATTGGTTGTATATCTTCCTTTTTAGCGCTAGTGTAATTTCCATATTCTTGGAGTTTGAGCTTGTCCTAAAGAACACATTCTCATGAATTCTTCTATTATATCAAATATGTCTGCAAACGGGCACCATTTTTTTTTCAACAAGAATAGATTAACATATCATACCCTACTCGAAACATGGGAAAATGTTGTTTTTTTTTTTTAATTTACATTGGATATACTGTATTGTATTTTACTTATGAGCAATTTTTTTTTATCCATTGAAAAAATATTGATCAAATTAATAGATATTCTTTATTTCTACTTTTTTTGCATTGTATGAGTTATTTATCTACTTATGTAGGCATATGGGAACACTTTGAGAGGGTGGGGGGCTTGCTTTGCACAAAATTTAACTCTATTCTGTTTGAAGTACGCTGATTTCCCAGAAATTCCACACAGTTCTGCTTGAATTACGCAGGTTTGATAGAAATTTCATTGTTCTGCCGGAATTACAGTGATTTGCCAGAACTTTTACCTTGTTTTGCCTGATTTGCCAAGCTGCCCATGTTTGCTGATCTGATTCTAATCCATCATTCATTCTAATTCATTATAGAGTTTGAAAGGAATAAATTAAGAAAAAAAGGAATTGATGAAACATCATCTTTTAATTCACTTACGATAACAAATACTGATATTACTTTCAACCTGCTTCATTTAAAAAAGGCAACTTTAAATAAAATCAAATATTTCAGGCAAATCAACACCCACCAAAATTTGTAAACAATTTTTCGGCTGAATAGTTGGATTACTCCCTCCAAGTGCTACTACTGATGACATCCTTTTACTACCTTTGATATTACACATCCAAATGTGGATTAAAATACATAAAACGTTTCCCACCATTTTCTATGGGAATTATGAACTAATCTAGATTTGCATGTCAGCCATTTATAATCGTAACATTAAAACGATATTATTTATAGTTTTGTCAAAACAAAACAAACGAAGAATGTAATGGAGAGATTCTGCCGGAGGGAGGGGTACCCAGCGTAAGTTTTAAACTACTGTTGAACGAGTACTGCATTTAAAGGCAGCTAAAATCCGGTACCTTCTTTTGCAAGGGACGTAATCCTGTCATTTTGATGCAGAGTAGCCTCCCTTGATAGTATTTTCTAGCAAGTTGGGAAGCTTTTTTTCTCTCAAACGATTATTATTAGTCCAGAGAAAAAAAATCATGTAACTTATGAGAAAACATCAAACATGGAAATAAACTATTTTATGGTGTGCTGAATTCAATGAATGAACGATACATATGATGAGGAAAATGGTTCCTTGTCACATCATTGGTTCAAAATATCATTTTATTTCATCGTAACTTAGCATTTTCATCAGGACATTTTTACGTATATGATGCATTTCCTAGCAGGCTCCTCGGGCTAAGGTGAATCCTGATGTACTGCAACTGAGCAGCTTTGTATCTAAAGCAACCTTTGTATGCAGTTCTGCAACCACGTCAGATTTGTTTCTTCTCAGGACTTTGATGCTTCCGGGAGATTGGCCCAGTGTGGTTGCCAGGTTAAATCAGTGTATACCCAGCCCCAGTTAGATGGACCAGGGAGGGCTAAGCAATAAAACTTTGTTGCCATTTATATTCAGCCTGATACACAGCTCGTTTGATGCACTCTATAAGTGCTACATGGATATTTTCAATGATAAGCAATCCATGATCGAAGAACCTTTTGTTAGCTCCATCCACTCTACTCAGGGAACATGTCTTACTAATCATCATCATCATCATCATCATCATCATCATCATCATCATCATCATCATCGGTCTCTCAACTTCTGTCGTTGGACATGGACCTTCCCCGGGATCAACTACATTTCTCTATCGTGAGCGTCGCTGGGCCAGTATTTTCTGAATTCGTCTAGTTCGCTTCTCCATCTTGTATTCTGCCAGCCTCGCTTCAGCACGTGATCTCTGGGTATCCAGGTTGTGAGTCGGGATGTGTGCAATTGTTGCAACATGACCAGCCCATTGCCATTTAAGTTTTCTAGTGATGTCCTGGACTCCTGTTTTCTGCCTGGTATAAGAATAAATATGATGATGATGATCATCAGCAGCAGCCTTTTAGCGTCCGTCGTTGGACTCGCCAGACCCCTCTATTGTGGACACCGCGTAGCCTGTATTTTCTGAATTTATCTGGCTCGTCTCGCCATCTTTCTTTCTGCTGGCTATGATTTCACATATGATCTCTGGGGATCCATATTGTGAGTCGTGATGTCCAGTGGTTATCTGACAATATGACCAGCCCATCGTCATTTGAGATTCTCATTTTTTCTACGATATCTTGGACTGTCTGAAATACTGCGTCGTCTTTTGATCTCTGCATGTTAGGTAAAGCATGATTCTCTCATGTGCAGGTTGCACGCTTCTCAGTTTTCGAGTCCGTCTCTTGGTTAGATTCCATATTCCAGCTACGTAAGTGACTATTGGAAGGATGCATTGGTTGTATACTCTTCTTTTTTAAGGATTAATGGGATTGGCTTGTTTTTCAAAGTTGAACTTGCTCTGATGAGGGCTTGCCATCCTAGAGTGATTAATCGATTGATTTCTTCATTTGTGGGTTTCATAGAGATTTGTCGTCATGACAATTATAAACTTAGTGTGTATTCACCTCCAATGCTCACTGCGCTATTTTTTTTTCTTTTTTCCATGGGAGAATGACACAGAATCACACCCTAATAGTACATGGAACATTAGTAATTTTTTTGCTTTTTAGACTATCAAGTTTACTACAGATATCGTGCACAGAGACGTTTCTGTTGTTATTCGAAAACCCTAAAGCTATCATAATTCTAGTCTTTCAAAAAAAGTGACAACAACGACGACTAAATCAGCAGCGAGTGTTTTTATAATCATCAAGACCTCCTTGTGTCCTTTTTTTCCACATAGGTCTGGGTGAAATATCACTCTGATCACGGAAACAGTTCATCATTTGAAGATAATTCCATTGTTGAATGTATTAATGATGTTTTGTCTGTGGTTCGGATACTGAAAGGCCAGAAACTTGAATAGGTCTTTCACTAGTATAGGGGTATCAGGTAAAACTCACCTCTTCGTAGATCTCACTCCTTGTCCGCGAAGCTCATGCACATCATATTTCAAGCTGTTTTCAAAGTATCTACCCCATACAACATCGATTTTGTCAATTTATTCAAGCTGCATTACTAGTTGTGGATAGAAAATATTGCCATCATAATCTTTGAAGCCTCTGGCCTTTAGGTGACAAATGACCAATGTAGCTCGATCTTGCTGCTTAACCCGAGCGTCTGGGACAGTTTGTACTTGCTGTAAATCTCAAGGATTCACTCAAAGTCAGATTCTTTCCCTTTCCAAATGACAGAAGAAAGTCAGTTGCTCAGATCTGACAAGATATGTACAGCCTAATGAACGCGGAGCAATCAAGTTTTAGATACAGATGTTATGCTTGAGGTTTCTTCATCACTCTAATTTGTTTTCAAGACAAGCATGTATCAGAACAATCGAGGTCTCCTCATCTCACTTTTGATCACCACATACAATGATAAATAAGCTTCTGAAGCTTTTTCATTATTTAGTCACATTTTACATGATTCTTACTATTCGTAACCCTCAACGACTGAACCGTATAGTGAGTTCAATTTCCATTGATTGCCCTCCCGCTTGGGGTCTTGTAACAGTCTATGTTTAGCTTGGTTTATACTAATACAGAGAATTTCCCCTCAGAGTCATGGTCGGCTATTTAATTTTGAAGGCTATCCATACTGTAGACTGATCTTCATTGACTGCTGAACGGTTATAGTCTTAATACAAAATTGAAAATATCACGAAGAGCTCGGAAAATGTATAAGCTGCAGGAATAATTAAGTAAAACATTTCATAGGCAGTGCCGTTCACAATCTAACTATTTTTTAAGATAAAAAGTGTGAATTGTGTTTGATTATCTCTCTCTCCCTCTCTCTCTCTCTTCATAACATTCGCTGTTTATTACATAATAGAAATAAGATGAAATTAATTAAACTGTTTTATACTAGGTTTGATATTGGTTGGGTGTGAACAAGCCCGACGCAAGATAAAGTGTTATCAGTTCGACACGAACTTCGCGTTTTCACTCGATGAGACGAGATCAAGTGTTTACCAGTTTCACACCTCAACGGAACTTTGTTTATTTTGCTTGCATCTGGAAGTGACAAATCTCCCTTACATGGTTTTACCCGGATGATCTATTGCCCATCTCATTACGCGACTAATCAGACTGAGTCAGTATATGAATAGCTTGGTGATACCCAACATAAACATATATAAAACCAAATCTAAAATAATCATCTATATGTTTATACGTCTTATTTTCTTTTATTCTGCATTCGTTATCGAGAAAGGATTACATTTTATACTCTTAGAAATAATTTCTGTTTTCACCAGAGCATCATACATCTTACAGTTTGGGGGAGAAGAAAGAAAAAAATAAATAAAAAAAAAAAAAAAAATGAACGTGGAATTTTCCTGATCTCTCCAGTCACATGAATAAGATGTACAGACGCTTTTGGTGCAAATCCACTGGCTAATAAGTACGTAGTCTTTCGTAAAACTAACTATTCCGACAAGTCTCCTCGATATTCTTTGGTCTTCTGTGTTGTATATTGTATCTATTATAATATTCAACAATGAACAATTGTCGGCTAAACCACTTCCCACTCACCAAGTACAGAAAACGGTCACCATAGCCCCCCCCCCCCCAATAGGGTGAATATATGTGCAAAATTCACATATGCTTTATCCTATTTTTAGTGGTTGAGATTTTTTCCCTCTGGGGATAAAAACTCTACTGTACAATATTCATCGACACGTATTTTTAATTTCAAAAAGTTTTGCTTTTTAACTGGACAGAAAATTAAAAAATCACTTCCCATGTCCCACTCGGTTTAAGGGTTCTGCCGGCAGAGATTCAGTGCGTCAAGGGGGTCCGTACTCCTCAACTTGCTCGGGGAAAGAGCGATTATTTTTTTAACATAAAATATCAAGAATCTTTATTTAGAAAAAAAAACTTATAATCCAAAGTAATGCTAAATCAATCTTGAAAACAAAAATGCATTGTTTTGTTCCAACTTAATATACATAAAATGTCATCCTTGGTTCTGTGGTAAATTTCTTTGAATATATATTTTTTCACTTTACTCTTTTGTCAGTTCTGCAGCTGAAAGATTTTGACTCTAATGTAAATTAGAAATGCCTGATCACTTATAACGTTCTTATTTTTGATGTTTAAAATGTGTTTTCTTCCCCCCACCCCCATTATTTTTGTAAAAACTATTTTTTCCGCTCGGACATCCCTGCCCGACTAAAGATCCTCGGAAATAACTTCCCAAGATCCTAGATAACGCCCGGTCCTAAACAAGGAAAGGAAACGGTTGTAAATGTTTTTGCAATGTCAGTGGAGGTTTTGCATGAATTTTCTAAAAAACACGGATTTTTCACATTCGTTGGTCTCTATATGTAATGATAAAAAAAAGCCAATTTTAGAACAGTGGACTCGGCGTTCTCTCTGAATAACGTCGTGATATGTTAATAAAACTAAGGTGAGAATGACTTCGAATGTGACAAGCCATTGGGAAATTTAGATTCGTGCCTTTCTTTAAGGTGTTAATGCGAAAATAATAAAGGCAGACGCTATCAAAATTCAAACTTGGTTCACTGATTCGGTGAACAGAGTTGTTACCCATTACACCACAATTAGATGAAAAAAATACACTTTCGATAAAGGGAAGTAATCGAGATCCAGCAATAAGCTATGTAATTTCCCTTTCATCAGCAGGCTGTCCTCTCATCAGTTTTTAAGTTAACGGGAATAACGAAGTTGACACCTGAGTTGATAGATTCCATAAAACGATTTTGGGATTCAACATACCTTTTATATGAATATCCCATTTTATCAGTCATTAATGAAATATTGTAAATTAAACTTTCATTTCTGAAAATTATTCACAATATTCAAAGAAAATCTCATTCAAGAGGACATGGGTCGATTTGGTAAATGTAAGATAAGATTTTTGGTCTACACCCGAAAGATTAAGAACCACTGAACTACGATGTCAAAAAGCAAGTGAATATTTCGAAGCAGCCACAATATTTGTGTACACCGAGTATGATATTTAAAGACTAAAAAATGAATACAGTTTTCATACATGAAAAACAGATCCCCTCACTTCTGACCCCTAAAAGGGAGTTGAAGTCTCTCTTTTGAATCTTTGAAAAAGGAAAGGTTCCACTTCACTCTTGGCCTATTAATGAGGAAGAAGTTCCCTTCCACTTTTGACCCGTGAAGAGGAGGAAGTTTTTCTTCACTTCTTACCCGTTAAAAGCGCAGTCTCTCTTTTGAATCCCTGAAAGGGAAAAAGGTTCCCCTTCACTCTTGACCCGCAAGGAAAAAAGTTTGATTTGTAAAAGGGGGAAAGTTACTCTCCACTTTTGACCTCTTGAAAGGCAAGATGTTTCCCTCCACTTTTGTCACCTTGAATAATTGTATACAAGCCAATAAAATATGTATACGTATATATGTATATTGAACTAAAAGAAAAGGTCCTATTTAGCATTATAGTTACATTGAGACTTGAAGCTTCTCTAAAAGCTCTTGAAATGTCCCCGAGACAATTTAAAACCTTGTTCTAATTCCAATGAGTATACTCACCAAATTTGTTCGGGCTGCGCCCATCTTTAGGTGGTTTCTATAGCGTGTAGAGAGACAGACGGTGCAACACCTCAGACTGATTGATTCAGATTCTTAATCCTAATTTGATACTTTCCCATCGTACAGTACTGTACATTGTATTTAAGCTTTTTTATATTAAAAAAATGCCTCTAGCAGGTGTTTGGTATCAACGGACCCCTAACTTGGTCCGTTGAATTTATTGTACTTGGACATTTAGGGATAGAATTTGGGTTTACCATTTTACTATGTGTTTATGTAAACCGTGATAACCTTGGTAAGACTTGTTAGAGAGATACATCTTTCACAACTATAGTTTTGCGTGCAGTATTGGGGGTGATCAATCACAAGATTTGGAAAAAAGCGTGATTAATGCATAAGTTACTTTCCTCGCCCCCTGGAGGAAGTTAGAGGAATCAAGATGTCATTCTGACAGTTCCTTAATAAAGTAGAACGATGGAATTTCTAAGTAATCATTTTATAAAATAAATTCGTTTTATGGAGTCCATTAAATCTAGTGTTAACTTTATCATTCCCATAAACTTAAAAACTGATCAGAAGATAGCCTGCTCATGTAAGGGAGGTAACATAGCTTGTCGCCGAATCTCGATTACTTCCCTTTATCGAGGGAGTCTTCCATGTAATCGTGGTGCAATGGGTAGCAACACTGTAAATCAAATCGCTTGTTCAACTGATAGGACTCACGTCTCGCTTTTGCTTAGTGTAGCCGGCACACCCAATTTTTTGGAATTGCGATTGTTAAAAAAATATTTTCGTTGCTTGGGGTGATGGTTAGCAAACTATGCACCCACCTAGTTATGACCATTGGTCAGACGAAGCCAAGTATCAATAGATGTTATGCAACGCAATGAAAAAAGGCATGAGTCATGATTTCAAAGACCAGAAGTTAATTGTGTGAATCATATTGTTATTAAATTTTTTTTCTTTTTTACGTAATTGTGAACGTAATTTTGCCATTTGCCACCCCAGCACTCAAAATCTTGGGTACGCCTCTGTTTAATCGGAATCTAAACGAACGAAGTTTGGAATAGTGCGCTAAATAAAATGAAAAGCATTGATTACTCACAAAAAGGGAAATAATTCGAGCATTCTATATGAAGTTATCTCCCTTATAAGCATGATGCTATCAGATCACACCGGCAATATCAATCACTTGTGGCGGCTAACGAGATATCTCTCCTGAAATTTCTTTGTTTTGCTTCTTGTTTCTCCGGCAGTGATTTTATTGCTGATTCAGAGACAAGTTGTGAGTATTGGTGAAAGCCACAATTGTCCTCGACGAGTCATCTTGTCATTATGACAAGAATATACTTGTTCAAAGTGATCAACTAAACTTAGCTAATCATTGCACAAGGCTGCAATAATAATAACAATAATAATAATAATGATGATGATGATGATGATGAAAACTGCTTGTGAGGGATAGATCCACTATCAATGGCCTGCAAGACTGATTCCCAAACTTTTGCTTTACAACCAGAAGTCAGAGATTATTTCTCTAGGAAGCTACATTTCAGAAGTACCCTATGAGAATCAAACTCACACCATAGCGAATTAGTCTCTACAAAACTTCATTGTCAGCTCAGACCATTCGACTGTTCCATTTGTTTCCATACGAGTGTTAAGTTCATAGCGTCTCAACAGACAAACATGATCCATTAATAGAAATTCTTCATGTTTAGATAGTCAACTTATGTGCCAGTAGATACAGAATATCGCTTTAATTTTTTGTGTGGAAAAAAAAGAGCTGGGGTTAGAGTTATACTTTTAAATGCAAGGATTTATAACTGCAAAATAAGGTAAAAATTTACTTCTTGAATTTTTCCTTTGTGTATAATATCTGTAGAAATAACTGGATTATTAATGTATAACTGCAAAATGAAGCAAAAGTTTACTTTGTTTGGAAAGTTTCCAGTTTTATTTGTTGAACTAGCATAGTACCAATGAAAAAGACTGGATTATCAATACATAGATCGGATTTCTGCCTAAGGTCAGAGTGCAGAAACGATGTACCCATTGAAAATTTCATGCATACACACACCATAATCGAAGTTTAATCTGACACAGACACACAGTAGTGAGGACATCCGGTAAGGGTTAGGAAGGAATAAACTGATTTTTATCCGTTGTTGATTTTTAATCACAGTGCTCAATATTTAAACAGCAAATCGAGCTGTTCATGCAATGGTCCCGTTTTCTTTGTTCTGTTTACGCTGTCTAGACAACATATGTGATACATTCACCATGTAATAACGGGAGAACATTTCAAATTGATTTTATATATATATAATAATTATTCTCATCATAAATATTCATTTCTTATACAGATAGATATACATAATATATATATATAGTTCATAATGTTTTCATTTTGTAAAAATACGAGAAAAAAGAAGCAGAAAACTTTTTCATCTGTTATAAATGTTTATTCAAAGTAATTAGAGCTATTAACACACACACACACACACACACACACACACACACACACACATATATATATATATATATATATATATATATATATATATATATAAATAATTACAAGCCTCGAAGCAGTTTATATTTGCAACAATTGGTGAATGGGCATGTTGGATATATCTTAGAAGACTCAGTCAACTGTAAAAAGAAGTTCCCTTCGGCCGAATTCAACACAGGAAAACATTGAGCAGGAAGCAGCAATAACTGCCGTTGAGTTTGGAAATTGCAATAACTGGTAAAAAAAACTCTAATTGTGCGAACTGTAGGCTCCATGTAAACCACCAAAAGCTCTTCTTCACAGAAAAAGCAGTATAAAAAATATGCCTGATAGCTCTATTAGGTCATCAAAGAACAATCATTTATTCTTTTTTTTTTTTATCAATTCTCATGATAAGTATAACATCACGTCATCAGTGTTCACATGCATGGGATTGTAGATTAAAATTTTCTCAAGATATGACTTATACGCATTTTCCCTATCAGCGGTAAATAGACAATAGGAATTCTGTTCTCGTTTTCAATCATGAGAATGGATAATAAAATGTGTGTGAATTTATTTTGTTATGAATAAGTTATATTTTCTATTAAATAAGTTTTATAACTATTTGATACCCTGGGGGCGATTTTTCTTATTTAAAATTTTGTCTCAAATCTTTACGTCTGATAACCCTTTGAAACGAACTGAATTGGACCTGGAAAAATACGACTTGAAATAGTTGAATTATTAAAAATAAATTACCTAAGAGAAATGCTAGTATTCATATAAAAGCCATATTTGCAAATCATCTTATTTATTTGTATAATTGTGTATTTTGTCTGAGTTTTGTTTTAATCTCAAATTTATGATAGATTGATCCATGCGAAATACATTTAAAGACATAATAAAATCATAAAGGCTATGTAAAAAGATGAAGAAGAAGTCACAAAAACGTTGATCAATTGATAATAAAATAAAACGAAAACAAGAACAAAATTCCGATGATATGTCCACGTACACCCCCCCACCTGCTAGGAGAACTGAAGAAAATGTATTGAGAAATGGATATAAATGATCCGACAGAATCCTGTCAATCAATCAAAACTGTGGAATTCCTCTATTTGTGGATCAAATTTTTCTGTACAGAATCCAAACATTAAACCTTGAAAGTGGAGAAATTCCGGCCGCATTTTGACTCGTAAGAGCAAAAAGAAAAATTCCAACTCTTTTCTGATCCTGGAGAGTGGAATGAAATCCCCGTTCCATTTGGCCCCTGATAGTGAGAAAAAAAGATTTCCCATGCATCTTGACCATTGAAAGAGGGAAAAAGAATTCCCCTGTTATTTTGACCCCTAAAAACAGGAAGAGGGAGCCCTTCCATAATACTCTCAATCAATGAAAATTATGACATTCTTCTTCTTGGATAAAAATATAGTTTAATTGTGGTTCAATTATTTCTTTTATTTCTAGGACAGCTAAAAATATA
Organism: Thysanoteuthis rhombus; assembly: GCA_963457665.1. Taxonomy (NCBI): domain Eukaryota; kingdom Metazoa; phylum Mollusca; class Cephalopoda; order Oegopsida; family Thysanoteuthidae; genus Thysanoteuthis; species Thysanoteuthis major. The sequence goes on from OY735231.1 coordinate 40,280, forward strand.
AGGATATATTTTCTTTAGAAAAGGGCAATCCCTAAAAAAAAAGGAAAATATCCTTTTATATTTGACTCCCAAAATAGGAGGAATCCCTCTGCATTTTGATCCCTAAAGAGGAAAGACCACCATTTTGACCAATAAGATAAAATTTCCCGTTCAATTTCGACCCCAGAAGTAACCCCTCCTATTTTGTCCACTAAAAGTGGGAAAAATTATCCTTCAAGCAATGAAAGAGAGAGAATGAATTCCCCAGCTATTTTGATCAATAAAGTAAGAACAAATCCCCCCTCCATTTTCAAACCTCAGAGTAGGAAAAATCAATTTTGACCACCAATAGTTGGGACCCTACATTTTGATCCCTCAAAGCATGAAAAAAGTTCCCACTCCATTTTGACCCTTCAAAGTGGAAAAAAGTTCCCTTTTCGTTTTGACCGCTGAAGAGGAAATTTTTTCACTCCATTTCAAATCATTATTATCAGTCTTTTTGTGTATTTGATCTCTGAGGATCCATGTTGTGAATCATGATATCCAACAGTTGTCTGCTATATTTGTAACATGGCCAGCCCATGGCCGTTTGAGTTTCCCAACGGTTTTTATGATATCTGGGGCTCCTGTTTTAACCTTTATATACTGTGCTGTCCTGTGATCTCTCCAAGTGAGGTTGAGCATGATTCTCTCAGGTGCACGTTGAATAGTTCTCAGTTTGTGAATCGATTTCTTGGTTAGCTTCCGTGTTTCAGCTCCATAGGTGACCATCGGAAGGATGCATTGGCTGCATACTCTCAATCTCATTGTGAGCCCTGACCCCTAAAAGTGAAAAAATATCCCCGTCATCTATAAGCAGAAAAAGATTCCACCTCCATTTTGACCCCGAAAAGAAAATCATCCACCATTTTGACTCGTAAAAATTTATAAAAAAAACACTCCATACGATTTCTGAAAGTGGAAAAAAATTACCATTCATTTTGACCCACAAAAGTGAAAAACATCCCCTTCCATTCTGACCCCAAAAGTGGTAGAACTACTCTCTCCATTCTGACCCGTAAAGTGAAGAAATCCCCCTTAATTTGATCTCTAAAGGAAAAAAGAATTCTCCCCCATTTCTTACTCCGAATAGTAAGAAAAAAAAGTGAACTTCATCCCAGCTTGACCCTTGGAATTGAGAAAAAATATCCTGCCCCATCTTGACCCCTTTAAAAGGAAAAGATTCCTGCCTAATTTTGACCCCAAAAAGTGGGGAAAATATCCTCTTCCATTTTAACTTTGACTCATTAGAGTGGGGGAAAAAATTCACCTTCGGTTTTTATCCCATAAGTAGGAAAAATTATATCCCTCCATCTTGACTCCTGAAAGTGGAAAAAGGAATTCCTTTCCCATTTTACGGGGGGGGGGGGGGTCGTGCTCCATTTTGATCCTAAAAATGACCCCCCCATTTTGACCTTTAAGATTGGGGGGAAAAATTCCATTTCCATCTTGATCCCTAGAAGTGGAAGAAAAATTTCTGCTCAGTTCGACCCCGAATGTGGAAAAGAGGTTCCGCCTGATTATTAATCTACTAAAAATCCTTTCGGTAATACAAATATGTATTAGAAATGGAATATTTCTATTATCATTCGGACTATCCTCATCTTGGTTGTTTTTCATATAACGTTTCGGCCATTGTACTCTAAGGCCTTCATCATGTATCATCTGGTAGGTGTGCGGAAGTAACGAACCAAAAAACAACCAAGATGAGGATAGTCCGAACAATTTTAGAAACAAAAATTGAATAATTCACTCATAATTAGTCAGTTAAAAAAATGATTGATTCTGATTAATCATTATTTGCGACATAAGTTAAACTATTGATGTCGTGAGGAATATATTCTGAGACTGTCTGTCTGTCTTTCTCATCCCCCCCCTCTCTCTCTCTCTCTCTCTCTCTCTCTCTCTCTCTCTCTTAGCTATTTATTTATTTTCTTTCTTTCTTTCTTTCTTTCGTCCTCTTTTTTCGTTTTCTTTCTTTCTCTCCTACGTCCTCTTCCATCTTCTCCCGTCTTCTTTCTTTCACTTTCTCTCTTTCATCCTCTCTCTCTCTCTTTATATCTCTTTCCTTTTTTCTCTACAATTCTTTCTTTTTCCTTTCTTTCTTACATTTTTCTTTCTATCTCACTTTCTTCCTCTCTTTTTTCTTTCTCCTCCCCTTTTCTCTACACCTCCCTGGACTCGAGTTGACACAACATTGATTTGCCCTTTCTTCCCACTCTCTCTGTCAGTTACCCAGTCTAAAATCTCAACCTCTTCAATTTCAACATCTGACTAATCGCAATAAAAAAAAGTCCTCTCTGTCGGAGTTTGATTCTACTCATTGTATGCAAGGACACATATTCAATGAAGTCGTTGGATGAAATGAAGCTGCAGTCTAGATATGAGGTCATTGGGTCGTAGTTTGTCGACCCCTGGTCTGAGTTGTTGCAATGAAAAGCAATTGATATCAAGATGAAAATACTAGTAAAAAATTAATAATGGTTGACAATGCTTCATCCAATTAAAAGCGAATCAACAATGATAATTTTTTTTTAAAGCTGCAGAAGTAGACCACTACATCTACCTAGGACAACGAATCTCAATGAAATCTCCTGAAGTAGAAGAAATCACGTGGTGAATCATTCTAGAAAAAATTCTAGTAAAATCAACCCGTTAGTGATCAATGGAGATGAAACATGGGACCTAACCTAAAGATTGACCCTCAAACAGAGAACCAACAGGCACAAGGGAGAATTATGCTCAATGATAGAGAGACTACGAGACAGCGCAGTGTATTAAAGGAAAACTGGAGTCAGAGATATGATAAAGTTCATAAGATAAATTGAATGACAATGGACTGGTAGTGATGCATGAATGGCAGCTAACCGATGGACATCTCGACTCACAACGTTGATACCGGAAGATCACATATGAAACCGGGGCCAACAAAATATAAGATGGTGTAACGAACTAAATAGGTTCAGAAAGTACGATAGAGGGGTTTGGCGAATCCTGAGGGACGTCTATGGTCAACCTTGAACGCTAAAAGGCTGTATAAAAAGTATAGTATGGCCAATATTCAAATCAAAATTTCCTTTTCAGACCTGGATAGTGGTATTTCTATGTAGTTATTTTTCTTGGTTTATGTGATAAAAAATTTGCGTGCAGAACTCAAGGTTTTTAGCTTGTTTTTTTCTTCTCTGAATAGTATCTTCTTTGTATATAATAGAAGTTTTGACTTTCTGCATTGAAAAGCTCTGACTGATACGAATCTTAATGTTTGCCTGAATTGCCTCCTGTACAGTAAATATTCGATTTAAAAATGTTTATATTACGAGAAGAGACTGCTGCATCCAATAGCATATATACAAAATAATATGTGGTTGCTATGGAACCATTTACTATCGTATAGGCAATCTTTAAATCATATTTTAGAGAAAAGCCATCATTGATCTTTGAAAAACTTGAAAAAGAGAAGCAAACACTTGTGGACCTTTTTGTTATCGGGAGCGTTAGAGTAACATTTTCCTTCTTTAAAGTATTATAAAGCGAAATTTAAAAAAAAATGAATTCATAGACCTAAACTGGGGACTCAACATGTTGATATTTTTCTTGAGAGCTTTTATCAAAGTTCATGAAATTGCCTTTTTTTTTAAGAATATATAAACTGCCGATATCAACTCTTTTGAATTGAATCCAAGTCAAAAGGCATTTAGACCAAAAGTATCAGTGAAAAGAACAACAGTTTGGTAAGACTACACAAGAATAAAACACTGTAGTACCGATTTATACCGATTAAGTAACTTATAGGGATCACAAATCATTTTTTCATTTAAATATACAATAAATACTTAATTAAATTAGTTAGTACGAATTCAGTCAAAATACTCGTGCTGTGTTGACCGAACGCGATTGTAACTTGCAGTAGACCATACTACATTCTAGACTTTTTTTACTGATGCCTTTTGCTTTGATGCCTCATGACCGATCTCCTTAAGAAATGTCTTCATTAGGGTCACCCTGTATATTTTTAAAAAGTGATTTGATTAATTTGGTTACAAGCTCCAAACGATAAATATTAACACAAATACAGCACATGGGTTAGTTTGAGAAAATAAATTCAATTTTCTAAAGTTGCACCTTGTAATGCTGCAACATTTACTTTTAAAGAGGGACATTGTTGCCGTTTAACGATTTTTGTTGGATGAATCTAAGCAAGCGATCACTGTAAATCATTGTGAACACAGGTATCCGATTACTTCAGTTAAATAAGACCCCTCGACGAGCATCTTGAATATATTAATCTTACTAAAATCTTTCATGTCCTGCAACTCCAGTAACTTTAGGTGGTTAGTATTAGGAGTGGGACGAACCTGAAACAAGAACTGTCAATGGGTAGCTAATAATAGATCTGTAACCGGGACTGCATACTCAGGATGCTAAAGAAAAGCGATACTACTGCACTCGGTTGAGGTGTAGGTAAGTAAGATAAAGGTAAGCTGAGCTTAGTTCAGCATAAAGGTTCAGTAGAGGGGCACTCTGTGTGCATCAAACTCATTACAATAACGAATTATTCCGTGGGATGAGCTTGCTACCTACCTTGTCATAATAGTCAAACAATTAGTTAATGGTATGTCGGACGGGTTCGTCGACCATTGTGCTACGGTAAGTTTCTCAAGCGAAATTATTTACTATTATAATAAACGGCCTGATTTTCGTGGTGGGAGTAAATGTAGCAGAAAAATACTCCTTGTGCACTGTTTGAAACAACGCCCAATTCTCGGTAAACAAATCAGTATTTTTCCATAAAAAAGCAGCCATCTCACTCCGAATCAAGAGTTTGGTCCCAAGACGCAACGAGCGCCTTTCGAAATAGAAATGTGTTTAATCATATTGAAACTCGAATTCTTGATATCCCCTTCCCAGCCTTATAGATCACATATATTTATGCTGTTCATGGAAGTCTTCGGTAAATATAGATAACTAATGGTATCTCTACAACTCAGACTGTGGACAAAGGGAATGGCACGACACTGTAATGGTCCCAGTGCTACAACCATTTCATGGATAAGCAGGTATGCTTTCTGGGATATTCTCACTCACAGCTTTGGTAGATCTCTGGAGTACGTTGTGCCATAGTATTGGCAAATGATAACGATGTGAGTGTTAACAGCATGAATGACAATTCTGAAAACTCCTCCTCTGGACACTGTAGGATTTGTGGAGTATTATCCAAGTATAAGCTTCCTGCTATGTGTATTCCAGAGCAGGAACACCCATAACGGACTCTTCTGTGAGCACTACATTGTTTGTCTCTTCCTCGAATCCAACATCCAGGTAGAGATGAGTTGTTTCAGAGCTTGTTCCAGTTGCCGATTCTCACACCATATACCACAGAGGATACAAGGAAACTTTGTTTTGTCAGCTTACAATACAACAAGCAACCTTGGGGCTAGGAGCTGTGAACTGCTCGCCGATATACTGTTTTGTTTTTTTTGTTGTTCTTTTTTGTCTCCTCTTTTAGGATCTTCATTAGGTTTACAGTGGGAAGGGGAACCTGTTACTCTATGTCATGTATGTCTTAGGATAATTTTAACAATTCAAAAAGTAAATTTGCACTCGTGCCAAAAGCATTATTTCATAGAAGATGCTGCATTGTCTGGACACATCCCGTAGACTTCAAGTATCTAATTGACACGCTTTTGCACCCAGGTCATGAACCTTGTAGGTCTTAGATATCAATTCTGTGCCCAAACCTTTTATATCATTCCATGTCTGTTTTCCAAAAATGAGGATTTGCCCCCGTTGGGACAGTGAGATTTTTTTGATTCGATTATCATGGCACTGGACTCTTTCACTGGGGACAGGAGTTGGTTCAAAATTTTTCTGAAGAAGATACTTCGTTCCAACCGTTCTAAACGATGCACTCATCCCTGGTAAACGGATTCAGTATTTCTTTCAAGTAGATCATTAAAAAAAAGACCAGGATACACAACGTATACCAATATTCTAAGATTGCGAGTCGTTTTGAGGGGGTTTCGATTTTCATCGGATCTCTCATGACTGATAAAATGGTTCAAAACTTCTATATTGATGAATAATATAAAATAATAATGGTTCTGGACACATATTGTGAAGCAATGATCAGCAAGCCAATCTTTCCGGCAGTTGTTAGTGGGTTCGATCCCCATCGGGTCTCCCATTATTAATGGAGTGATACAAAACTACTATGTTAATGCATAGTGTACAAAATTCGTCTGGACGCAAGTTGTATAGCGGTGATCAACAAGCTAATCTCGCTAGCCGTTGTTAGTGATTTCGACCCTCATCAGATCTCCAAGTTTAGACAGTCTGATATCAACTCATGCTATACATAAGCAAAGAGCAGAGCTACCTTTTCGTAACGCTTGACTCTAACACATAAGGGTAAATATTTTGCTGATAAAAATGCCACTTACCCACCATTTGAAATTATAGACTCGTCCACTGAATCACATTCAGTAATTATTTCACTTAAAAAAGAAATTCTACATTTAAAATTAATGTACGTTTCTGTTTTGGGGAAATGTTGGGCGGTTCAACAACTTTCTGGGCAGGTCATCTTTTTGATATAATCTGAACAAATTCTGACACATGCTGGAAGAGCCAGGCAATCTCTCGTGGCTCGTCGCGACGTTGAGCGGTTTTTTAACCAATTCGGCAGATTAGCTTCAATTCTTTTGAACCAATGACCCCAGATGTCTCAACTGTGACCTGTACAAACTCATACCTATCGGTCAGTGGGCGATACTTGGGAAAGAACTGCCTCAAGTGGCAATCAGAGTAAGAGGTTTACCAGCTTCAAATTTTAATTGTATTTCGATCATATATATATATATATATATATATATATATATATATATATATATATATATATATATATATATATATGTGTGTGTGTGTGTGTGTGTGTGTGTGTGTGTGTGTGTGTGCATTAGAAATCTTTATACCTTGAATCACCAAAGATGAGATAGATTCTTTTTGAAGATTTGTTATTTCAGTCAATTAGATCTGTAATGTAAGATTTTCAAAGGATTCATGTTTTACATATGATTAGATACTATGTTGTGATATGTGAATCTTTTTTGTTCAGGTCATCAATGGTTTACCATGTAATTGTTTATATACAGTTATTTTGGCACCTTACATAACCGACAGATATTAAGCTCAATAGTAAAAGCAACGTTACGTTCAAGCGGCTACCCTATCAGTGGCAGGTTCGATTCCTGCTGCGGATCCATTTTTCTTTTATTGTTTATTTGATTTATGTTGTCTGGTTCGAATGATCAATTAACCGTATAGCAACTGTAGATCATCTCAAAATAAGAGTTTAATTTAATACAACGCAATTCGTGGTCGTTCTGACGGATCGTATGTTTCCATTTAATTATACATACATATATATGAATACAAATTGCGTTATATCATATAGTGACTTATTTGAAATGATCTCCCGTCGTTACACAGCTAATGTATCACTCACCCTAGACAATATAAATAGGACGAAGAAAATGGGGCTGCTGCAGGAATCGAATCCGCCACCGACAGGATAGCTGCTTCGAACTAGCGATGCTCTTACCTGGTTCGATTTTATCAATCTGTAATCATTCTGGCGAATCACATGTATTTCTTGATACATAAGTGTGGCTTGAAAGAAGTGAATAGATCAAGAATAAACGCGATAAGAATTTGATATTTGGTATTTAGGACGTCGCATTATCGGTGTCTCAATGGTAAGAGCATAGCAACGTTGAAGCCGCGACGCTATCGTTGGCAGGGTCGATTTCTGCAGCAGCCCCATTCTCTGTAATTGTTTATTCTATTTTCGTTGTGTTCGGTGAGTGATACACTCAATATGCAATGACGGGTGATCATTTAATACATACATATGTGAACAATAGGGAATGAGACAGATTCAGTCGTAAAAGTATATTGAATTCAATAATCAATTCATGGATGAATTTATTACTAAGCTAGATTTGTTTCGGGAGAGGTTCCCATCTTCAGTAGTACGTGTGTACCTTTCAGTAGTTGAAAATTACCCGTAAAAAAACAAATTTAGCATCAGATTTTTTGCATTGGAATCAAAAATGGAATATATATATATATATATACAATTTTGCCACTGACGCTAGCTTCACCATCATAGAAAAAATAGAAAAAACTACTCCAATTGACATAACTAAAGTTCTAGAAAAACACGAAGACATGTGGATCAACAAACTTAAAACCCTATATCCTAATGGATTAAATACTAAACTGAACAACCCTCACCACACAGAACACTAATACACACAACTCCTATCATTAATATCCTCACACCCACATCTTAGACACATTCAATAATGGAAGTTTCAAAGTCACCTAGACCCATAGGAAAAACTTCACCTTAGCCTGTTATAAACCCTGTCCAAATCATAGCCAAAACATTTTCAATAACTTTTAAGGTTGATACCTATGTAGCTCCTTGACCCCACCCCACCCCCTTCTACACTATCCCAAACATACCAAAAAATCCACCTCCACAACACTACCCCCTACCTTGACACACTCTGCCCTCCCCAAGACCAACTGCTGCTGCTTTACCAAAATCCCAATACCTGCTGGTCATTCTTACATTCAGCATGAGGCCTCTAGTAGCCCTGACAACAAAACTTGCCCACAATGCATAGCCCCTGGCAGTGGACTCTGGTTCCACATGGTACATTTTAATTCACAGTCACACGATACACGCCACTGATGATGGGAAGAATCCTGAAACATGTATGGACTATTGACATATAAGGATTAATAAACCTTACCACCAAAAACTTCACTCCCGAGTCTGTCTCACTCTCTAAAGTACACATTATATATATATATATATATATATATATATATATATATATATATATATATATATATATATATATGGAGGCCTCTTAACTCAACATGTGTGATGGATATTGCTCTTATATATTTTAGGATTAAAATAGAGGCCTCTTAGGTCAACACAAACTTCCTACGCTCAGCACTCATCCAGGCTGCTGCTGCGTCTCTTGACTACTGATGACAGTTGCTGTCGCACGGCAACAGCAGGATTGGTCGATGACAACTGCTGATAATGTAAATGTGTCAGACATGACTTATATATCTGATTAGAACAATTCAAAAAGAAAGAAAATAGAAAAAATATGAACATATATACAGGACATCTACAATGGAGATGAACAACTATACAATTCAATATACCGAACGCTCCAAAGTTCAATCGATTCTTTCAAATATGATTATGGAGACTTCTGTAAAATAATAATAACAATGAAAAAAAAATAATAGAAAACCCAATATTGAACTGCTACCTCAAACAAAAGGTTAAAGGTCACTGAACCCAAATCAAACCCGAGGAGAATGTAATATCGTCTGACTCTGTTCATTTTTGTTTTTCCATGAATTTCTATTAATTTTCTCTTTCTATCCGTTTTATGATTTCTGCAATTTTTCTCCAGTAACTCGACCGTCTCTCAAAAGTTGCCATTGTCTTTCAATGAGTTTTCCTAACTCATTTTCAACCTTTCAAGGAGATTTGTCTCACTTGCCGGTCACACTGCAAGAGTCACTTGATATTCTCCTCATACCTTTGGTCTTCAAGAGAAAAGGAAAGAAACTAATGAGACAGGAAGGAAAATTGTGGAGGAAAAAAAAAGAAGAGAAGAAACTAAAAACAAAAAAGCAAAAACGTTCAACATTAAAGTAAAACAGAAAGAAGATACAAAAGAAAGAAAAAAAGTTTGTCCGTTCGTGTCTTTTTTTTTCTTTCTTCTTTCTCTCTCTTTCCCTTTTGGAAATAAATAAAGCCAGAATCAAATGAAGGTAAAAAAAGAAAAACAAAGTAAACTGCTTTGTCACTGAATAAAAACCGTCTCGTAATCAAGGTATTTTTGAATAAGGTCATGTTCTGGTGATCAATTAAAAAACTGAAAAAAAAAGGGGTGATCAACAAATAGATTACTCCTCAAACCTTTTATTGGTTGGTGATTGCTAAAAAAAAGTCCGAATTTTCAAAAATTTAGCGTGAACGCTACCGGGCACAAACTGAAAGAACAATTTAGCATACATTTATATTGTAAATTGAAGCTAAAAACTCATTTAGGGGAAAATTTTGAAAAAAGGAAGACCTGTTTCTTTCTCTTTACACAATGATCAAATGTTTAAATTTTCAGTCATGTAGCTCCATACTACTCACGTAGCGAGCCAGACAGATTGCCTGCCAAAATCACTTAAAAACTGAAGAAACTATTTTGATAGTTTTAATGGAAGTTTCGGTAGATAGATCCCCCCCAAATTGATTTTTTTTCCTTTTTTTCCCCCCGGGAAACAAAATTGTAAAAGAAAATTAACTATAGGTAAATGCTAAATTCTTTCACTGAACGAAAAACAGACGGAAAGACTAAAGGAATGAATGAAAGATCAAAAGAGTGCGAATGAGATTTGATTTCAAACAAAGGGATGACAAAGAAGAGAAAGAAAAAATGATGAGGAAAAAAAGAAACAAGAGAAACATCAACATTTAAGACCCTCTCTGCAAATATACATTATACATGATATAATGAAAAGCTATTGAAAAGGCACCAAGAAAAAAAATGGAGCATGAAGTAAAGAAGGATGAATGAAAGCCAAGAAAAAGAATGAAAATATGAAAAAGAAATGAGCAAGAATAAGAGAATAAAGGAAAGACTGAAAAAATAAGAAAGACAGTATGAAAATAATGAAGGGTTGATTTGGAAAAGGAAGAAAAGGGAAATAAAGGCATAGAAAAAAAAGAGTGAAAAGAAATTAAGAGAAAGGAAGAATGAATGAAGAATAGAAAAGAGAAAAAGAAGGAGAGAGGGAAGAATGAAAAAAAGAATGAAAGTAAACAAAAAAGAAAGAAAGAATATAAAAAACAGAAAAATAGGTTTGTTTAGTCATTCAATAGAAATGGTCACATGACCAACTTCTTCTGGCAGCGCGCCGTGTGAGGGTCATCAATTAAATAGTTAGATAAGGGACCATCAATGAATGAATTACTTCTCTCGCTTTCTGATGGATCATTAAAAAGTCTGAATTTTCAAAGAGCAAGTGTGAATGCTATTGGGTACAAAGTAAGGGACCAATTCAGCATAAACTTGCAGTGTGAATTGATCCCCCCACTTCGAACCCATTTGGGGAATTTTTAAAAGACAAAACAATTGTTTTTCTCTGGACATAATGAGGAGTAAATGTATCGATTTCCAGCCTTAAACTCCATTTGGTGCTACCTGTACATGCAATGCACACAGAGCCGACCAGCCAGTCAGCCAGGCAGACGAACTTGAAAACTAAAGAAACCAATGTTGACAGTTTTGGTGACAGTTTCGGTTGACGGTTTCTAAAAGAAAGCAAGAGAGAAAGGAGAAATTATAAAAGAGGGAGTTGAAGGGAAGAAATGCTAGATTGGATGTGCCAAAGCCTCTTGGGATTTTCAAAATTTAGCAAAACAAGTCGACCTGAGTTCGGCTTTAGGACTGGGAATGAATTCATCTGTCTTTTGTACGTTACTGTGTCACTCACATGTGACATCACTGGTTTTTGGTCAGGTAATTGTCGTCCGTTGTTAAAAACGAAAATGAAATTAAAACTCAGTAGTAGGAATTCGACAAAAGAATGAATGAAGGACGGAAAAGGGAAGAAAGAGAGAAGAAAGGAAGTAGTGAAAAAGATTGAGTGAAAAAAAAAACGAAGCATAAAAAGGAGAGACAAAAAAAAAAAGAAAGCTGAGAAATGGAGATAGAGAGAAATGATTTCAAACAAATTAGTAGAAAACTGATGATAGAAAAGAAGCAAGTATTGAACAGTGCTCTCGAGAAAAGCAAAAAAAAAGGAAGCTGTCATTTTATTTATCAGCTCAACTTCCAGTTCGAGTAGACTTTAATAGGGTCAAGTAAGATTCATGCCACAATATCAGTTGGGAGCAAGCTGCAGCTTTCAATAAATTCTTCGATTTCTATGACTCCCAAGACTATTGCAAGAAGTGATTACATTTGATTCGTGCACCAGGATACTGAAAGTTATTCTCTGATTGCTTCAGTGTAAAAGTGGAGGAAATGGCTATTATTCCTTCAAACTTTGCTTTCATGGTCGGGATAGCGATATTCATATTCTTACTTTAATTGATGGAAAAAAAACTACGTTTTCGTCCTTCGTTACATTGAAAATAAGTAGATGTGGAATTATCACTGTCCTTTTCGCCAAAGTGGATTTTGAAGGAAATGATTTAGGCAATTCTCTTGCTTATATTTTTGAACGATTCATGGAGACGTAATTGTTGTATATGAAACGATGCTTTCCCGATACCCAAGATGGATTGACTTCCAGGATTGAAGGGCTTCAACTACTCTCCTGTTTTATCCATATCTAGGGTTTTTGAGTGAATTAATACATCTAACAAAGATATTAGTCTGTGCAGCTGTCACAGCTGGAGCTTGGCCTCCGTTTTTTTCCGATTCCATTCTCGATGCTGTTAACCATTACGCCACTTGCGCATCCTAAATTTCAGTTCAGTTGACCTGGAAATATATAAATGCGTGCTTGCATACAGGGGCCTTGGTTTTGGTTGAAACTGTTGCATATTTCCTAAGTGCGCCCAAGGGTGTTGGTTCGAGATCAGGAGAGAAACAACATTTCGAATGCTGATTTCCTAGGAGACAGAGTATTTCTACCTTTATTCCCATCCATTTGGCCTTTTTCATGACAAAAGAAATCTTAGTTTAAAAACCTCTTCGCCAGCATATTGTTTCATTCCTCCGTTCAGTTGAGAATCAGCCCCCCCCCCTTTTTTTATTCAGGACAAGGCAGTTAAGGCCCTCATGAACAAGGAGAGACATTCACTAATGACCTGGCCTTACCAAGAGCACTTGACTTGATTTCAATAGAAAATCTATGGAAGTTCGTAAGAGAATTCTGACTTTGGACGAGATTAAAGAGAGCTGATGGCGATCCCTCGAAAGGAGTTTGCCAACCAAACGTTTCATGTACCAAGGGGGTACTTTGAAGGAGACTAAATCAACATTGTTTCAGAAGAGCCATTTTTTGTTACTATCAAATGGCTGGATGCTTTGTAGACATACCTCATATACGAATGATCATTTCTTCATAGCCCTTGCATATATATGGACATAGTAGTATAGTCGAGAAGTTCTCAGCCAAAGAGGAATTCTGTCTTGGGAGAAAATTTTCGGGTTTCAGGGGGAATGGATCTGATTGGATGACTCAAACTGGTGGAATGTTAATTTTTTTTTACTCAAGAATCAGGGATATCATAGAATCCATTAAAAATCTCAAACGGCGGTGGGCTGGCCATATTGCAAGAATGGCAGACAATTGATGGATATCACTACTCACGACATGGATCCCCCGAGATCACATGCGCAACCGAGGCTGGCAGAATATTTGATGGACAGACGAGCTAAACAAGTTCAGAAAGTACTGGCTCCGCGGCGCCCATAATAGAGAAGTGTGGCGAATCCTGGAGAAGGTCAATGTCCAACGACGGACGTTAAAAGACTAATGATGACAATTCTAAAATGCAGTTTTGGGGTTGGACAATCTTGGAAGGAGGGAGTGACCTGGAATAAAGTGAAAAGGGCTCATAGACAGAAAAACGGTTTAGGATCCCTAGTAAAGTCAGTCTTGAAATAACACCACATCATCAAACACATTTAAATTCCCAAGTCTGAGTGGATAAATTGAACTCATATTCCGAAAGAATAAGTACGACTGAAATTAGGTGTCTGCGAGTCCAACAGAAGCCAGGAAACGCCGTTAGAGAACCTCATACGCTATAACACTATAAACGATGACCTTTCTAGCACAAACAAGTCGAGTGTATCACCAGCTTCTGTACGGAAGCAGAATTCGGTACTTATATCCTCATTATTTTGTGTGTATTGTCCACACTGGCACGTGCATAGACGAAAAAGAAACAATCAGCGAGTGTTTTGAGAGCGATTGAGGTTTTTGGATCTGAAGACCTCAAAGACGTTCCCCCGGTGCAAGAATGCAGAGTCCTTTAAGTGCAGTGGAGGGGGGGGGGAATCGGGACATTTTGGTGCTGACCTCAGGAATCTGCACTCTGGCAAAAATGGTTTTCAGTCTGGAGGGAGGCGGCGTCAATACTTTGGTGCACATAACGCAATTTTTGACTTGTTTTCTCTTTGCTTTTTTTTTCATTCTTTCCCTACTTCTTAAATGGGTGTTTTCCTTTGTTTTCTACAATGTTTTCATTCTATTTAGTCACAGACATTTTCCATTTCACTTTTTCATTTTCTTTCTTTTTTTTTCTCCCTGTTTCTTTGTTTCTTTCCTTTTCCACGACTTCTTTCCTTTTCTTCTTCCTTTCTTTTTCTTTCTTTCTTTTTTCTTTTTTTACCGTTCCTTTTTTTCTTCCTCATATTTTCCTGTTCTTTTTATTCTGTTTTTTCTTTTTCTTTTCTTTCATTCATTTTTCTATTTTATTCTTTCATAACAGTCCCATTCTGATCATTTTTTAACATTTGGTTTTGCATGTACAGATTCAGAATTTGTGGCTGCAAGATATAAGTTCCAATCTCAAGCCTAATACAAATAAAAATAAGCCTGGCTGTTGCAGGGTCTAACTTTACTCCTTGTGAGCAAAGAATTTAGTGAAACCAACGTTTCATTGATTGCGTTTCCACAGTTTATGGGGTTAAAATAAAGTGAGAACTCTTCCCCCAATTTTCAGCATTAACCCTTTTCCCTTTCCAACATTGCTCTCCTTTAAACATCACATCCTTTTTAACAAAAGTCCCATCTTTCTTTGATTTTTCTGCCCCCTTTCCTTTATCGTTACGCCCCCATTTTTAACATTAGACCCATCCTTTTGTACCAACCCCTTCTTTTTGGAAATTAGCCCCACTTTTTTCTAGCATCAAAGCCTGTTTTTAACTTTGCCCCATGGCTCCTTTTTTTGATATTAACCACCTTTTCACAATAATCCCCCTTTTTCACAGTGAGAGGACAACTTTTTTTACATTAGCACCCCACATCTTCAAATAAGCCCCCTTTTATTCTAAGTGTGTAAAAAAAGTGGAGTTAAATTAGTTTTCAAAGTTATGTACAAAATTTATAATAAGCGTTCAAGAAATGTTTAATTAATTCAGTTAAACTTAAACTGATTTCCATCTATATATCTTCTTATTTCTTTTTTTTCGACAGCAATTTGCACCACCCATTAGAGCAGGTATTATGTTTAGTTATTATTATTGGTGACAAATATCCTCAGTGTCCTCCAACGTTTGTTCCTACCAGCTACCCCCATGTCTTTCTCATGTGCAGAAGTGCATTAAAAATCCATTGGTCGAAGTCTTAGCGCCAACCGTCGCTCCTCTCTTCGAGTGTGTAATGTTGTGTGTTGAAACGCCATCCAACTGGGCCTTGATTTTTTCCTCTTTTAACCTTGATTACACGCTCTGTCTTTCCGCCAAATCTAAAGATTATTGTACGCGTCTGCAACTAGAATAGTCATCTCATTTCTTTTCTCTTTCCTATACACACTTCACACAGAACAACATATGGATGCACGCAGGCATCTTTTAGTTCACTACAAATGAAAACATGGTTGTCTGATGTAACATCATCTAGATACATATTATTCAGATAAATTGTTTTCAACCATTGATAATTTCTGTCAAGTATTTTTTCTACTCGATAGGTTGCTCATCATGTCAACTACTCAGACTGCTAGTCTACTTCATTGAGCCAACAGCTTAGATCAGAAATATATAATAAGCTCTAAATCAGGGCCGAAACATGACTGCTTTACCAATTGAGCTAGCAGAGCTTTAACTTTTATTTCCTATCTGTGCTGTTTACTAAATACCTCACACTGACGACCAGAGTAGATGCGATGAGAAGCAATAAGAATTAAGATGCAAGAATCACTAGGAAAAATCAACGATGATGATGATGGTGGTTGTCTGTTTTTTGGGGTTTTTTTTTCTTTCTTTCTTTTTTGTAATATATCTTTCGGTATGGAAAATCTCTCAAAATTAGTAAGTTATAGTTACGTACAAAATTTATAATAAACGTTTAACCAAATATATCTATTCATGAATAAAGAAAATACGATTTTGAAACAAAAATTTTGCTCAAACTAAATTGCTCACAGTGGTAAACGAAACAATGGCAATGATCAGAAAATAAAGAGAAATGCCTCTGGTGAGATTCGAACCTACGATCTTTTCCAAGGGAGCGCTTATGTAGCCTAGGTCGGATATAATCGCTTGAGCATCTAAAATCAATAAATGAATTAATAAATATTATCAAGAAAATCTGACAATCAAATGAAATATTCATGTTCACCCCTGTCATGTAGAATGATTCGCTTGATATATTTGTACCGTTGATATTTAGTGTGTTAAATAAAACTGTTGTTTAGAATCTATTCAAATTTTTTTACTTTTTAATTTCTATAATTATCATCTGATTCATGTTGTGATTTATACTGAATTTATCTAAAATAAAATTGGGAATATATCAAATAAAGCATTATCATCATCAGTCTTTTAATGTCCGTCGTTGGACATAGACCTCCCCCATGATCCGCCACATTTCTCTATCATGGATATCGTAGAGCCAGTATTTTCTTAATTTGTCTAGTTCATCTCTCCATTTTGTCGGCCTCGGTTTCGCATATTGTCTCTGGGGATCCATGTTATGAGTCGTGATGTCCTTCGGTTGTCTTTCATTCTTCCAATATGACCAGGTCAATGCTATTTGAGTTTTGTAATAAATTCTATGATGGCTTGGACCCCGTTTTCTTTCTGATATATTATGCCGTTCATTTGCAACGATTCATAACCATCATTATTACCGATGATGAAAGCCCACTATAGAACTGATTATTTTCTTCCTTGTTGAAAGAAACTGGACAAATGGTTTTCCAGAAACCTAGATATGAGACTCTAAGACCATGGTGAGCAAATGTTGAAATGGTAGGTTTCCTTTATTACGCACTCGTAAGATTTGGCAAAACGATCACAGTAGATCTTTTATAGTCAGGAACAAGTAAAGAGTGGAAACAGACTTTAAAAGGCTCTTATTTGGTCAAAAGAAAGTGTATCCCTCTAGAGATCAAACGATTAGGTTGGAAAAATCTATCGTAGCATCCCTATTCACTATAAAACATTATAGGATAGCTATAATACCCAAGATCCTGGTGAGCAGATGGCTGAATATGATGTTTTGTCTATTCATCATCAATCTTTTATCGTCCATCGTTGGACATAAACCTACCAGCTTTTTTGCATATGATCTCTGAGGATCCATGTAGTGAGTCGTGATGTCCAGTGGTTGTCCACCATTCTTGCAACATGATCAGCCTATTGCAATTTGAGATTCCTAATCGATTATATGATATATCGGATAGCTCATAACCCCTAATATACTGTTCTGTCTGGTGATCTCTCCATGTGACGTTGAGAATAATTCTCTCATGCGCACGTTGCACGATTCTCAGTTTGGGAGTCAGTCTCTTGGTTAGGTTCCATGTTTCAGCTCCGTAGGTGATTATCGGTAGGATGCATTGATTGTATACTCTTTTTTTTCAGCACCTTTGAATCGAGACTAAACAATCACAGCAGATCTTTAGGAAATGATGAAAAGTGGAGAATTATGCAAAAAACAAAAAAAATGATTTGGTCACCAAGAAGTACATGATTCCCCAAAGTAATGAGAGAATTTGTATGAAACTAAAAAAGAAGAAGGGGTTTGGTTGGTCAATCAATAGAAACCGTCACATGAACAACGTCTTATGTCAGCATGCTGTGTTGGGGGTGATCAATTAAAATAAAATTTGGAAACGTGTGATCAATGAATAGGTCACTTCACCGGCCACTGACATAGTAAGGAGTTAATGTTTGGATTCCAAACCGTCTTGATCCATCGGCGTGGTTTGCACACATGATACATACATACAGACATTGCCATCTCAGCACCCAGCCAGACTACCTTGAAAAGAAGGAGAAACCTATGTTGAGAGTTTTTGTGACACGTTTGGTTGACGATATCTAACTGCCAAAAAGACATACGAAGGAGGATGAATGAAGAAGAAGAAGAAATAATAGAAATAGCAAATATGGGACGGAAAAGAAAGAAAGAAAAGAAGGAAGGAAAGAAGAAGGTAGGGAAGGGGGGGTGTCAATGAGTGAATGAATATATAAAAAAGAAAGAAAGGAAAAGACAGACGGAAATAGAAATAGAAAGAGGGAATTGTAGAGCGAATGGATAAGAAAGAAAGAAAGAAAGAAAGAAAGAAAGAAGAAAAGAAGAAAAGAAGAAAAGAGAGGATAGTAGAACGAATGAATCAAAGAGAAAGAAAGTAAGAAAAAAGGAATGAAAGATGGAATATTCGAACGAATACATAAATTAAAGGAAGGAAGAAAGAATGAAAGAAGGGTGGAGAAGAAGAAGGAATGAAAGAGGAAATAGTTGGGCAAATAAATAAATGACTAAATAAGAACGAAAGAAAGAAGAGAGAGATATGGGGTAGAGAAAGGGAAGGGAGAGTTAGGAAATGCCCTAAAAAATAAACGAAAAACGGAAGAGAAAACGAGATGTAGAAGTCGTAAATAACTATTTTAAGAAGAAATATAAGTATAAAGAGTGAAAAGGCCCAGGATAAATGGTGGAAGAATCTTGTGAGCAAAAGCAAAGAAAATAACACCCATTAGAAAGAGTACACAGCGAGGAAACATAAAAAGCAACCTGGGGTGCGAAATAATAGATATGACAAGGAATCTATGGGTGGGCAGCAGACGTTCTGGGTGTTCACTTTGACCACAGAACTGTCACCATTCTTGGTGCACTGGGCAAGATCTTTGGGGGCTCGGTCATCCGGTGCAGTGTCAGGAGCGAAGACATATAGAGACATAGATACAAACAGATAGTTATTACCAGATTAAGACAGACAGACTGGCTGAGAGGCAGATAAATATATTGAGAGACAAAGAGAGTTTGTAGACAAATAGATGCGAGAAGAGTGAAAGCTAAGTAAAAATGTACATCAGTATTAACATACTAAGATTTATTTGGATAGAAAGATACAGCGATAAATAGATAGATACAAACAGATACATAAACATCAATAGAGATAGATAGATGGATAGACACATCCATGCAAATAGAGCAAAAGAGATATATCCAGATATGAAGGGAAGAAGAGAAAAAAGACAAAAATACAGCAGAATTCAAGATAGTAAATGAACTTACTTTCATATGAGTTCACACCCGTTATACAGTTGTGAAATCTTAATGAAAACTGACAATGTCAGAAACGGATGCTGCCGTCAAAGGGTTCAAGTGTTTTGACTTTGGGAAGTGGTAAATACTCTAGGATGGCAAGCTTTCGTTAGAGCAAGCTCAACCTTTAAGAACTAGAAAATCATATTAGTTTAAAAAATACCCAATGCATCCTCCCAAAAGTCACTTATGGAGCTGAAACATGGAAACTAACCAAAAGATTGACCCTCAAACTAAGAACCATGCAACGTTCACCAGAAAGAATCATGTTCAACATCACATGGAGATATCACAAAATAGCGCAGTATATTAAAGAGAAAACTTGAGTCAGGGGTATCATAGAATCCATAAGAAACTTGAATAGTAATGGACTGGTCCTGTTGTAAGAATGGCGGATAACCGCTGGACACCACGACTCACTGAATGGATCCCCTGAGATCATATGCAAAACTGTGGTCGGCAGAATATAAGATGATGTGACGAAGTAGACAAGTTCAGAAAGCACTGGCTCCGCAACACCCATGATAGAGATATCTGGCGAGTCCTTGGGAAATTGTATGTCCATTGACGGATGCTCAAAGGCCACTACTACTGCTGATGAGATACTGGTTCAGTCTATGAATATCATTCTCTCTATGTGTATTCCATTAATATATTAACAAAGTTTTGCATGGTGCAACACAAAGCCCAAATGGAGAGACATATGGCAATCCCCTAAATCCTCCTGGAGGGAGGACTGATCTCTGAACTATGTAAAAATAAAGCAAGCTATGGGGCACCCCTTTCATTCTGAACTCTTTGACTAGCCTGGATGCGAGCTACAAGACATGGGTTCAATGGGAACACAAGCTTTACAGCATATTTCCGTCGATACTTACTAAGATGACTAAAGTCTGGCATAGGGGCACCATCAGGGAGCATCCCTTAAGGATTAAACTCACTATTTAGTGAATGGTCTTTGGATGTAACTTATCAATCATTGCTTATATTGAATGTACTAATAATTCAATTTGTTGTACTGACAGAAACATTCTAGTTAGAAATACATACTTATAGATCATTATTATTGATTTTTGTTACTATTTACCTTCGTCTTAATTGCTGTTGCTTTCTATCGCAGTTGAACTCAGTCTGGATACTGCAAGTGAATTAACTGCTTGGATCTTGATAAAGAATAAAGATCGAGATAAAGAATAAGTTCCAGGTGAGAATCGAACTCATGACCCTCTGTGCTACTTAATTATAACTCTTTCAAGATGAAGGTAAATAGTAGCAAAAATTAAATAGAGTGATTTATGATACTTCGTCTACAAAAAGGAACAGAAAAAATAATAGTCCTCAACGTGGCCCTGAACTTAATTTTTTTTCAACTCTCGGCTCAATCAACACCATTGAACCAATTTATTGTATATGCTACTAGGTGTTGGAGAAAAACTCAAGCAAACATAATGTCACTCAAACTCTGATGATTATACAGTGGAGTAAACCTTTTGAGCGTTGAGTCGAAACTTTTTACATTAAGATGAACTGACATGTAGTTATTAAACATCTATTATATTAGATGGGTAAACAGATTTTCAGATCCAGGCTTAGTTACCTACCCCTGTGTCGTGTGACACATGAAATCATTGTTTCTGATGCAATCATGGGTTTTCATGGGGTCGGGGTGATGGCCAATTCCCATCACGGACTCTCTATCAGGGCTATAAGATAAGCTAACGCTTTGCTATTTACCCATAACTTGAGGGAGAAGTGGATTCATGCCTTTCGTAGGAGTATCAATATCAAGTGATACTGCCTGAGACAGATTTTGAACTTGGTTCGCTGATTCCATTCTTCGTATCATTAGCCGTTAGGTCGACCAAACCCCTACATAGATATCCCCTGCACTAAAAAAAAAATGACCACGTGTCACTTTTTACCTTCGTGAGTTACAAATGATTATCCTGCATTGCACTATGGATAAATATACAACCTTATTTCATATAGATTGTAAGACTGAAAAATGATCTAGAACCTATTCACCAAAACGTTGAGGTGACAGCAATAAATCATCGCTGAAAATGATAATTTTGACTCAGTACGTTTTGTATATTTTTAGCTCCAAGTTTTAATTCACAGCAGGGTTCAGCTTGTACCCCCCCCCCCAGAAAGGAGTGAATTCACTTCTTGATTCCTTATGTCCCATTTCTGGGGGGTCTCAACTCTGGTATGTCATAATAGTTGATGGAGAAGAGTGCTCAGTCAGCTCAAGCTCTGTAGTTGATATAATGTGAACTAATATTACCTGTCCCATAATACTTAAAAAAGAAATAGATATTCCCAAGTAACACCCCTTTCCCCAGAGATGCTGTGAAGAAAACAGCAACTTCCATGCCATTTACCAACAACTTGAAGGAGGAGTAGATTCATGCCTTTCTTTTGTGAATTGATATTTTGAACACAAATATGTGTCAATGCGTAACTTCTGTCGAACTTCGTAAACAGGGGTACTTGAAGTTGGCAGTAACATGAAAATGCACGAAAGAGCGAGACGAGGTTTTTGATGAAACTGTCACTAATAGACGTGGCTGTGATGAGAGTCACCTGTCAAACGATATACGACACAATCAAAAGCCAAATTTCACTTGTGAAAACACTTTGACTTCAATTGCGATTCTCTGAAAATTACTGCGCATGCAGAAACAAAACCAAATTTGATAGGTAGACCTTGGAAATCACACACACACACACACACACACACACACACACACACACACACACACACACACACACACACACACGACGTAAAATCACGGCTAAAATGGTCAATACTTGTTTAGCATAATTCTTTCAGTTATCAATTCTACGTTAACACGAGAGCGGAGGAAACGATAAAGTACCTATTGTACGACAAATTATGAGACCCGACTTTGCATATGATATAGCTAACTCGTAGAAAGCGCCCTTCTCCTAGGAACTCGAGCATTTAAAAAAACTCGAAGAACAAGAACTGAACAAAAATATTCCCAGCAGAAGCCTTAGTACCTTCTTGGGAGCCCTGACACACTTGGCCCGGGTATATATAATAAATGAATTTCTATCTATCTGTTCGTGTTGTATTCCTATCTGATTAGAAGCCCTGAAAGCAGAATAGCTATAAAGAGAAAAATGACGGTTGAGATTAGCTGGATTGAGCTAAATGATCGAAATCCATTGTATTTAACAATATTTCCAGTGTATCTGGAATAGAAAACAATATTTTTATGGAGATGAAAATCAAGCTGTACTTTCATCTGAAGGGAATTGACAAACTTCTGGTCATGGAAAATCGTCTCCAATAAAAACCAGGACCTGGAGTCTCTTGTCGGGGGCGTTTCCGGTTGAGACCCCTCTAAAATTCATCATAATCATATCAATATGGTTAGAATTCAAGGTTTGGCAACGTCCTTCACACCTCGTGTCTAATGCAGTAAGTCTTATTAATAAATCGTCAAAAGTGGAGTACCCTAACCATAACATCCGCAAGGTTTATAACATAAATGAAAAAAAAAAATGAAATGAACAGACATGACAACACGTGGATAGATAGAAATGAATGGGCAGACATTGAAGGATGAAAAACAAAAAAACATAGATAGAAAGATAGATCTGAGTAAACTGGAAAAGTTGGATGAACAGACATATATATATATATATATATATATATATATATATATATATATATATATATATATATATATATATATATATATATATATATATATACACACGGCATATCATTATTGATGCAAAGGAAGATAGATAGAATCGAATCAAGATTGATAGATGAATCTGAATAGGCCGACAGACTAATATATAGACAGAGATATATCGTTACGATATATATATATATATATATATATATATATATATATATATATACTCCTAGACACATACACATATATTTTAAATTTATATAGGTCTGCTGCCAGAATCGAAACTGCCACCGATAGGGTAACGTAGCGATGCTCTTACCATAGAGCTAAACAACCGCCGGTAATACAAAGGCCCAAATCACCGCTTTCACATCAAATTCCCATCTCGTTTATTCTCGGTTTATTCGCCTCTTTCAACACGAGAGTTATATATGTATGTATATATATATGGATGTGTGTGCGTATGTGCGTATTTGTGTGTGTGTGTGTGTGCATGTGTGTGTGTGTAAATGTATATGTGCGTACAATATGAATATGAGCTGCAGACAGGGATAAGGGAGATAGATTGACAAAGAGAGAGAAAGTGCCCTGAATATTTGGTTTGGCAGGGTTTGGGGTTGACGTAACTGTAATGTTGGCCCATAAATACTTGAAAAGATGTTGCAGGGCTTCTGGGTGCAATATGTTCATCTTCTCTTTTTGTGCCTTTCATCACCCACGCATGCACTTGTTTCTTGCCCCCGCACAACCATAGTTTCACTTTGAGACATACACGCCCCCCACAAAACAAAGGCGCCCCCTTTTCGACACTGTGTATGTATCCTCAAGTTTGTATTCAAGTTCTCGCACGCATGACTCTTGAAAATACGCCCAAAGTAGCATACATTTCTTTCTATTACACTGATAGATAAATAGCTCCAGTTTTGTACATATCTACACACTACCTCTTTCTGTCTCTACGTCCCTTGGTCTGTCTATTTGTCTGTCTGTATATGTGCATAGTAGCTTGGCTACCTTGCGTTTCCCGGAAAACAAACTTCAAATATGACAACGCAGGAAACCAAATCATTTTCTATAGATATTTCATAAAAATGATTAAAAAAAGACGGAGAGTTTCTGACCAGTAAAATCATAAAAACGAATTATTTTTTTTCAGGGAAAATTCTTTGTGCTTTCAATCAATAAGATCGTTGTTTCCTATGCGAAAGTCTCATTTCTGGAAAGAAAAATGTGGGTCTTATGGAGATTGATTCTATGTAATAAGCTGACTCTTGCTTCCCGTTCGTCGTACAAAAGTACGACTTAGGAGAACTTCGTTTACTTCCGTTGTTAAGCAACTGGGTAGGGAAGGGGGGGAGAAAAGATTTGTCATTTGTAATTATGTTCAGATAGAGTTCCGTGTTTTTGAAAATGATAGCGAATGGTCGTACTGCAGATAGAAAGCGATGATCCAGTTCAGAATTGTTGCAACATCGTTAATAGAACGCCCATCCCTACCCCAAAGCTATTTTCCAAAACCTTTTTTCTTAAAACTGACATTTTGCAAAAAGTAATGGAGGTCTGACTGAAAGAAAGAAAAAAACAATTTGGGAAAAATAAATACGTTATTTCTCTCACAAGCTGGAAGTAAATAGCAATCAAAAAAGAATTGATAATGGCGGATCGTATCTTATCCAAACAGAAAAATAAAATTCAATCGAGCCTCCAATTTTGTGATAGCCCAGAGTAAACCCCTATACGAAATTTCTGTTCAACAAAACATTACTTTACAGTGAACATCCATGAAATATCTTAACCGTAATAGCACTGTGCTAGAGATAAAATAAAATATTAAACATATACACAGAGAGAGAGAGAGAGAGAGAGAGAGAGAGAGAGAGAGAGAGAGAGTATACACTTCAACAAATGATTTTATAAAGGAATTCAGGTATACATTTGACGTAATATAAAGTAATATATTATAGGTTTTTCACATCAGCCAGCAAAATTAAGAAAGAATGTATACTATTAATGACAAAATCACAAATGATCAAATCTTTGAAATAGAAATCATTCAAATGACCCTTTAATTTTGCTGTTACATTTGAAAAAAAAACCAAGGGGATGACTGATAAAATCTGATCATTGCTGTCCTACAACTACACTCTCTTTAGAAGATTTCCGTGGAATATGCGGGCGAACCAGCGAAAACTTCTTAAAAAGTATCTTACTGTAAATAATGTTTGTACCACTCATGGAAAGAATGATCGATGAAAATCTTGGTATGAAATTATTTGTTTTCAACTTTCAGAACAGGAAACCTCTCAAAGGTTAGCCTATGTGAATGATGGATTTTTATTGATTTTCTGCACTAAATATGAGGTCAATAGGCCTTGTATACCTAGCGTGAAAGAGACTAAGAAAAAACAAAAAAAAAGGCACAGATATTAGTATATATTGGCACAGAGTGATGATTACGCAGATATGATCAAAACGAAGTATGCATGTATCTTTGCATTTCTATCTATCTATCAATCTATCTATTGAGAGAGAGAGAGAGAAAGAGAGAGAGAGAGAGAGAGAGAGAGAGAAAGGGGGTGATCAGACTGATTTATCGATTGATGGAATAATGTGATCTGACTGTTATATATAATACGAGTAAAGTATTTTTCCGTTTCGTTACAGATTGTAAATTCTGTTTCCTTTGAATTTTTTTCTTTAAATGAACCCTTTTTTCTAAGTGAAACGGAGCGTATTATCTGAAATGAATCAGTATTGAGCAAAATTCTTAATTAAATACATATCATACACACACACACACACGCACACGCATATATATATATGTATATATATATATATATATATATATATATATATATATATATATGTATGTATATATATATGTGCTTGTTTTACTGCTTATATATATATATATATATATATATATATATATATATATATATATATATATATGCTTGTTTTACTGCTTGTATATATATATATATATATATATTTATATGAAGACATTATCACATTTTTTCGGACGTAAATTGGCCATCCACGTGTGTGTGTGTGTGTGTGTGTGTGTGTGTGTGTGTGTGTGTGTGTGTGTGTGTGTGTGTATGTGTGTGTGTGTGTGTTTGGAAAGATCACAAAACAGCGCATTATATTAGAGAAAAAACAGGAGTCAGGGATATTCAATTAGAAAACTCAAATGGCAATGGGTTGGTCATGTTGCAAGAATGTCAGGCAGCTGATGGACATCAGAACTCACAGGGTGGATCCCAAGCGTTCATATGTGAGACTGTGGCCGACAAAACATAAGATGGCGTAACGAAAGAGACAAGTTCAAAAAGTATAGGCTCCACAATGCCCATATTAGATATAGCATATTCCAGGGAAGCTCTATATTTAAAGACGAGGGCATATATATGTCAAACATGACCAATGATAATAGATAAGAATAGAATACAAAAACACACATGTATATATGGGTTGAGAGAGAGACAGAAAGAGAGACAGAGAGACAGAGAGACAGAGAAAGACAGAGACAGAGAGAGATTTATGCCAAAAGTTATACCATTGTATCAATGAATGCGGTTACTATATGATTGCACTAAATTGAAAGTGAGCTCTTAAGTAAATAAATCAAGTCAAATAAAGTCAAAACTACTAACAGTTGATATAGCGATTGAAAAATGGGTTCCAGTTTTTACGCCCAACGCCCCAATGAGCCGGGAATATTGGCTCTGAAGCGAAGTATAAAACCTAGCAAAGTATACAAAAATGGTGTTCAGAGATCTCTATGCTCAACTTTTCTTCTTCTTCTTCTTCTTCTTCTTCTTCTTCTTCTTCTTCTTCTTCTTCTACTTCTTCTTCTTCTTCTTCTTCTTCTTCTTCTTCTTCTTCTTCTTCTTCTTCTTCATCTTTACCATCGTTAGTATCGTTGAAATTTTCATTTACTCTTCCTTTATTTTTTTTAATACTTTCTTTTTTCCTTTTTAACACCCTTTCCTTCCTTTTTCTCTTTCATTTTTTTTTTCTTCTTAAGGATTTTCTTTTTCTTCCGTATTTTGGCAAATCTATTTTTTCTTTCTGTCTGTCCGACCGTTTCTTTTCCTCACCCGCACTCTTGCCCTCTCTTTGAATCATTTATTCTTTTTTCCTTTCTCACTTCCTTTTCTCTATATTTCTTCACCTTTTTCTCCTTTATTCCGTATTCTTTTTTCTTTTCTATGTCTTTGTTTTTTTCTTTCTTCCCCCTTTCTTTGCTTTTCCTTTCTTTTCCTTCTTTTTTTCTGAATTCTCCCCCTTCTTTTCATTTCTTCTCTTTATCTCTTTCACGTTCGTTTTCTTTCTTCCCTCGTTCTCTTTCAATCATGTTTTCATTTATTTATTCTGTATCATTTTCGTTCTTTTATCTTTTTTCTGTCTTTCTGTCACGGCTGCTTTGATTGTTTGATTGTTTTTTGTTTCTTTCTTTGTTTCTTTTTTTTGCATTGTCTTTCGTTTCTTCTTCATCTCTTTCTTTCATATGTACTTTTTGCTTTCTTCTTTCTTTCCACAACATGACTCCCCCCCTTATGTATCATCTTTTCACTTTCCCTTCCGTTCATTCAAGAGCTCATTCCGTCCATCGACACATTTCATGTCTTCATTTCACACCAGTAAATCATAATTTAACCGTTTTCCTCTCTTTTTTTTTTTGGTTCCATATCAAGGCTACAACGCTAAAGCAAAATATAGTTGTACCACGGAGAGAACTGCAAACTACACATAAACACACGTTTGTACTCTGTGACCGCGAATTTGGCCGACACAGCAATGAAATGCGTTTACCCCATAAATTCTTCCATATATATATATATATATATATATATATATATATATATATATATATATATATATATATATATATATATATATATATATATATATATATATATGTATATATACATATATGAGGAAAACAGTCAGACAGGAGTTCATAACTCCTTTCTCACCATCTTTTTTTCAGGTATTCGCTCATCATAGCTCAACCAAAATTCTCTGCATCAGTCCGCAACGTGGGTGACATAAGCCGCACAATGTGCCAGAGGTCGATGTTCAAATCTAGATAGGATTCCGAATGTTTCAATGCTTTCTTCTTAAAGACAAGCAACCCAACCCCACTTGAATGCTTGGCGCAACACATTCTACCCATCTTTTGCTTTATGACTGAATAATCTCAGAGTGTGTGTTTGCATAGCGATTACTCAACGACTAGCCATTTTACAGAGTTGACATTCACCTGATATGTTTGTCAGTACACAAGGCAGCAGAGTGTTAAGTTCAAAGTTGTTTGGATGTCCAGTTCTCGATAATTCTTATTAGTCAGCACACAAAGCAGTGAAGTGTTCAATTTAACGTTGTTTGGATGAGCGGTACTCGGTAAATTTGATAATATGGAATAAAATTATTTTCAGATAAATTGCTGATCTATCTCCATAGTTTCCATGAATCATTTTCATTGGCTTTTGGTTTTTCGAATGCATTTTGCATCGATCGCTATCGGCAATTTTTTTTTTCTATTCAACACTCGATAAAGTCCAACCGCTTCCAAACACGCATCTTTAGAACGGGCATTACACTAGACTCACCAAATGCAAAAACAAAAAAAAAAGCAAAACAAAAAAAAACTCTGCTTAGCCATCCAAAGGAGGTGCTCGATAGCCTAAAAATTGTGAATCTTATTTGAACATTTTCAAACCTACGTGCAAGTGACAGAAGCTGAACTTGAACACTGACCGCTGGCGCCGGTTAGAGATAAGCATAGACAATTTTTCAAAGATAAGAGATGTGAATTCAAATGTCGTCAGATTCTTACTCTTTATTTCTGGTTTATGCAGCATACCCAACGATTTCAGACTGTAAAAACCTTCTAAGATTAGCGATAAAAGGTAACAAAATCGTAAGATGAATGAGAAAGTAGCCCCGAAATCAATAATAACATTCAGGCTACTACTGATCTTCAACTCATTTAGACTTACAGAAGTAAGTGTAGGAGTGTCACTCATACCCTCGTTTTCCTTTTGAACCCTTTAACCCCACGTTTATAGCGACTAATCCAAGCAGGTCCAGATCTCCCGAGTTTAAGCTGACATCAAACATTTCTTTATTCACATACACATATATATGTATATATTAGACGAATGTTTCTAACTTGCTAGCTTTGTTTCCAACTAATTTTATGTTTGATTTTTTTTCACTTTTAAACAGTTGCATCCTACGAGCTAATGATTTGGAACATTGGTAACTTCAACCCAGGATTAACATAGGGTAGGTAGCACTGACCTCTGATGACCCTCAAGGGTCAGTTAAGGATCAGGTCAATTTTGGCACATTCAAATTTCCGGGAGACGGTTGCACCCTATGGGCAGAAAATTTATGAACAAAAGTAACTTGACTCCAGGATAAATATAAGGATTCACTGGCCTCCAAGGTCCCTAAAAGTCACATCAGGGTCTAAACTACTCTAATTTGTAAGTTTCTGTTTCAAAAATTCTATACTTACATTAAAAGAATTTAATGATGGCGGTAACGGCCTAGTGGCGAGGGGCATGGCATCGGTAGTCGGAGTTCAATCTCCAAAGGAGAAGATATACAACTTTTTTCTTCCAAATTTATGTGCTTACAATCTATTAGACATTCAAAACTTTGGACAACTAAAAGTTTTTTGGGGGTTGAGGTTTTATTTATGATTTAACTATGGTGCTGAATACTTACCGAAATGTTCATCGTAGGAATTCCATTGATGTGAATTTCTCCTTCTCTCAGTTCTCATGTTAGTTTGGCAGTATTTCTCTTATGAGGAATTTCACTTACATGCCAACAAAACATGTTTTTCTTTGGGTGGGGTGGGGGAACTTATCTCCATCTTTAAGCTTAGTCCCAACCTAAACGTAACTACAAAACACGGACACAATCTAAATCCGAATATCTACTTTGGTATGCGATATCATCATCATCATCATCATCATCATCATCATCATCAGTCTTTTCATGTCCATCATTGGACATAGACCTTCCCCAGGATCCGCCACATTTCTCTATCATGGGCGTCACAGATCCAGTATTTTCTGAACTTGTCTTGTTCATCTCTCCATCTTGTATTTTGTCGGCCTCAGTTTCGCATGTGATCTCTGGGGATCCATGTTGTGAGTCATGATGTCCATCGGTTGTCTTTCATTCTTGCAACATGACCACCCAATTGCCATTTAAGTTTTCTAATGGATTTTATGATGTCTGGGACCCCTGTTTTCTTCCTGATATATTATGCTGTCTTGTGATCTCCCCATGTGAGTTTGGGCAAGATTCTCTTATGCACACGCTACTGACTGAAGTAATGAGTACAGGAATTCTCAGTTTGAAAAAAAATTTCCAAGTGGGCACACTGTCTGAGTTTGCACTGGCCTGCCTGGGAGCGTGTGTTGGTTCGACCCTTATCTGATGTCTGCACCTCTTGGTAATTAAACAAATAAGCATATATATGCAAGGACTCTACATTATCTTATCAATTATCCAAATAGCTCAACATAGGACCATAGTCTAGATTTCCAATAACCATGAAAATGAAAATCAACTCTTAAGAATGCTCACCTTCCCTGGCCAGTACAACTAATGAAATACCCATAAATTAAGTGCCACTACCTCCAACAAAGTACCAAAACAGTATAACATTAAACTACTATCCAGCTCCCCAGTATCTATGACATTCGATGCGTAAGGATGCCCACCGCTCTGACCAGCACAACCAATGAAATACCCATAACTGCTGCTACAACTTCCTACAGAATATCCAACCAGACCACTACAGATTCCTTCACATTCATGAAACAGTCTGGGTTCACCACTATTGCCTTCAGAGATTTCTCATTTTTTATTTCTATTTAAGCTTGTATGGCAAACTAATTGATCAAATTGTGAATTTATTGATATATGGACGAAGTCTTCACATATTTTTATCCTGATTTTGTCTCATTTCCAATAGTTTACATGAACTATCAGGAATAAGACAGATTTAGGTGTAAAATTATGAAGAGAATTCATCAGTTAATCAATTGGTTGACCAATTAATCAATTAGTATGCTATAAATGTTTCCATCTTCAGTAACTTGTATACTTCTGTAAAATAACAAAACTGACATGCCTGCATAAGTTTATGTGTCCATATAGGCATACAAGCATTTACCACGACCACACAGACACACACACACACACACACACATATATATATATATATATATATATACCCATATGCACACACATGCGCATATATATTTACACACACATAAAATGCATGTACATTGCCAAACATTTGTCCACATAAGTACACACATATACAAACTTAATATAAGGCAGTGTGCGATGTTATATGATGTTAGAAAATGTAATGGGTGATTCTAAATCTGTAGATCCTTTAAAGTAGACCCCTGTCTAGGTAAATATTACATATCTGTTGGGAGTGCGATGGTTTGAATATAGATAAATATAAAAAGCACTGGATGTGTCCGTAGGTTGGGACAGGAGTGTTTATAAAGTGTAACATTATCATTCAGAATGGAAGATGGAGTGAAAAATTACATATCAGTATTAGAAAATGATGAAGTAGAGCTAAGTAAGTATTATCGATATACACAAGTAAAAGATGCTGAGACACTGGAAATAATCTGAGTATATTCCGGTGAGGAATATGGAGTGAGGGCAGTCTTCAGTTTTGATCAAAGCAATGCTAGGTATAAACCTGATGGGGTCTTTGTTATGTATGCTCGAGCATCGGTTGTGAAATGCATACTAAGTAACCTGGATGGTCATTATAAATTTGAAGAGTCAGATAGCAATGAGTGAAATGTATCATACATTCGTATCAAATGGTAGGATCTAAATGATTATGTGTTATACTTCCTATTATCGATATATATATATATATATATATATATATATATATATATATATATATATATATATATATATATATATATATATATATCGGTGAAGTTGGGATATCAGCTGGGAAGTTGGGGTTTATGACATCAAACTTATGTGACTAAGGAGTCCAGATTATTTACAGACATGTTTATGGGGAAAATGAGAAAATATCTGCATCGAAGAATATTGAGGTTAGGATGGGGATATGATTGCAGGTGAATGTGTATGGGTCAGGATTAAAGAATAGTATTGAGAGCAGGAACAAAGACATTGAGTTGGTAAGCACATAGTAATTTAGAATAAGATGATTGTGGTGTGAGATTCCGATGTAGACAAGATTAAGTTTAATGTTGAGTCCGTTTAATGGTGAGTCCGTTTGAGAGAGAGAGAGAGAGAGAGAGAGATTTTAACTTTATCAATCTCTCTCCCTTTCTAAATACATGTATATAAGCCTGGCTGTTGCAGAGTCAAACTCCACTCCCACTTCTATTCCGTCTGAATATGATTCCTGCAACACTTGTATTGTCTGTAGCAGAGACTGGGACTGGTTGCATATAGGACAGGTTTGATCACTTGATTAAATTGTTCTCATTACTTGACGGCACCATTGTTAGCGTCATTTTGGACAAGAGAAATGTATGTGGGGCTTTGTATTTGTGCTTTCATGAACCGTTAGAGCAATTTTATTGAAAATGTACCAACTAGCCCCGGTCTCCTCTAAAATAGATAAAAAAATTGTAATTTTTTGTAAACATGTATGTAAACATATATTTATTTATTATCTTGCGTATTTGTTACATATCTTTTCATAGATATGTAAAACTTGATAGTTTGGCTCAGTTGGTAAGAGAGTCTCGTACAGATTTTTTAGTTGTAATTTCAAATCACAGTAAGGAAATGGCTCAACACAGCGGGGTAGATGAACAACGAAGAGTTTACTTTCCTTGATTAGGTAAGGATTGTTGCCCTTGTTGTTCCGAAATAAAAGCAAAGTCAACTCCAGTCTCAAGCTCGTATTGGAGTTTGAGGTCGGGATTTTCTAATATATATATATACACAGTCACATAGACCCCTATCAATAAAAAACTTATGCATGGAATTTCATTTGTACATCTCAAAGCCATCAGACGGTTAAAAACATCCACCACGTCCATAAAGGATACAGATAATACATAGCAAGGACCCCTTACCCCACCACCTGGATTAACACAAGTGATAGCGTCAACCCCAACTTACGAAGTACCCAAACAGTCAAACATTAAATTACTATCTAGCTCCCAAGTATCTATGACAACTGATGCAAAAGAATGCCCATCCCTTCTGACCAGCAAAACCCATTAAATACCCATAACTGCTGCAACTACTTTCAGCAGAATATCCAACCATACCACCACAGATTTCATCGCAGATATAACACAGTCCGGACTCACCATTATAACCTTCCAGGATTTCTATTTCTTGTTTCCATTTTTTTTTATTCCAAAGCAAAACCTCTGATGCTAAACCTTTTAACCACTAGAAGATACAAACATTCTACTTGGTTTTGGGAGCCCTACCGAAACTTGCATAGCATACTAATTAATGAATTAATTAATTAACAAAAATGAATATACGAATTATAAATCGCGTTATATTATATAGAAACTTGTTTGAAATGATTCCCCGTCTTTACATGGTTGATATATCATTTAATTTAGACAATGTAAATAGAATAAACAATTGAAGAAAATAGGGCTGCCACAGGAATTGAACCTGCCACCGATAGGGTAGCGTACCACTAATGCAAATGCCAAATGATTGCTTTCAACAGAAATTCTCTGCCGGTCCAAATATGTGTTATGTACAGATTATCGCGTTGAAAGAGACAAAAATGACCAAGAATGAACGAGATGAAAATTTGGGTTGAAAGCACTTTTTCGGTCTTTGAATTACCAACGGGCTGTTGACCACAATGGTAAGTGCATCGCTAGATTGAAGCTTCTACTTATCGGTGGCGAATTCGATTCCTGTAGCTGCCCCATTTTCTTTAATTATTTACTCAATTTACGCTGTCTATATATGTATATATATATCCGTGTGTGAGTGTGTGTGTGTGAATGACTTAGCTCTGCAAACGAAGATTTTACAAGTATTTTTCACAGCTGAAGGGAATTCAAGGCAGGGCCTATGTGCATAATATGTTTCCACATGTATGCATTTCTCTGATATATAAACCATATAACAACAGGAAATCATTTCAAATAAGTTTCTATATAATATGACGTAATTTATAATTCATTCTGTCGGACCAAATATGTCCATTTCTTGAATACATATAAATATATATATCTATATCTCATTCTACTAATGTCTATCTACCAATATCTATCAATATATATATATCCATATATATCCCTCTCTTTCTTTCTATCTCTCTATGTATTCATCTCACTCCTTCTCTCTCTCGCTCTCACTGTCTGTCTGCCTGCCCCCCTCTCTCTCTCTCTCTCTCTCTCTCTCTCTCTCTATATATATATATATATATATATATATATATATATATAACAGACATAGTAATGCATTTAGTAAAAATATCAACCCGTATTGGTGTAAGGTTCGAACCGTTTCTCCACATTTCTTACCTTATATCTATGAATCATTATGTTTTTAAATATATGTGTGTTCGTCTGCGTATATAACAGCTTATTTGTCAATAGCGTGCGCACATGTGAATATTTTGGCATTTGCCTGTCTGTTCAAAAAGACGAAATCGTATGAGGTGATGGTACGTACTATTACAATTGTACGCGTTAACTTAAATTCAAACCTTTGTACACATACGTGCAAGCGCACCTGCATACAAACACCAACACACCCACAAACACACACACATATACACATACTCATAAACATGCACTCACGTATACGTTTGCCCAATTGTCCTCCTCCCTTCTTAATGTATATGTGTGTGTAAAAAATTGTGTCAATGTGAACTGCGTCTACCGTCGTCACCTGTTTTGACAAGTCTGGCCGCCGGTCGGATGCGCCAATCATCGCCTCCCTCAGTCTTCCATCGACCCTCGCCTTGACCAGGCAATAACATCCATCAACGGTCACTTCCGGTGCAACATCTTTCTTCCGGTGGTACCACACTTTTTTTTCCAGCATGTCACTGTCGTTTCTCCCTTCCTCACTTTCTCTGTCTTTCTTTAGAGAATGTGGAATCATCGTGTCTCAGAAACCTGATTCACAATGGTCTACAGACACAGTGTATTGGCAGTGCCTTCGGGAAAGGGGTGCAGCCAGTGTATCGGACCAGGGCCTGGAGTACCAAAAGGGGCCTGAAAAAGATAAAGGGGGCCCGAGAAATTAATTTTCAAGTCGATACGATGTGTCCATGAATGAAATAGGTTGACCTCATCTTTTACCGGCGAGCAATCATGATATGACATGCTAAAAGGGTTACAGCAGATGAAAACAGGATGATTAAAGGACGAGGGCGGTTGTGTGGTATGATAGGAGGAAGGGTGAAAACAGCTCTGCACCGCCTTAAAAGATTCTCCTTGGAGGCCCTGCGTATTTGAAACACCGTCTCTGTTTCAAGGTGTATAAATTGAGCAAATATCAGACACATACAGTTGAGTTTTATCATGCAAAATTTCTCTAGTGATCTAATCCTTAATGTGTGCTCCACTATTGTGACTTGATGTTCTGTAACTATATAGGCAAAAGTTAGGCATTGTGGTCCCTACAGTGCTGATAGTATTGCTTTATTTTTTCATCTCATACTCAGATGATTATGGTATCAAATTTCCCCACCTCATCCCTAGCTCACACTCTTGCTCTACTCCTGACCATCGCTGTAAGCTTACCTCTACCCCTACCCCTAAACCTGACTTGGTACAGAACAAATGTCGGCAATGTTGGGGTATGAGATGCGAAAATGAAGCAATGATATTAGCAGGAGGGACGGACCTTTTTTTTAAGGAGTGCACACTACTTACCTTGTATCAATATTAGTGTTGTATCTACCTGTAGATCTGTAGGGAAGTTTGAGTATGAAGAACTTATTTTCAGAAATGCGGAGAAGCCATTTTTGATTCGGGTAGGCATTTGCCACCCGGTACATTTTCCAGCTATGACGTCCTTTGATACAGTCATTCACTATGAATTAATTGATTTGAAAATTAATATTTACAAAGAATGTAAAAAATGTCAAGATTTCACCAAAAGGGTTGTATCTAATCTCTGCACTTATTTACATCAGCAAAAGGAGAAACAAACAACCTCATTTTTATACAAGTACACGAAGATTTGGCATATTCAAAATAGTTACACGCCCCTCTAAAGTCATTGGGGTACTTTTTTAAAAGTTGGTTTCTAGTAACAAAGCATTTTCTTTCACTTCAAATCCCAATTCACTGGAGGTTTGAGTGAGCAATAATGTCACCGATACAGTGATATTGAAAGTAGGTACATAAGTATAACCTCAATAAATATCCTTTCATATTTCTATCTGCGGATGACAAACTTTCAATGTCTGTATTCTTACCGTGGTTGTACAGCCACAATCTGAGTTCATCTAAATATTTGTGAGATGACTCCTTTGCGTACTGATTGCACCAAGTATTCTTCAGAAGGCTGAAGATTGTTTCTATGTTTTCCCATTCGGAAGACAACTGCAAAGTTTTCCGAACATGGTCTTGATGCAATACTAAGAGCTAATTTCTTTGTACTGAACTTCATCATCATCATTAGTCTTTTAACGTCCGTCGTTGGATATAGACCTTCCCCAAGATTTGCCACACTTCTCTATCATGGGCGTTGCAGAGCCAGTATTTTCTGAATTTGTCTAGTTCGTCTCTCCATCTAATACTCTGCTGCCCTCGGTTGTGCATGTGATCTGGGGGGATCCATGTCGTGAGTCGCAATGTCCATCAGTTATCTGTCATTCATGCAACATGGCTAGTCCAGCACCATTTGAGATTTTCAATGGAATCTTTGATGTCCTTGACTACTGTCTTCTTCCAGATGTACAGTGATGTTTTCTAAATTTTTTTAGTTTATCTCTCCATCTTGTTTACTGTCAGCCTAGATTTTGCATGTGATTTCTAGGGATTCATATTATGAGTCGTGATGTCCATCGGTTGCCTGTCATTCTTGCAACGTGGCCTGTCCATTGCCATTTAAGTTTTTTGATAGATTTTATGGTGTCTCGGACAACTGTTTTCTTCTTTATATACTGTTCTGTCTTGTGATCTCTCCATGTGAGGTTGACCATGATTCTTCCATGTGCACATTGCATTCTTCTCAGTTTGCAGGTTTGTCCCTTGGTTAGGTTTCATGTTTCAGCTCCATAAGTGACTATTGGGAGGATGCATTGGTTGTATACTCTTCTTTTTAGAATTATTGGGATCGACTTGTTTTTGAAGGTTGAGCTTGCTCTGCCGAATAATTGCCATCCTAGAGTGATTCTTTGCTTGATCTCTTCCTTTTTCGTGGGTTTCATAGAGATTCATTGTCCTGGGTAGATGCAGGGGTCTATTTTCCTAAGTGTTGCATCTTTGTTTATGTCAGTACTAGCAAGAAAGATTCTTGTAAACCTATATTGGGATGCATGTTTTGAATGAAACATCATTCTAAATTCATCTTCCTCAACTGGCAAACATGTTTTTTTTTATTAATTAATGAATTTGAAAAGAACTCTTGAAAGATATATTTGTTATTTGATGATCCTCAGAAAATGTTAAGTTGGACAGGTAATGGAACCCCTTCGGAGATGTGAGTGATATCTATAACAAGTCCCCAACCCCTGCCCCAGTAATCTTTCAAACTGTTTGGATGATAGTTTGTGATAACCATCAAAAACATGATATACTCTTCGAAAGTTTATTTGTGATGCGCTGGACATATGAGTTTGTTCAAATGTTATACCTACGACAACAGGTGTAAATTTATGTTGAAACATCCTCACAACGAGCTTCCCTTCTAAAACATTTTATATACCTATGAGGCTGCTTGGGGTAGTCTCCTTGTCTTCTACCTATAAAGAAGACCATCGCTGGTAGTTCATACAGTTAAACACGGAGAATACTGGCAAAAAAATTTGTACTGTATCCAGATGAACAAATCGTTGAGGCTCTCAGCTAAAAGGACAATGTCGTCAGCAAATCTGAGGTTACTTAAGTATTTGCTGTTTATACTGAGTTCTTTCTGAAGGTTTCGAAAGATCATCTCTGGATAGGCTGTAAAGAGTTTGGGTGAGCTAGTATCATCTTGTCTCAATCCTTTTTTTATTGTTGAAAAGGCTCACAGCTAGATGAAAATACTGCTGTCTCGGTAGATATTATGCAGTACTCTGACATATACGGGGTTGTATTATTGCACCAATGACTTTTGGGTTCTCCACTGAATCAAAATGAACAAGTGCTACAAATGGTGGCATTCTATATTTTGCCAATTTCTCTTAGTTGGTTTACTGAATGGAGATGGTTGAACAGCTTTTTTTAAAGCCAGCTTGTTCCTGTGGTTGGTTTTCTTTTAGTGTTTTGCCGATTCGGGTGGAAAGGTGGAAATTTTGTTGATGCAGTTGATTAGGTTTATTGGCCTGTAGTTTTTGTACAACGGCATTATGATTGCAGCGTTCCACTGAGATTGGCACTCAAACTGAGAACCATTCAACGTACACACGAGAGAATCATGCTCAAACTCGCGTGGAAAAATCATAAGACAACACAGTATATGAGAGAAAAGACAGAGGTGGCGAAATATCATAGAAACAGTCAGAAAAATCAAATGGCAATTGCTGGACATCTTTCAAGAATGTCAGACAACCGTTGGATATCATAGCGCACAACATGGATCCCCATAGATCACTCGAGAAACCGAGGCCGACAGAATACAAGATGGAGAGATGAACTCGACAGATTCAGAAAATACTGGCTCAGCGACGCCCACGAAAGAGAATTGTAGTGAATCCTGTGGAGGGTCAATGTTTTAAAAGACTGATGATGATGATGATGATGATATCAAATGCACAGATATTGTTTTTTTTTGGTTTTGTTTTTTGTGTGATATTGTGGCCGACAGAAAATAAGACAGCGTGACAAGTTAGGTAAATTCAGAAAGTCTTGGCCCCGCGATGTCCATGATAGAGAGGCCTGGCGAATCTTGGGGCTGGTCTAGGTCCAATGACGGGAGCAAAAAGGCCGCTAATGCTGCTTATGATCCAGTTGTCGATGCTAGAACTATAAAATTATTTAGGGGGGGGGTGCTTTTCTGAAAACAAAAAAAATAGTAAATGTTTGAATTTCCATCCATTGGTGCAGTCTGTATGCATGCCACATACACAGCCAGAATCTCTCAAAAATTGAAGGAACCTATGTTTACAGATTTAGTTGACGGTTTCTAATACCCGTTGCCTTGGCAACGGTGCACCAAGGGGCTCGGAATCTGAAGAACTGCAGTATCTAAAAACTCTTATGGATAAAAGGGACAACAAATCTATTTTAAATAGATTTTTATTCGTTGAAAAATTTCGAACATTACAAGATCTAATTTATTTAACGTTTACCAATCAGTTTCTTGATGGTGCAAATTATGCCTAGGAAAGACGTCATTTTGAACATCTGAAAGAAGGAAGGGCTACCTGTAACCCGATTGAGGTCGGTTGTCGGAGTTTTGCCGGGAGTTCATCATGTCAAACCTTGACGAGTCTTGGGTTGACAGGTGCAAAATATAGAAAGGCTGCTGATTTTGTTATCGATTGAATCAATCGATAACAAAATCAGCAGAAAGAGGAGCCAGATGGCTGTGGATTCAGAGAACCAGTACGGAAAGGTGGATACACATTAGATCGCCGGTGTCGTTGTAAAAAGTTATCATCATTTGATGTCATTCCTGTCTTAAACCGTTGGAAGTTGGAAACATTATTCCATTGTTTATGAAGTTTAAGTTGGGAATAAGAACATATAAAATATCAGCGTCTAAAATTACCTGCAGTCTTGAGGTGAGACTGGTAGTACATTGTTGTTGGGTTGCAAGTTGGGGTTTGATCTGCCTTTGCTGAAACCTTAATAATAACAATATAAAAAATGTATTATGTACTTTAAAAAAAGGTAATGAATAGATGAAATAGATATGTAAATAATATGATACATAAATCAATGATATTATCATAATTCACCAAATGCCGAACTGTCTGTATGGAGGAAAGCACCAAGATACTAGATATAAATTCTAAATAATCATCAGTGAAATCTACACAATACTAATAACTTCGTGAAACTATGTAGTTATCTTTTCTCGTAAACAGAATATATATATATATATATATATATATATATATATATATATATATATATATATCCACAGACAGCTGTTTCGTTGTATTACCACTCTTCGGTGTAGCTATAGACTATCCATCATCCTGTCCAGTACCACGAGGCAGAATTGAAACCTTCAGTATCCTACCACTGAGCT
Organism: Thysanoteuthis rhombus; assembly: GCA_963457665.1. NCBI lineage: Eukaryota > Metazoa > Mollusca > Cephalopoda > Oegopsida > Thysanoteuthidae > Thysanoteuthis > Thysanoteuthis major. Next base: position 80,719 of record OY735231.1, read on the forward strand.
ACGGAACTGCACGGTCAGTAAGGTTGAATTCAAATGATACATTTATCTATGCATAAATTCCCCATCCACACGAGTGCTCCATTCCATGTTGGAAGAGAATTTATATATACATATATATATATATATATATATATATATATATATATATATATATATATATATATATATGAGTGTGTGTGTATGAATGGACAAGGTAGTTAAGATATCAAATTTTTATATTTTGATTTACACATTTCACGGTAGTGAACGAAACAACGGCGATGTTCGGAAAACGAAGAAATGAGCCTCGGGTAGGATTCAAACCCACACTCATTACTATGGGGGCTCCTATGTAGCCTAGGTCTGCACTAATTTACCAAGCCAGCAGGACCCTAACAGTCGACAAAGGTCTAAATATCACCTTTCTCACAAACATACACGTGGGATTACGTAAATACCTGGAGCTAACAGAACGCATGAACAACAACAGCCAGCAATCAGAGAAGAGAAAGAATGAGTTGAGGGTGTTATTTCAAATTTTGCTGACTGTCAAGGTTCCGGTGACTCAATTGGTTAGCACAGACATAGGTGCTCCCGTAGTGATGACTGTGGGTTCGAATCCCACCAGGACTCATTTCTTAATATCTCGATCATCGCTGTTGTTTTACGCACCACCGGTTCGAGCAAAATTTAGTTTCTAAAACTGTTTTCCCTTATTCACATTGTCAGATACTAATATCCATTACTCACAGCGCACACACAAACACACACACACAAACACACACATACACACACACACACACACACACATATATATATATATATATATATATGCAATGCTCTTCCAACATGGAATGGATACTCTGGTGGATGAGGAATATGTACGATGAATGAATATATCGCTTAAATTCAACCTCACAGACCGTCCAGTTCCGTGGAGTAGATGGAGGATACCAGCTTACAGGTCTGAAGCTAAAGTTTCGACCCTGCCTTGTGGTACTGGATGGGATAATGGATAGTTTGTAGCCCCTCTGAAGAGTTGTAATACAACGAAACAGCTGTCTGTGGATGACGCAATATATATATATATATATATATATATATATATATATATATATATATATATATATATATATATATATATTGTGTCATCCACAGACCGCTGTTTCGTTGAATATATAAATAGCACAGTGTGTATCCATATGCTTTTGTGGAAACACTTTTGTGCCTCAGCATAGAGATGGGAGAATTGCCATCTGCATGTAATGGAATTTTCTGATGACATAAAATATAATTTTTTTTTTTGTTATCGACTGCACACGATGCCCTTTCAACTCTCGTAATACCGTCATTTCTTGGAGGCATATTTGCTTTGTGAGTCTTTGTTAAATTTTCTTTAGTATTCTGCTGTTGAATACCCCAGCACGTTGAACATAGTTGAATGTCTCTCTTTTGATCTGGTGTTTTTGTCCTAGACTAATCTGTTGTTGGACCTTTTTCTAAAAAAAATTGAAATGAAATAAGGTTAGTGTTCAGGGTTGATTTTAATCTTTAGATGTTTGATTGGGTTTTGATTTACACCACATATTTTTCTGTGATAATCCTCAAAACCAGAGAAGACATATGGATTTCTGTCCTTGAATTGGTTCTCACTCAATATGAATTCATTCATGTAAGAATTAAAAACGGAAGTTTTCAGAAACAGCGAACTTATGTCAATTTCAAGTAATACATTATCTTTTTTACATCATCACATTAGCATAATGTAGTATTATGCTTTAAAAATTTTGGGGGCATTGATCCTTGCTTCCTAAAACGTGGCGGTCAAATAGCCGTATGGTTAGAACCTCAGACAGCAAAATTGGCGGACTAAGTTCAAACTTCCACTGCGTAAGTTTACTTTCCTTTCAATCATATATGTTTTCAAATCCCACAAAAACGTATCAGTTTGATCAGCTATTTTTTTAGTGAGTTTCTATTTACTATGTAGATAAAATGTTAAACTGGACCCTCTCTTTGCATTTATCAGTATCATATATTTTAATTTATTCGACCTTCGAACATTCTAGAAATTCGGCAGGTTTGAAAAAGGAAATATTTGAAGATTTTATCCGATGGGTTTCTAATTACAGTGTAGCGATAATGCTATACAGCAACATTAATTCCATTCATCATAGGTGACCATGGACGTGAATTTCCCTTATTTATCAGTGCTCATGCCAGTTTGCCCGAGTTTGCGCCCTGGTCTACGCAGTTTTGCCTTGGAATGTGTGCTGGCCCAACCGGCGAGCGATCGTAGAGGAGAAATAAAGGCAAATCCGAAATCAGCACGCCACAATTTACCTACATTTTACGGTCGAATTTTACGAAACATAATCTTGATTTCGATGTGGTCTCCGTTCGCTCTCACATAAAAAAAAAAACAAAAACAAAATTTATTGCTAAAGAAATCAGTGAGAGCAAAAATACCTCACTGTTTAGAAACGTAGTAAATTTAATCAATGGACCGACTCCAGAATCCAGTGGAGAACATTGCACTTTTTTTCCTTTTAATTCATTTGACGTTCAAACTTCCCAAAAATCTGTTAGTTTTGAGAGAGAAATTTTTTTAAAGTTCATTAAGAGGTATTCTATTCACAATGTAGATAAAAAGGCTAAACTGCACCTTTATTGCCCATTTGATCATAAGTGACGTTAATTTCTCTTTTTTTTTTAGTGCTTGTGCCATTTTTTGCTTGTGAATCTTCAAAGGATTTTAGCTCGTAACTGACAATAAAACGAGGTTTTCCCTGTGCGAAAACACTAACCCTACCTCCTAATCCTAATCTAAACCCAAATATAACTATAAAGCATGGACACATTAAAATCCGATTCTCCACAGATTCTGCATGCATTGAGTTTTTTATGAAATCTCTGAAAAATATCATTCACTTCCAAGTGTTGTCGGATCTATATTTTTTCTCCCGGGGCTATGCTGGGTACCTCTGCTGGAATACGTATCTGATAATCACATATACAATATATCTGTAACGCTGAGAGGGGAAAGAGAAAAACAACAACGCCTGACCTACCACACCCGATCTACCTCCACGGTCTCCAACTGTGACTGCCGCTAATGCTACTAGAAGCATTTCGGCCTTCCCAATCCCGTCACGTAAGAGGGAAACCGTAAAATCTTTACATCAACCGTAATAAAGACATGAAACAGACGAAATCATTTCTGCAGTCAAGACTCAGCTCTAATATATTATTTATATATATAATTCATGAATGACAGCAACTGTATACAAATATATATATATGTATATATATATATGTATATATATATATATATATATATATATATATATATATATATATATATATATATATATACACACACCATATCTTGAGCTTATATGCAAATATTCTGTATGTTTTTTTTAATCGCTGACACATTTCATTGGTTGATATACCTTCCTAATATGACATGACAATTATGTCATAGATTACGTCGTAGAAACTCAAGACATTTAATTGTTGATCACGTACTGAAATAGCTTGAATTTAGTTGAGATTGGAGAAAACTTGGAATTAGGTTACTTGAATTGCAATAAAAAAAGATTCCTCCTTAGCTTTGGGCTCCTTAGTGCCGATCCATGTATAAATAAGCCTGTCATGTTGGACGGGTATATTATAGTATATATATATATATATATATATATATATATATATATATATATATATATATATATATATATATAATGTTTAAAAGTACGGAATGGGGCAGCTATCCTCTAAAAAAAAAACCAGGAAACCTGATAGATGAAGCGACTAAACGGAAAGGCTCTCCTCATCTCGTGTGTGCATTGCAACGTGAAACTGTGTCGATGGTATTTGGGATCCTGCAAATGAAAACAGGTTCGAAAGTTTGCTTAAGGCAACCCACCCACCATCAGAGTCCTTGCACAAATAAAACATGGAGAAAAAAAATAATACGTCAGCCGAATCAGGGGAAATGATATTGAAACATCTAAGAGATTCGCCGTCAGATATGGATTGGCGAAACAGGGGAAACTCTTGGTGGTGGTTTAGTGTTGTCTGTAACTCTCGGGAGTCGGGCTATTGCTGTGGGATGGGCATTCCTAAAGAACCAGGTGCAATTTTCATACATAAAAGTGAAATTTTGTATGGACATGGGAAAAAAGAGCGATAGAGAGTGAGAAAGATCATGAAAGATATATATATATATATATATATATATATATATATATATATAGATAGATAGATAGATAGATAGATAGATAGATAGAGAGAGAGAGAGAGAGAGAGAGAGAGAGAGAGAGAGAGTCTGTGTGTGCCTGTATGTCCGTGGATGGTGAGTGTAAAGAGAATCGAGAAAGTTCTTGTGGGTCTAGAATAGAGTAAGTGCAGTTTTATGAATGAATTTCTTGTGTAGATAGATGAATAGACATAGAGAGAGAGAGGAGGAGGTGGAGGAAGAGAAAGAAATGGGGAAGAGAGAGAAAGGGTGTGATGCAGGGTCGAGGGAAGGAAGAAATTGAAGTGTTTGGTTGATGCGTGGGAAAATTGAGTTTTGTGTATTTTCAGAAACTGTGAATGGATTTCAAAATCTGAAAAAGAATTTCAAGTCGAGAATAGCAATCAAAAGAGAGAGAAAGAGAGAGACAGAAACAGAGAGAGAGAGAGAGAGAGAGAGAGAGAGGGGGGGTTAAAATCGAAAAAAAAATGTTTGTGGGGTTATTAATGAGTAAGATATGAAAAGTATATTATTATATGAAAGATTTGCACCAGCGACTTCACCTTTGTCATTTAGATCAGAACAATTCGAAGATGAGGCTGATTGTCTGAATAACTGACTGACGAATAACAATATGTTACCTCAGAACTTTAGACAATATTTATCAGTACATTAATGGACGGTATTTATTTTCAGATTATCTGAAGGTTGGGGAAAAAGAGATAGATAGATAGATGAAAATAAAGAGATAGACCGATAAATAGATATGAGCAGACCAAGATAGGCAGATATAGATTATCAAAAAGACGCATAGATGATCAGATTTATAGACAAAAACGTCTGAATATATATATATATATATATATATATATATATATATATATATATATATATATATATATATATATATAATACGATACGTGTTTCTTGATTCAAACATTTATAAAGTGCGAGATGGATCATTCCGGTTCTAATTGTAATCTCAAACGATAAATAATTACTTTATAAAGTTTATTGTAAAATAACTTTTATTTTTTGTTGTAAAACTGTATCTAATCGTGATATAAAGTGAATATTCACTTATCTATCTATTTGAGATATAAGAATATACAATTTTTGATCTAATTCAAAATTGAAAATTAGCACATCATATCGTTAACTTCATCTCTATCAGTGATGAAATTTTAACCTTGAGGATTGAGAATTTCGTCATGAATTACAAAAAAATTATAAAAAATTGAATAAAAAGTGTTGAATGATTTACGAATAATTTTTTCACTTTTCTGACGATATCATTTTGTCATTCTTTTCATGAGTGAAATCTAAGAAATACAACCTATTCCGGTTACTTTTAAATACTGCGTTCTAAAGGTAACTTCAAATGTAATTAGATTAGAGCTAAGAGTAATTCCCCATTTTGATGAAATTGTAAGTATAAAAACACATTCATCAAGAGATATTTTAAGTAGTTTTAGTCCCTTTGAGCAAATGGGCTATATGTATGGATTGGAAGAGAAGAATGAATTCTTAAGGTGAAAGGATTTTGTCAGAATGAATAGGTCACGAAAGGATCTAGTTAAGAGTAAGATAACAGAAGATTAAAATAAACTTTCATTCCCCCCCCCAACGGCCCTTGTGCCAGAGTTATTCTTTTTATTATCTCTCGCAAATTTTTAGCGTGATGCTCGATATCATATGATTGATGAATTTTTATTTTAATTGAATGAAAATAATTGAATCCAAAAATTCAACTTCAATAGATGGTAAGAAAGAAAGAAAGAAAGAAAGAAAGAAAGAAAGAAATTAAATCAAATATATTATGTAATTGAAAAAAAAGGTGGGGGAGAAATAACGAGTATTTAGAACAGAGAGTGAGAGAGATGAGCATGTTTAGGAGAGAGGAATTTCGATAAAGAAGTTTGTTTGAGAGTAAAAAACGAAAAAGAAATGTAATACGTATGTTTCTAAGTTTGGAAAGGAGTAGGCACAGTATACATACATACATACATACATACATACATATATATATATATATATATATATATATATATATATATATATATATATATATATTATGATACCACGAAAACTCTGACGCTGTGTGGTCTTTTAATGAAAGCGTAACCAATATATCGTAAAAACGAATGCACGACGGTGTCTCTACTTATATTTCCGACACGTACGAAGAGGGCCATGGAATAATTTCATGGCTGAAAGCAAACATTTCAACCAGCAGAAATGTATAAACGTGTTAATCATCTTGCTGTTTGGATATCTTTCATATTATTTCACTGTGGTCGATTTTAGTATGAGCTTTTGACTTGAACCCAGTGCCTAAAACGTTTCCAGGGGGAGGGTAAATAGGCTGTAAGTTTGCTCAAAATTCATATTTTGTTTCTCTTTTCGCAAAAAAAAAAAATTGTGGGATCTGGATTCGCTCTCACCTTGATAATAATGATCTGATTTCCATCTATTTCTAAAAGTTTAATTCTCCCAACAAAATTTGACATGCATACTTAATGAAACTAGAGGAAGGATTTAATCAAATATATACGACACCGCGAGACGAACAAGTCAATAATCTTTCGAAGAGTCATAAAAATTCAAATCGTTGAACTTATTCATCTTGTTATCTTAGTTAGTCTTGCAACATTTCGGCTGATCCGTTCTCCATCCTTCTTCATTTGTACCATCGGTTTGTAAAGGGAAGGGCTCTTCACTCGTCTATGCCATGTAAAAAAATGGTGGCGGCTGATTTGTTTTATATCAGCAGCAACGCTAGTAATCTAGGTTGCAAATATCTTTAACAGAGAGCGAGAGTAAGATAGAACGAGGTAAAAAAAAAGAAAAACCGCACGAATCTGTTCAGAAAAAAGTTGTGATAACGCGATCGATTGTTTGTATATACATCTATTGGAATTGATGTGTAAGTGTAAATCGTGCTATTCCGTTAGATCAGTTTAGTCAGGCACAAGGTCAAAATAATCAAGCACTTTTCGAGGATCGAATTAGACTTCCATACCGTGTCCTCGTTGAGCAGCGAAAGCCATACCAAGTTGAAACCCACACTGGTTTGAATTATACATTTAGCCGACAAGTTGATGTATGCTGCCCCTTTTTTCATCTCTCCAACGTTTCTCATCTTATATTTGGACACAGAGAAGGTATTATATACCTTTCTCTCTATATATATGGTTTGCCATATGAGATTGTTCCAATTCGCCGTTGCTTATTGCTTTTTTGTGTATTTCGAGTCTGACTGAAAGGGGCGTATGGCTGACTGAAATTAAAAAAAATATATTTGAGACATAAAGATCATGTCTATTGATCGATCTGTTGCTTAATCGGAAAACAGAGAGTGAGTGTCAGATAGAACGAGGTAAAAAAAAGAGAAAGGCCGTAGGTATCTGTGCGGAAAAAAAGTTGTGATTAAACAATCGATTGTTTTTATAAACATCTATTGGAATTGATGTATAAGTGTAAACTGTGCTATTCCGTTAGATCAGTATAGTCTGGCACAAGGTCAAAATAATCAAGCACTTTTCGAGAATCGAATTCACTCTCAGGAAATGAGCCTGCTAATTTCTCAGCTCTATCTGAAATATCAAATGAGTTTCACATTCTGAAACTGATTCGTTAATCATTGCTCTAGGCTGGGCGGTTAAAAGAGAACATATTTGTTTTAGAGAAGTCTTGTTCTGAAGAGAGCGAAAAGGAGAGGGAGGGAAAAGAGGGAACAGAAAATTGTTGGGGACGCTGAGATGAGTGAGAGAGAGAGAGGGGGAGAGTGGAACAGAGAGAGAGAGAGAGAGAGATGTTGCTTTCATTTTACTTTTTACTTGCTTATATACAAAATTTTCGCCTGCGTATATGTATATATAAACAGACCAATACACAGATATATACTTACATGCATGTATATATATATATATATATATATATATATATATATATATATATATATATATATATAATAAGACACACGTATACACAAACTCACACATAATAATATATAACTACACATGCACATATAAACAGTATATATGTATGTATAACTGCACACACACGCATATCAATAGACTGACACAAACATTTGTACACGCACTTATACACATATATTTAAGTATATACATGTATATTCACACACACACACACACACACACACACACACACACACACACACACACACATACATACATATATATATGCCTGCGAACGGACGATCTACATATATTTCCCTCAAGATGGGGTATCCAAGCGTTCGCTTGCCTGTGAGTCCCATCTTCGTCGAGAAGGTATGTGAATTTTGGGGGTTGGTCTGTGTTTACTTCCTCCTCTTTTCTCTCACCTCCACATCATTGAATTTGCGTAGGAGAGAGAATTGAATATATATATATATATATATATATATATATATATATATATATATATATATATATATATATATATATATATATATATATATTTTCTGTCTGGTTCATTATGAATGGACCACCCAACGACAGTGCATCTATTTCTGGATTTCTTTTCATCTACAACTGCTGGACAGAAACGGGCATCCTACTCCTAAAAAAAACTGTTCCATCAATTTTTGATTTTAACATTACTGGGCCTCCATACGAAAACGAATCGAATTTAACAATCCACACGTATAATACTCAGCAATGTGTATTTCTCATTTGTCATGCTTAAGCCATCAGTGACATCTGATGCCGCAACATAGAAATAGAATGATATGTTACGTTAAACATGATAAATAGTATCTTCGCTGATTTTACCTTCAGATTAAATAAAATGTCAATTACAACTATGTTATCGTTCTTGAGAAACGATGTAAAGGTCAAGCTTGAAGAAAATGAACAGTATCATACTGATCAGTATGCTTTTTGCACATAGCTGCATGTACACGATCAGATATATGAGTGCATATGAGCGACATGCGTGTTTACACGAATGCCTGCAGGTTTAGTCGACATGAAGTTATACTTTACTTACGCATTAATAACTCTGCACATTCAAATCTTTCCACTGGTTTCTGTGTGTGTCTGAAGGGTTTCTTTTTTATATGTGCGCAAAGGAGATTGTTCTTATTGGTCAAGATGTTTCAGAAGGAGAATTAACGGAAGGTGGGGCTCACTTGAAAATGTTTATAGGTATACCGTGAACCAGACAAGGATCTAACCGGACAGGTCAAGAGGCTAGCCTCCAATCAATAAACGAATCTCGCGAAGCACGTGGAATATTTCTCCATCCATATCGTCTTCGGCAGACTTCTTTCGTCTTCATTTCAAAATTTTGTTTCTTCACTTTTCCTCTTTCTTTTCCATTTTTCCTCGATCATTTTCGTTTTTTTCTTCTTCAACGTCTCATCTTACCCTCATCTCTTTCTTTTTTCTTCCCTTCATTTCCATTTTTCTTCTCTCCTTTTTTCTTTCTCATCATTTTTTCCTTTTATCTCTCAATATCATCCTCTTCTACATTATTTTGTTGAAAATATAATTAGTATTCTTTGAATCCTACCGAAATTACTAAATCATTCCTTTTTTTTTGTTTTTCTTTCTTTCTTAATTTGACTATTCCTACCTTTTCCCTTTTTTTCTCCCCTTTCTTTCTTTCTTTGACGATTCCTACTGTCTTTCTTTTTTCATTCATCCATTCATTCTTTCTTACGTTTCTTCCTTCTTTCTTTCTGATATCGGTGATTACTTCCTTTACTTCTTTCGTTCGTCCTACTTTATTTCTTATTCCATTGTTTTTTTTCTTCCTTTCCTTTTTTTCTTTGATTATAGTTTTCCTTCCTTTGATTGTTTTTTTTCATTTATTTTTTTTTCGTTCGTTCTTTTTATTTCTTTCTTTCCTACTCTCTCTCATTCTATTGCCTGTTTGAGTCTCTTTGACTCTTCCTACTTTCTTTTCTTCCCATTCTCCCTTTCTTCGAAACTTCACATTCGTTTCGCTTTCAATCTTCCTTCTTCTAGCCCTCTCCTTCTTCCGTTATACCCTTCTCCACTATTTACCCTTTTCTTTCTCCTTTCCTTCGTTTATTCGTTTTCATTCTTTGCCTCTTCCTCTTCCCCCTCCCTTTCTTGCCATGCTTCTCCCTTCCATCACTCCTTATCAACTTGCCTCTCCTCTTTTCCTCCTTCCTCTCTCCCAACTTCGATTTTATTGTCTCCCTCCATTTATCATTTCTTTACTTTCTTCTTCCTTAATTTCTTTCCAACCTCTCTTCTTCAATTTCCTCTTTAATCATCAAATCATCATCATCGTTAGCTTTTTAGCGTCCGTCGTTGGACGTTCCCCAAGTTTAGCCGAACCTATAATGGGCTAATACTTTCTGAACTTGTGTAGTTCTACGCTGTCTCATCTCATATTTAGCGAGCCACAGTTTCGCATATGATATCTAAGGATCAATGTTGTGAGCCCTGGTGTCCAGCGGTTGTCTGACATTCTTGCAACATGACCAGCCCATTGCCATAAGAGTTTTCTAATGATTCTTATGATATTTTTGACTCATGTTCTTTCTCCAATATAATGTGCTGTCTTGTGATCTCTTCACATTCTGTTAAGCATGATTATCCCGTGTGCACGTTGCATGGTTCTCAGTTTGAAGGTCAGTCTCTTGTTTAGGTTCTGTGTCTTAGCGCCATAGGTGTCTATCGTGAGGATGCATTGGTTGTATACTCTCCTTTTTTTTTTAGGATTAATGAGATTCGCTTGTTCTTAAAAATCGAGTAACTCGATGGAAACCGATTATGAAAAACTGTTTGGAAAAGCGTGCAGGTCTCATACACGCCATACTTGCGAGAAGTACAAAGACTTACGAAATGCTTTGTGCGTTCACATGCAAACACACACACACACACACATACACACACAAACACACACACACACACACACACACTGGCACATACACAAAAGGAAGAGTCAGATCGCTGTCGGCTCTTGAAAGACCAACTCCTCAACCGGGTGAAACGTTTTAGGAAATTTAACCAATTTCAGAGACGTCTTCAGGCTATACAGTATGGATATTGGGGCATATCATCATCAGTCTTTAAACGTCCGTCGTTGGACATAGACTTCCCCCAGGATTTGCCAAACCTCTCTACCGTAAGCATTGCAGAGCCAATACTTTCTGAATTTGTCTAGTTCGTCTCTCCGTTTTGTATTCTAACGGCCTCAGTTTCGCATGTGATCTCTGGGGATCAACGTTGTTAGTCATGATGTCCATCGGTTGTCTGACATTCTTGCAACTTGACCGGCCCATTGCCATTTGATTTTTTTTAATGGATTGTATGATGTTTTGGACTCCCTGTTTTTCTGCTAGCATGTGGTGCTGTCATGTGATCACTCCATGTGATGTCGACCATGATTTTCTCCTGTGCACGTTGCATGGTTCTCAGTTTTAGGGCCAGTTCCTAGGTTAGGTTCCATGTTTCAGCTCCACAGGTGACTATGGAGAGGATGCATTAGTTGTATACCCTTCTCTTTAAGACTAATGGAATCTTCTTGATTTTCAAGGTTGAGCTTGCTCTACCGAAGGCTTGCCATCTTTGAGTGATTATTCGCTTCATTTCTCCTTCTTATACAGGTTTCATGGAGAATCGCTGTCCTCTGTGGGTGATCTACTTTCTCCAGTTCTGCATCTTCAATTTTGATCGTTGTGTTCTTATTTGTCATATCCGTGTTTTGTTCAATAAATCGTGACGCCATCTTATTTTCTGCCGGTCACAGTTCTGCATATGATCTCTGGGGATCCATGTTTTGTGTCGTGATGTCTAGCTGTTGTCTGACATTTCTTCAAGACTAAAATCAAATGCTACATTCAATGTGGCCAAACTCGAGCTTGAAAAACATTCAACTTTAACTCAAATAAGAAAGTTCCGAATCTATCCAATTCTCCATACTGACTATCATTGTTTCCTCTTTTAGTCGTCGGTGTGCGTAAACATTTCATATTGTGTAATTTCTTTCTGTGACAAAAGTATGTGCACACAATGAATGCTTCTGTGGATGCAAACTCGAAATAGTTTCAGCACAGCCTACCTCCAATTACAGATGAAACTGTACTAGTTCGTTCAAATAATATGGAACTATGATTGCATTCTACGAAGCAATTTATTGGGGTAATATCTTTTCAATACTTTGAATCACTTTGTTCTGTTTATTGTTCCATTAAATAGAATATGTGTGTTTCTTAATTTTATATGATATATTATTGGAATAAATTGATTGCAATGATATCTATCGATTCCAATTATTATTATTACCATTATTATTATACTTATAATTATACTTGTGATAATAGAATGCTTTATCATTTTAGCCAACTGTTATGCATTAATTCCTTTTGGTGTGTTGATTGCAAAAGTGTTTACCTCAAAGGTGTGCTAATGTGCAAGCGCACAATTTAGAGGTATTTATATTGAAGATTTGATACTGTTATCATTCTATTCTCATTCCTACATGAAGGAAAATTGAGTAAATTAAAGTGCTTTGTGCGCCCAGAAGCATTAAGAAGATTCAACTTGGTAAACTTCTACAAACGCAGTCACTCATAAATTTGGCTTTATCACATTAAGAATCAATGAATATATCATACTCATTTTAATCATCATCATCATATTCATCATCAGCAGCTCTTTGGCGACTGTTGTTGGACATAAACCTTCTCTGAGATTTGCCAGACATCTATATCGTGAACGACATGGGGCCTATATTTTCTGAACTTATCTAGTTTGTCAACCCATTTCGTATGTTGTCGGCCCTGGTCTTGCATGTAATCTCTGGGGATCCACGTTGTGTCCAACGGTTTTCTGTCATTCTTGCAACATGACCAGTTTATTTCCATTTGAGTTTCCATATGGATTCTATGATATCTCGAACTTCAGTTTGTTCTCTGATGCATTGTGCAGTCTTGTGATCTCTCCGTGCGAGGTTGAGCATAATTCTCTCTTGTGCAAGTTGTATGGTCCTCAGTTTGAGGTTCAATCTTTTGCAATCTCGAATCCATGTTTCTGCTCTTCAAGTGACTATCGAGAGAATGAATTGGTTGAATACCCTTCTTTTTCGGACTTGTGGGATTTTCTTGTTCTTGGAGGTTGAGCTTGGCCTATTGGAAGCTTTTAAACATAAAATGATTCTTTGCTTGATTTCTTCTCCTTTTGAGGATTTCGATAATAAAATATTGCAGGATGTGTGAGAGTATTGAGGAGAAAAGCTGTCATATGATCTTCAGTGAAATCCACCAATAAAGACTATAGCATTACTAAAACCGATCAGGATACTTAGGAGAGTGCTTGAGGATTGAAAAGACTGACTGTCACTCAGTTTCCAGCGAAAGTCACCTGTAAGATTTGATTAGTAGAAATGAAAGTTCAAGAGTGCTTAAAACATAGAATAAAACATTTAGAGAAATCAATTTTAAGAGCAACGGTGAACTGGAAGATGGAACTAACCACCGGAAGGAACCGCCTAGCCAAAGTGAAGATTAGAAGTGGTCTTTTCTAAGACGACTCACTGTCCCGACTACTTTTTGTCATAGGACCAGTACCACTAAACGATATATTGCAGAAATATTACGGTCATTACTGATATATTCCCATGGACGTCAGTGGAAAAGTTGAAAGAGGGAAGGACATGTATAGAGAATATGTGCACCAAGAACAAATAAAGATGCAGATATTAGACAGAGTAAAAAGAACACAACTAAGTATGTACTGTGTTTGTGGGCCGACATGGACGTCAGAGGAAAAGTTGAGAGAGGGAGGGACATGTATAGAGAACATGTGCACCAAATACGAATGAATATACAGATATGACACAGAGTAAAAAGAACCCAACTAAGTATGTACTGTGTTTGTGGGCAGACATGGACGTCAGTGGAAAAGTTGAAAGAGGAAAGGACATGTATAGAGAACATGTGCACCGTGTACAAATGAAGATGCAGATGTTAGACAGAGTAAAAAGAAGACAACTAAGTATGTACTGTGTTAATGGGCCGACATTGACGTCAGTGGAAAAGTTGAAAGAGGAAAGGACATGTATAGAGAACATGTGCACCGTGTACAAATGAAGATGCAGATGTTAGACAGAGTAAACAGAAGACAACTAAGTATGTACTGTGTTAATGGGCCGACATGGACGTCAGTGGAAAAGTTGAAAGAGGAAGGGACATGTATAGAGGACATGTGCACCAAGTACAAATGAAGATACAGATATTACACAGAGTAAAATGAGCCCAACTAAGTATGTACTGTGTTAATGGGCCGACATATACGTCATTGGAAGAGTTGAAAGAGGAAGGGACATGTATATAGAACATGTGCACCAAGTACAAATGAAGATGCAGATGTTAGACAGAGTAGAAAGAACACAATTAAGTATGTACTGTGTTTGTGGGCCGACATGGACGTCAGTGGAAAAGTTGAAAGAGGAAGGGACATGTATAGAGGACATGTGCACCAAGTACAAATGAAGATACAGATATTACACAGAGTAAAATGAGCCCAACTAAGTATGTACTGTGTTAATGGGCCGACATGGACGTCATTGGAAGAGTTGAAAGAGGAAGGGACATGTATATAGAACATGTGCACCAAGTACAAATGAAGATGCAGATGTTAGACAGAGTAAAAAGAACACAACTAAGTTTGTGCTGTGTTTGTGGGCCGACATGGACGTCAGTGGAAAAGTTGAAGGAGGAAGGGACATGTATAGAGAACATGTGCACCAAGTACAAATGAAGATGCAGATGTTAGACAGAGTAAAAAGAACACAACTAAGTATGTACTGTGTTTGTGGGCAGACATGGACGTCAGTGGAAAAGATGAAAGAGGGAAAAACATGTAAAGAAAACACGTGTACCAAGTACAAATGAAGATACAGATATTAGAAAGAGTAAAAAGAACACAACTAAGTATGCATTGTGTTTGTGGGCCGACATGGACGTCAGTGGAAAAGTTGAAAGAGGGAAGGACATGTATAGAAAACACGTGCACCTAGTACAAATGAAAATACAGATATTACAAAGAGTAAAAAGAACACAACTAAGTATGTGCTGTCTTTGTGGGCCGACATGGACGTCTGTGGAAAAGTTGAAAGAGGAAGGGACATGTATAGAGTTCATGTGCTCCAAGTACAAATGGAGATGTAGATATTACACAGAGTAAAATGAGCCCAACTAAGTATGTACTGTGTTTGTGGGCCGACATGGACGTCAGTGGAAAAGTTGAAAGAGGAAAGGACATGTATAGAGAACATGTGCACCGTGTACAAATGAAGATGCAGATGTTAGACAGAGTAAAGAGAAGACAACTAAGTATGTACTGTGTTAATGGGCCGACATGGACGTCCGTGGAAAAGTTGAAAGAGGGAAAGACATGTATAGAGTCAATGTGCACCGAGTACAAATGAAGATACAGATATAAGAAAATGTAAAATGAGCCCAACTAAGTATGTACTGTGTTTGTGGGCCGACATGGACGTCAGAGAAAAAGTTGAAAGACGAAGGGACATGTATAGAGTTCATGTGCTCCAAGTACAAATGAAGATGCAGATGTTAGATAGAGTAAAAAGAACCCAACTAAGTATGTACTGTGTTTGTTGGCTGACATGGACGTCAGTGGAAAAGTTGAAAGAGGGAAGGACATGTATAGAAAACACGTGCACAAAGTACAAATGAAAATACAGATATTAGAAAGAGTAAAAAGAACACAACTAAGTATGTGCTGTGTTTGTGGGCCGACATGGACGTCAGTAGAAAAGTTGAAAGAGGAAGGGACATGTATAGAGAACATGTGCACCAAGTACAAATGAAGATGCAGATGTTAGACAGAGTAGAAAGAACACAACTAAGTATGTACTGTGTTTGTGGGCCGATATGGACGTCAGTGGAAAAGTTGAAAGAGGAAGGGACATGTATAGAGAACATGTGCACCAAGTACAAATGAAGATGCAGATGATAGACAGAGTAAAAAGAACACACCTAAGTATGTGCTGTGTTTGTGGGCCGACATGGACGTCAGTGGAAAAGTTGAAGGAGGAAAAGACATGTATAGAGAACATATGCACCAAGTACAAATGAAGATGCAGATGTTAGATAGAGTAAAAAGAACACAACTAAGTATGTACTGTGTTTGTGGGCAGACATGGATGTCAGTGGAAAAGTTGAAAGAGGGAAGGACATGTATAGAAAACACGTGCACCAAGTACAAATGAAGATACAGATATTAGAAAGAGTAAAAAGAACACAACTAAGTATGCACTGTGTTTGTGGGCCGATATGGACGTCAGTGGAAAAGTTGAAAGAGGGAAGGACATGTATAGAAAACACGTGCACCAAGTACTAATGAAGATGCAGATATTAGAAAGAGTAAAAAGAACACAACTAAGTATGTGCTGTGTTTGTGGGCTGACATGGACGTCAGTACAAAAGTTGAAGGAGGAAGGGACATGTATAGAGAACATGTGCACCAAGTACAAACGAAGATGCAGATGTTAGACAGAGTAAAAAGAACCCAACTAAGTATGTACTGTGTTTGTGGGCCGACATGGACGTCAGTGGAAAAGTTGAAAGAGGAAGGGACTTGTATAGAGAACATGTGCACCACGTACAAATGGAGATGTAGATATTACACAGAGTAAAATGAGCCCAACTAAGTATGTACTGTGTTTGTGGGCCGACATGGACGTCAGTGGAAAAGTTGAAAGAGGAAAGGACATGTATAGAGAACATGTGCACCGTGTACAAATGAAGATGCAGATGTTAAACAGAGTAAAGAGAAGACAACTAAGTATGTACTGTGTTAATGGGCCGACATGGACGTCAGTGGAAAAGTTGAAAGAGGGAAAGACATGTATAGAGTCCATGTGCACCAAGTACAAATGAAGATGCAGATATTAGAAAGAGTAAAATGAGCCCAACTAAGTATGTACTGTGTTTGTGGGCCGACATGGACGTCAGTGGAAAAGTTGAAAGAGGAAGGGACATGTATAGAGTTCATGTGCTCCAAGTACAAATGAAGATGCAGATATTAGAAAGAGTAGAAAGAACCCAACTAAGTATGTACTGTGTTTGTGGGCCGACATGGACGTCAGTGGAAAAGTTGAAAGAGGGAAGGACATGTATAGAAAACACGTGCACCAAGTACAAATGAAAATACAGATATTAGAAAGAGTAAAAAGAAAACAACTAAGTATGAGCTGTGTTTGTGGGCCGACATGGACGTCAGTAGAAAAGTTGAAGGAGGAAAGGACATGTATAGAGAACATGTGCACCAAGTACAAATGAAGATGCAGATGTTAGACGGAGTAGAAAGAACACAACTAAGTATGTACTGTGTTTTTTGGGCCGACATGGACGTCAGTGGATAAGTTGAAAGAGGAAGGGACATGTATAGAGAACATGTGCACCAAGTACAAATGAAGATACAGATATTACACAGAGTAAAATGAGCCCAACTAAGTATGTACTGTGTTTGTGGGCCGATATGGACGTCAGTGGAAAAGTTGAAAGAAGAAGGGACATGTATAGAGAACATGTGCACCAAGTACAAATGAAGATGCAGATGATAGACAGAGTAAAAAGAACACACATAAGTATGTGCTGTGTTTGTGGGCCGACATGGACGTCAGTGGAAAAGTTGAAGGAGGAAAGGACATGTATAGAGAACATATGCACCAAGTACAAATGAAGATGCAGATGTTAGACAGAGTAAAAAGAACTCAACTAAGTATGTACTGTGTTTGTGGGCCAACATGGACATCAGTGGAAAAGTTGAAAGAGGGAAGGACATGTATAGAAAACACATGCACCAAGTACAAATGAAGATACAGATATTAGAAAGAGTAAAAAAAACACAACTAAGTATGTGCTGTGTTTGTGGGCCGACATGGACGTCAGTGGAAAAGTTGAAAGAGGGAAGGACATGTATAGAAAACACGTGCACCAAGTACAAATGAAAATACAGATATTAAAAAGAGTAAAAAAAACACAACTAAGTATGTGCTGTGTTTGTGGGCTGACATGGACGTCATTACAAAAGTTGAAGGAGGAAGGGACATGTATAGAGAACATGTGCACCAAGTAAAAATAAAGATACAGATATTACACAGAGTAAAATGAGCCCAACATAAGTATGTACTGTGTTTGTGGGCCACTATGGACGTCAGTGGAAAAGTTGAAAGAGGGAAGGACATGTATAGAAAACACGTGCACAAAGTACAAATGAAAATACAGATATTAGAAAGAGTAAAAAGAACACAACTAAGTATGTGCTGTGTTTGTGGGCCGACATGGACGTCAGTAGAAAAGTTGAAAGAGGAAGGGACATGTATAAAAAACATGTGCACCAAGTACAAATGGAGATGCAGATGTTAGACAGAGTAAAATGAGCCCAACTAAGTATGTACTGTGTTTGTGGGCCAATATGGACGTCAGTGGAAAAGTTGAAAGAGGAAGGGACATGTATAGAGAACATGTGCACCAAGTACAAATGAAGATGCAGATGATAGACAGAGTAAAAAGAACACACCTAAGTATGTGCTGTGTTTGTGGGCCGACATGGACGTCAGTGGAAAAGTTGAAGGAGGAAAGGACATGTATAGAGAACATATGCACCAAGTACAAATGAAGATGCAGATGTTAGATAGAGTAAAAAGAACACAACTAAGTATGTACTGTGTTTGTGGGCAGACATGGACGTCAGTGGAAAAGTTGAAAGAGGGAAGGACATGTATAGAAAACACGTGCACCAAGTACAAATGAAGATACAGATATTAGAAAGAGTAAAAAAAACACAACTAAGTATGTGCTGTGTTTGTGGGCCGACATGGATGTCAGTGGAAAAGTTGAAAGAGGGAAGGACATGTATAAAAAACACGTGCACCAAGTACAAATGAAAATACAGATATTAGAAAGAGTAAAAAGAACACAACTAAGTATGCACTGTGTTTGTGGGCCGATATGGACGTCAGTGGAAAAGTTGAAAGAGGGAAGGACATGTATAGAAAACACGTGCACCAAGTACTAATGAAGATGCAGATATTAGAAAGAGTAAAAAGAACACAACTAAGTATGTGCTGTGTTTGTGGGCTGACATGGACGTCAGTACAAAAGTTGAAGGAGGAAGGGACATGTATAGAGAACATGTGCACCAAGTACAAACGAAGATGCAGATGTTAGACAGAGTAAAAAGAACCCAACTAAGTATGTACTGTGTTTGTGGGCCGACATGGACGTCAGTGGAAAAGTTGAAAGAGGAAGGGACTTGTATAGAGAACATGTGCACCACGTACAAATGGAGATGTAGATATTACACAGAGTAAAATGAGCCCAACTAAGTATGTACTGTGTTTGTGGGCCGACATGGACGTCAGTGGAAAAGTTGAAAGAGGAAAGGACATGTATAGAGAACATGTGCACCGTGTACAAATGAAGATGCAGATGTTAAACAGAGTAAAGAGAAGACAACTAAGTATGTACTGTGTTAATGGGCCGACATGGACGTCAGTGGAAAAGTTGAAAGAGGGAAAGACATGTATAGAGTCCATGTGCACCAAGTACAAATGAAGATGCAGATATTAGAAAGAGTAAAATGAGCCCAACTAAGTATGTACTGTGTTTGTGGGCCGACATGGACGTCAGTGGAAAAGTTGAAAGAGGAAGGGACATGTATAGAGTTCATGTGCTCCAAGTACAAATGAAGATGCAGATATTAGAAAGAGTAGAAAGAACCCAACTAAGTATGTACTGTGTTTGTGGGCCGACATGGACGTCAGTGGAAAAGTTGAAAGAGGGAAGGACATGTATAGAAAACACGTGCACCAAGTACAAATGAAAATACAGATATTAGAAAGAGTAAAAAGAAAACAACTAAGTATGTGCTGTGTTTGTGGGCCGACATGGACGTCAGTAGAAAAGTTGAAGGAGGAAAGGACATGTATAGAGAACATGTGCACCAAGTACAAATGAAGATGCAGATGTTAGACGGAGTAGAAAGAACACAACTAAGTATGTACTGTGTTTTTTGGGCCGACATGGACGTCAGTGGATAAGTTGAAAGAGGAAGGGACATGTATAGAGAACATGTGCACCAAGTACAGATGAAGATACAGATATTACACAGAGTAAAATGAGCCCAACTAAGTATGTACTGTGTTTGTGGGCCGATATGGACGTCAGTGGAAAAGTTGAAAGAAGAAGGGACATGTATAGAGAACATGTGCACCAAGTACAAATGAAGATGCAGATGATAGACAGAGTAAAAAGAACACACATAAGTATGTGCTGTGTTTGTGGGCCGACATGGACGTCAGTGGAAAAGTTGAAGGAGGAAAGGACATGTATAGAGAACATATGCACCAAGTACAAATGAAGATGCAGATGTTAGACAGAGTAAAAAGAACTCAACTAAGTATGTACTGAGTTTGTGGGCCGACATGGACATCAGTGGAAAAGTTGAAAGAGGGAAGGACATGTATAGAAAACACATGCACCAAGTACAAATGAAGATACAGATATTAGAAAGAGTAAAAAAAACACAACTAAGTATGTGCTGTGTTTGTGGGCCGACATGGACGTCAGTGGAAAAGTTGAAAGAGGGAAGGACATGTATAGAAAACACGTGCACCAAGTACAAATGAAAATACAGATATTAAAAAGAGTAAAAAAAACACAACTAAGTATGTGCTGTGTTTGTGGGCTGGCATGGACGTCATTACAAAAGTTGAAGGAGGAAGGGACATGTATAGAGAACATGTGCACCAAGTAAAAATAAAGATACAGATATTACACAGAGTAAAATGAGCCCAACATAAGTATGTACTGTGTTTGTGGGCCACTATGGACGTCAGTGGAAAAGTTGAAAGAGGGAAGGACATGTATAGAAAACACGTACACAAAGTACAAATGAAAATACAGATATTAAAAAGAGTAAAAAGAACACAACTAAGTATGTGCTGTGTTTGTGGGCCGACATGGACGTCAGTAGAAAAGTTGAAAGAGGAAGGGACATGTATAGAGAACATGTGCACCAAGTACAAATGAAGATGCAGATGTTAGACAGAGTAGAAAGAACACAACTAAGTATGTACTGTGTTTGTGGGCCAATATGGACGTCAGTGGAAAAGTTGAAAGAGGAAGGGACATGTATAGAGAACATGTGCACCAAGTACAAATGAAGATGCAGATGATAGACAGAGTAAAAAGAACACACCTAAGTATGTGCTGTGTTTGTGGGCCGACATGGACGTCAGTGGAAAAGTTGAAGGAGGAAAGGACATGTATAGAGAACATATGCACCAAGTACAAATGAAGATGCAGATGTTAGATAGAGTAAAAAGAACACAACTAAGTATGTACTGTGTTTGTGGGCAGACATGGACGTCAGTGGAAAAGTTGAAAGAGGGAAGGACATGTATAGAAAACACGTGCACCAAGTACAAATGAAGATACAGATATTAGAAAGAGTAAAAAAAACACAACTAAGTATGTGCTGTGTTTGTGGGCCGACATGGACGTCAGTGGAAAAGTTGAAAGAGGGAAGGACATGTATAAAAAACACGTCCACCAAGTACAAATGAAAATACAGATATTAGAAAGAGTAAACAGAACACAACTAAGTATGCACTGTGTTTGTGGGCCGATATGGACGTCAGTGGAAAAGTTGAAAGAGGGAAGGACATGTATAGAAAACACGTGCACCAAGTACTAATGAAGATGCAGATATTAGAAAGAGTAAAAAGAACACAACTAAGTATGTGCTGTGTTTGTGGGCTGACATGGACGTCAGTACAAAAGTTGAAGGAGGAAGGGACATGTATAGAGAACATGTGCACCAAGTACAAACGAAGATGCAGATGTTAGACAGAGTAAAAAGAACCCAACTAAGTATGTACTGTGTTTGTGGGCCGACATGGACGTCAGTGGAAAAGTTGAAAGAGGAAGGGACTTGTATAGAGAACATGTGCACCACGTACAAATGGAGATGTAGATATTACACAGAGTAAAATGAGCCCAACTAAGTATGTACTGTGTTTGTGGGCCGACATGGACGTCAGTGGAAAAGTTGAAAGAGGAAAGGACATGTATAGAGAACATGTGCACCGTGTACAAATGAAGATGCAGATGTTAAATAGAGTAAAGAGAAGACAACTAAGTATGTTCTGTGTTAATGGGCCGACATGGACGTCAGTGGAAAAGTTGAAAGAGGGAAAGACATGTATAGAGTCCATGTGCACCAAGTACAAATGAAGATGCAGATATTAGAAAGAGTAAAATGAGCCCAACTAAGTATGTACTGTGTTTGTGGGCCGACATGGACGTCAGTGGAAAAGTTGAAAGAGGAAGGGACATGTATAGAGTTCATGTGCTCCAAGTACAAATGAAGATGCAGATATTAGAAAGAGTAGAAAGAACCCAACTAAGTATGTACTGTGTTTGTGGGCCGACATGGACGTCAGTGGAAAAGTTGAAAGAGGGAAGGACATGTATAGAAAACACGTGCACCAAGTACAAATGAAAATACAGATATTAGAAAGAGTAAAAAGAAAACAACTAAGTATGTGCTGTGTTTGTGGGCCGACATGGACGTCAGTAGAAAAGTTGAAGGAGGAAAGGACATGTATAGAGAACATGTGCACCAAGTACAAATGAAGATGCAGATGTTAGACGGAGTAGAAAGAACACAACTAAGTATGTACTGTGTTTTTTGGGCCGACATGGACGTCAGTGGATAAGTTGAAAGAGGAAGGGACATGTATAGAGAACATGTGCACCAAGTACAAATGAAGATACAGATATTACACAGAGTAAAATGAGCCCAACTAAGTATGTACTGTGTTTGTGGGCCGATATGGACGTCAGTGGAAAAGTTGAAAGAAGAAGGGACATGTATAGAGAACATGTGCACCAAGTACAAATGAAGATGCAGATGATAGACAGAGTAAAAAGAACACACATAAGTATGTGCTGTGTTTGTGGGCCGACATGGACGTCAGTGGAAAAGTTGAAGGAGGAAAGGACATGTATAGAGAGCATATGCACCAAGTACAAATGAAGATGCAGATGTTAGACAGAGTAAAAAGAACTCAACTAAGTATGTACTGTGTTTGTGGGCCGACATGGACATCAGTGGAAAAGTTGAAAGAGGGAAGGACATGTATAGAAAACACATGCACCAAGTACAAATGAAGATACAGATATTAGAAAGAGTAAAAAAAACACAACTAAGTATGTGCTGTGTTTGTGGGCCGACATGGACGTCAGTGGAAAAGTTGAAAGAGGGAAGGACATGTATAGAAAACACGTGCACCAAGTACAAATGAAAATACAGATATTAAAAAGAGTAAAAAAAACACAACTAAGTATGTGCTGTGTTTGTGGGCTGACATGGACGTCATTACAAAAGTTGAAGGAGGAAGGGACATGTATAGAGAACATGTGCACCAATTACAAACGAAGATGCAAATGTTAGACAGAGTAAAAAGAACACAACTAAGTATGTACTGTGTTTGTGGGCCGATATGGACGTCAGTGGAAAAGTTGAAAGAGGGAAGGACATGTATAGAAAACACGTGCACAAAGTACAAATGAAAATACAGATATTAGAAAGAGTAAAAAGAACACAACTAAGTATGTGCTGTGTTTGTGGGCCGACATGGACGTCAGTAGAAAAGTTGAAAGAGGAAGGGACATGTATAGAGAACATGTGCACCAAGTACAAATGAAGATGCAGATGTTAGACAGAGTAGAAAGAACACAACTAAGTATGTACTGTGTTTGTGGGCCAATATGGACGTCAGTGGAAAAGTTGAAAGAGGAAGGGACATGTATAGAGAACATGTGCACCAAGTACAAATGAAGATGCAGATGATAGACAGAGTAAAAAGAACACACCTAAGTATGTGCTGTGTTTGTGGGCCGACATGGACGTCAGTGGAAAAGTTGAAGGAGGAAAGGACATGTATAGAGAACATATGCACCAAGTACAAATGAAGATGCAGATGTTAGACAGAGTAAAAAGAACTCAACTAAGTATGTACTGTGTTTGTGGGCCGACATGGACATCAGTGGAAAAGTTGAAAGAGGGAAGGACATGTATAGAAAACACATGCACCAAGTACAAATGAAGATACAGATATTAAAAAGAGTAAAAAAAACACAACTAAGTATGTGCTGTGTTTGTGGGCCGACATGGACGTCAGTGGAAAAGTTGAAAGAGGGAAGGACATGTATAGAAAACACGTGCACCAAGTACAAATGAAAATACAGATATTAAAAAGAGTAAAAAAAACACAACTAAGTATGTGCTGTGTTTGTGGGCTGACATGGACGTCATTACAAAAGTTGAAGGAGGAAGGGACATGTATAGAGAACATGTGCACCAAGTAAAAATAAAGATACAGATATTACACAGAGTAAAATGAGCCCAACATAAGTATGTACTGTGTTTGTGGGCCACTATGGACGTCAGTGGAAAAGTTGAAAGAGGGAAGGACATGTATAGAAAACACGTGCACAAAGTACAAATGAAAATACAGATATTAGAAAGAGTAAAAAGAACACAACTAAGTATGTGCTGTGTTTGTGGGCCGACATGGACGTCAGTAGAAAAGTTGAAAGAGGAAGGGACATGTATAGAGAACATGTGCACCAAGTACAAATGAAGATGCAGATGTTAGACAGAGTAGAAAGAACACAACTAAGTATGTACTGTGTTTGTGGGCCAATATGGACGTCAGTGGAAAAGTTGAAAGAGGAAGGGACATGTATAGAGAACATGTGCACCAAGTACAAATGAAGATGCAGATGATAGACAGAGTAAAAAGAACACACCTAAGTATGTGCTGTGTTTGTGGGCCGACATGGACGTCAGTGGAAAAGTTGAAAGAGGAAAGGACATGTATAGAGAACATATGCACCAAGTACAAATGAAGATGCAGATGTTAGATAGAGTAAAAAGAACACAACTAAGTATGTACTGTGTTTGTGGGCAGACATGGACGTCAGTGGAAAAGTTGAAAGAGGGAAGGACATGTATAGAAAACACGTGCACCAAGTACAAATGAAGATACAGATATTAGAAAGAGTAAAAAAAACACAACTAAGTATGTGCTGTGTTTGTGGGCCGACATGGACGTCAGTGGAAAAGTTGAAAGAGGGAAGGACATGTATAAAAAACACGTGCACCAAGTACAAATGAAAATACAGATATTAGAAAGAGTAAAAAGAACACAACTAAGTATGCACTGTGTTTGTGGGCCGATATGGACGTCAGTGGAAAAGTTGAAAGAGGGAAGGACATGTATAGAAAACACGTGCACCAAGTACTAATGAAGATGCAGATATTAGAAAGAGTAAAAAGAACACAACTAAGTATGTGCTGTGTTTGTGGGCTGACATGGACGTCAGTACAAAAGTTGAAGGAGGAAGGGACATGTATAGAGAACATGTGCACCAAGTACAAACGAAGATGCAGATGTTAGACAGAGTAAAAAGAACCCAACTAAGTATGTACTGTGTTTGTGGGCCGACATGGACGTCAGTGGAAAAGTTGAAAGAGGAAGGGACTTGTATAGAGAACATGTGCACCACGTACAAATGGAGATGTAGATATTACACAGAGTAAAATGAGCCCAACTAAGTATGTACTGTGTTTGTGGGCCGACATGGACGTCAGTGGAAAAGTTGAAAGAGGGAAGGACATGTATAGAAAACACGTACACAAAGTACAAATGAAAATACAGATATTAGAAAGAGTAAAAAGAACACAACTAAGTATGTGCTGTGTTTGTGGGCCGACATGGACGTCAGTAGAAAAGTTGAAAGAGGAAGGGACATGTATAGAGAACATGTGCACCAAGTACAAATGAAGATGCAGATGTTAGACAGAGTAGAAAGAACCCAACTAAGTATGTACTGTGTTTGTGGGCCGACATGGACGTCAGTGGAAAAGTTGAAAGAGGGAAGGACATGTATAGAAAACACGTGCACCAAGTACAAATGAAAATACAGATATTAGAAAGAGTAAAAAGAAAACAACTAAGTATGTGCTGTGTTTGTGGGCCGACATGGACGTCAGTAGAAAAGTTGAAGGAGGAAAGGACATGTATAGAGAACATGTGCACCAAGTACAAATGAAGATGCAGATGTTAGACGGAGTAGAAAGAACACAACTAAGTATGTACTGTGTTTTTTGGGCCGACATGGACGTCAGTGGATAAGTTGAAAGAGGAAGGGACATGTATAGAGAACATGTGCACCAAGTACAGATGAAGATACAGATATTACACAGAGTAAAATGAGCCCAACTAAGTATGTACTGTGTTTGTGGGCCGATATGGACGTCAGTGGAAAAGTTGAAAGAAGAAGGGACATGTATAGAGAACATGTGCACCAAGTACAAATGAAGATGCAGATGATAGACAGAGTAAAAAGAACACACATAAGTATGTGCTGTGTTTGTGGGCCGACATGGACGTCAGTGGAAAAGTTGAAGGAGGAAAGGACATGTATAGAGAACATATGCACCAAGTACAAATGAAGATGCAGATGTTAGACAGAGTAAAAAGAACTCAACTAAGTATGTACTGTGTTTGTGGGCCGACATGGACATCAGTGGAAAAGTTGAAAGAGGGAAGGACATGTATAGAAAACACATGCACCAAGTACAAATGAAGATACAGATATTAGAAAGAGTAAAAAAAACACAACTAAGTATGTGCTGTGTTTGTGGGCCGACATGGACGTCAGTGGAAAAGTTGAAAGAGGGAAGGACATGTATAGAAAACACGTGCACCAAGTACAAATGAAAATACAGATATTAAAAAGAGTAAAAAAAACACAACTAAGTATGTGCTGTGTTTGTGGGCTGGCATGGACGTCATTACAAAAGTTGAAGGAGGAAGGGACATGTATAGAGAACATGTGCACCAAGTAAAAATAAAGATACAGATATTACACAGAGTAAAATGAGCCCAACATAAGTATGTACTGTGTTTGTGGGCCACTATGGACGTCAGTGGAAAAGTTGAAAGAGGGAAGGACATGTATAGAAAACACGTACACAAAGTACAAATGAAAATACAGATATTAGAAAGAGTAAAAAGAACACAACTAAGTATGTGCTGTGTTTGTGGGCCGACATGGACGTCAGTAGAAAAGTTGAAAGAGGAAGGGACATGTATAGAGAACATGTGCACCAAGTACAAATGAAGATGCAGATGTTAGACAGAGTAGAAAGAACACAACTAAGTATGTACTGTGTTTGTGGGCCAATATGGACGTCAGTGGAAAAGTTGAAAGAGGAAGGGACATGTATAGAGAACATGTGCACCAAGTACAAATGAAGATGCAGATGATAGACAGAGTAAAAAGAACACACCTAAGTATGTGCTGTGTTTGTGGGCCGACATGGACGTCAGTGGAAAAGTTGAAGGAGGAAAGGACATGTATAGAGAACATATGCACCAAGTACAAATGAAGATGCAGATGTTAGATAGAGTAAAAAGAACACAACTAAGTATGTACTGTGTTTGTGGGCAGACATGGACGTCAGTGGAAAAGTTGAAAGAGGGAAGGACATGTATAGAAAACACGTGCACCAAGTACAAATGAAGATACAGATATTAGAAAGAGTAAAAAAAACACAACTAAGTATGTGCTGTGTTTGTGGGCCGACATGGACGTCAGTGGAAAAGTTGAAAGAGGGAAGGACATGTGTAAAAAACACGTCCACCAAGTACAAATGAAAATACAGATATTAGAAAGAGTAAACAGAACACAACTAAGTATGCACTGTGTTTGTTGGCCGATATGGACGTCAGTGGAAAAGTTGAAAGAGGGAAGGACATGTATAGAAAACACGTGCACCAAGTACTAATGAAGATGCAGATATTAGAAAGAGTAAAAAGAACACAACTAAGTATGTGCTGTGTTTGTGGGCTGACATGGACGTCAGTACAAAAGTTGAAGGAGGAAGGGACATGTATAGAGAACATGTGCACCAAGTACAAACGAAGATGCAGATGTTAGACAGAGTAAAAAGAACCCAACTAAGTATGTACTGTGTTTGTGGGCCGACATGGACGTCAGTGGAAAAGTTGAAAGAGGAAGGGACTTGTATAGAGAACATGTGCACCACGTACAAATGGAGATGTAGATATTACACAGAGTAAAATGAGCCCAACTAAGTATGTACTGTGTTTGTGGGCCGACATGGACGTCAGTGGAAAAGTTGAAAGAGGAAAGGACATGTATAGAGAACATGTGCACCGTGTACAAATGAAGATGCAGATGTTAAACAGAGTAAAGAGAAGACAACTAAGTATGTTCTGTGTTAATGGGCCGACATGGACGTCAGTGGAAAAGTTGAAAGAGGGAAAGACATGTATAGAGTCCATGTGCACCAAGTACAAATGAAGATGCAGATATTAGAAAGAGTAAAATGAGCCCAACTAAGTATGTACTGTGTTTGTGGGCCGACATGGACGTCAGTGGAAAAGTTGAAAGAGGAAGGGACATGTATAGAGTTCATGTGCTCCAAGTACAAATGAAGATGCAGATATTAGAAAGAGTAGAAAGAACCCAACTAAGTATGTACTGTGTTTGTGGGCCGACATGGACGTCAGTGGAAAAGTTGAAAGAGGGAAGGACATGTATAGAAAACACGTGCACCAAGTACAAATGAAAATACAGATATTAGAAAGAGTAAAAAGAAAACAACTAAGTATGTGCTGTGTTTGTGGGCCGACATGGACGTCAGTAGAAAAGTTGAAGGAGGAAAGGACATGTATAGAGAACATGTGCACCAAGTACAAATGAAGATGCAGATGTTAGACGGAGTAGAAAGAACACAACTAAGTATGTACTGTGTTTTTTGGGCCGACATGGACGTCAGTGGATAAGTTGAAAGAGGAAGGGACATGTATAGAGAACATGTGCACCAAGTACAAATGAAGATACAGATATTACACAGAGTAAAATGAGCCCAACTAAGTATGTACTGTGTTTGTGGGCCGATATGGACGTCAGTGGAAAAGTTGAAAGAAGAAGGGACATGTATAGAGAACATGTGCACCAAGTACAAATGAAGATGCAGATGATAGACAGAGTAAAAAGAACACACATAAGTATGTGCTGTGTTTGTGGGCCGACATGGACGTCAGTGGAAAAGTTGAAGGAGGAAAGGACATGTATAGAGAACATATGCACCAAGTACAAATGAAGATGCAGATGTTAGACAGAGTAAAAAGAACTCAACTAAGTATGTACTGTGTTTGTGGGCCGACATGGACATCAGTGGAAAAGTTGAAAGAGGGAAGGACATGTATAGAAAACACATGCACCAAGTACAAATGAAGATACAGATATTAGAAAGAGTAAAAAAAACACAACTAAGTATGTGCTGTGTTTGTGGGCCGACATGGACGTCAGTGGAAAAGTTGAAAGAGGGAAGGACATGTATAGAAAACACGTGCACCAAGTACAAATGAAAATACAGATATTAAAAAGAGTAAAAAAAACACAACTAAGTATGTGCTGTGTTTGTGGGCTGACATGGACGTCATTACAAAAGTTGAAGGAGGAAGGGACATGTATAGAGAACATGTGCACCAATTACAAACGAAGATGCAAATGTTAGACAGAGTAAAAAGAACACAACTAAGTATGTACTGTGTTTGTGGGCCGATATGGACGTCAGTGGAAAAGTTGAAAGAGGGAAGGACATGTATAGAAAACACGTGCACAAAGTACAAATGAAAATACAGATATTAGAAAGAGTAAAAAGAACACAACTAAGTATGTGCTGTGTTTGTGGGCCGACATGGACGTCAGTAGAAAAGTTGAAAGAGGAAGGGACATGTATAGAGAACATGTGCACCAAGTACAAATGAAGATGCAGATGTTAGACAGAGTAGAAAGAACACAACTAAGTATGTACTGTGTTTGTGGGCCAATATGGACGTCAGTGGAAAAGTTGAAAGAGGAAGGGACATGTATAGAGAACATGTGCACCAAGTACAAATGAAGATGCAGATGATAGACAGAGTAAAAAGAACACACCTAAGTATGTGCTGTGTTTGTGGGCCGACATGGACGTCAGTGGAAAAGTTGAAGGAGGAAAGGACATGTATAGAGAACATATGCACCAAGTACAAATGAAGATGCAGATGTTAGACAGAGTAAAAAGAACTCAACTAAGTATGTACTGTGTTTGTGGGCCGACATGGACATCAGTGGAAAAGTTGAAAGAGGGAAGGACATGTATAGAAAACACATGCACCAAGTACAAATGAAGATACAGATATTAAAAAGAGTAAAAAAAACACAACTAAGTATGTGCTGTGTTTGTGGGCCGACATGGACGTCAGTGGAAAAGTTGAAAGAGGGAAGGACATGTATAGAAAACACGTGCACCAAGTACAAATGAAAATACAGATATTAAAAAGAGTAAAAAAAACACAACTAAGTATGTGCTGTGTTTGTGGGCTGACATGGACGTCATTACAAAAGTTGAAGGAGGAAGGGACATGTATAGAGAACATGTGCACCAAGTAAAAATAAAGATACAGATATTACACAGAGTAAAATGAGCCCAACATAAGTATGTACTGTGTTTGTGGGCCACTATGGACGTCAGTGGAAAAGTTGAAAGAGGGAAGGACATGTATAGAAAACACGTGCACAAAGTACAAATGAAAATACAGATATTAGAAAGAGTAAAAAGAACACAACTAAGTATGTGCTGTGTTTGTGGGCCGACATGGACGTCAGTAGAAAAGTTGAAAGAGGAAGGGACATGTATAGAGAACATGTGCACCAAGTACAAATGAAGATGCAGATGTTAGACAGAGTAGAAAGAACACAACTAAGTATGTACTGTGTTTGTGGGCCAATATGGACGTCAGTGGAAAAGTTGAAAGAGGAAGGGACATGTATAGAGAACATGTGCACCAAGTACAAATGAAGATGCAGATGATAGACAGAGTAAAAAGAACACACCTAAGTATGTGCTGTGTTTGTGGGCCGACATGGACGTCAGTGGAAAAGTTGAAAGAGGAAAGGACATGTATAGAGAACATATGCACCAAGTACAAATGAAGATGCAGATGTTAGATAGAGTAAAAAGAACACAACTAAGTATGTACTGTGTTTGTGGGCAGACATGGACGTCAGTGGAAAAGTTGAAAGAGGGAAGGACATGTATAGAAAACACGTGCACCAAGTACAAATGAAGATACAGATATTAGAAAGAGTAAAAAAAAACACAACTAAGTATGTGCTGTGTTTGTGGGCCGACATGGACGTCAGTGGAAAAGTTGAAAGAGGGAAGGACATGTATAAAAAACACGTGCACCAAGTACAAATGAAAATACAGATATTAGAAAGAGTAAAAAGAACACAACTAAGTATGCACTGTGTTTGTGGGCCGATATGGACGTCAGTGGAAAAGTTGAAAGAGGGAAGGACATGTATAGAAAACACGTGCACCAAGTACTAATGAAGATGCAGATATTAGAAAGAGTAAAAAGAACACAACTAAGTATGTGCTGTGTTTGTGGGCTGACATGGACGTCAGTACAAAAGTTGAAGGAGGAAGGGACATGTATAGAGAACATGTGCACCAAGTACAAACGAAGATGCAGATGTTAGACAGAGTAAAAAGAACCCAACTAAGTATGTACTGTGTTTGTGGGCCGACATGGACGTCAGTGGAAAAGTTGAAAGAGGAAGGGACTTGTATAGAGAACATGTGCACCACGTACAAATGGAGATGTAGATATTACACAGAGTAAAATGAGCCCAACTAAGTATGTACTGTGTTTGTGGGCCGACATGGACGTCAGTGGAAAAGTTGAAAGAGGGAAGGACATGTATAGAAAACACGTACACAAAGTACAAATGAAAATACAGATATTAGAAAGAGTAAAAAGAACACAACTAAGTATGTGCTGTGTTTGTGGGCCGACATGGACGTCAGTAGAAAAGTTGAAAGAGGAAGGGACATGTATAGAGAACATGTGCACCAAGTACAAATGAAGATGCAGATGTTAGACAGAGTAGAAAGAACACAACTAAGTATGTACTGTGTTTGTGGGCCAATATGGACGTCAGTGGAAAAGTTGAAAGAGGAAGGGACATGTATAGAGAACATGTGCACCGTGTACAAATGAAGATGCAGATGTTAAACAGAGTAAAGAGAAGACAACTAAGTATGTTCTGTGTTAATGGGCCGACATGGACGTCAGTGGAAAAGTTGAAAGAGGGAAAGACATGTATAGAGTCCATGTGCACCAAGTACAAATGAAGATGCAGATATTAGAAAGAGTAAAATGAGCCCAACTAAGTATGTACTGTGTTTGTGGGCCGACATGGACGTCAGTGGAAAAGTTGAAAGAGGAAGGGACATGTATAGAGTTCATGTGCTCCAAGTACAAATGAAGATGCAGATATTAGAAAGAGTAGAAAGAACCCAACTAAGTATGTACTGTGTTTGTGGGCCGACATGGACGTCAGTGGAAAAGTTGAAAGAGGGAAGGACATGTATAGAAAACACGTGCACCAAGTACAAATGAAAATACAGATATTAGAAAGAGTAAAAAGAAAACAACTAAGTATGTGCTGTGTTTGTGGGCCGACATGGACGTCAGTAGAAAAGTTGAAGGAGGAAAGGACATGTATAGAGAACATGTGCACCAAGTACAAATGAAGATGCAGATGTTAGACGGAGTAGAAAGAACACAACTAAGTATGTACTGTGTTTTTTGGGCCGACATGGACGTCAGTGGATAAGTTGAAAGAGGAAGGGACATGTATAGAGAACATGTGCACCAAGTACAAATGAAGATACAGATATTACACAGAGTAAAATGAGCCCAACTAAGTATGTACTGTGTTTGTGGGCCGATATGGACGTCAGTGGAAAAGTTGAAAGAAGAAGGGACATGTATAGAGAACATGTGCACCAAGTACAAATGAAGATGCAGATGATAGACAGAGTAAAAAGAACACACATAAGTATGTGCTGTGTTTGTGGGCCGACATGGACGTCAGTGGAAAAGTTGAAGGAGGAAAGGACATGTATAGAGAACATATGCACCAAGTACAAATGAAGATGCAGATGTTAGACAGAGTAAAAAGAACTCAACTAAGTATGTACTGTGTTTGTGGGCCGACATGGACATCAGTGGAAAAGTTGAAAGAGGGAAGGACATGTATAGAAAACACATGCACCAAGTACAAATGAAGATACAGATATTAGAAAGAGTAAAAAAAACACAACTAAGTATGTGCTGTGTTTGTGGGCCGACATGGACGTCAGTGGAAAAGTTGAAAGAGGGAAGGACATGTATAGAAAACACGTGCACCAAGTACAAATGAAAATACAGATATTAAAAAGAGTAAAAAAAACACAACTAAGTATGTGCTGTGTTTGTGGGCTGACATGGACGTCATTACAAAAGTTGAAGGAGGAAGGGACATGTATAGAGAACATGTGCACCAATTACAAACGAAGATGCAAATGTTAGACAGAGTAAAAAGAACACAACTAAGTATGTACTGTGTTTGTGGGCCGATATGGACGTCAGTGGAAAAGTTGAAAGAGGGAAGGACATGTATAGAAAACACGTGCACAAAGTACAAATGAAAATACAGATATTAGAAAGAGTAAAAAGAACACAACTAAGTATGTGCTGTGTTTGTGGGCCGACATGGACGTCAGTAGAAAAGTTGAAAGAGGAAGGGACATGTATAGAGAACATGTGCACCAAGTACAAATGAAGATGCAGATGTTAGACAGAGTAGAAAGAACACAACTAAGTATGTACTGTGTTTGTGGGCCAATATGGACGTCAGTGGAAAAGTTGAAAGAGGAAGGGACATGTATAGAGAACATGTGCACCAAGTACAAATGAAGATGCAGATGATAGACAGAGTAAAAAGAACACACCTAAGTATGTGCTGTGTTTGTGGGCCGACATGGACGTCAGTGGAAAAGTTGAAGGAGGAAAGGACATGTATAGAGAACATATGCACCAAGTACAAATGAAGATGCAGATGTTAGATAGAGTAAAAAGAACACAACTAAGTATGTACTGTGTTTGTGGGCAGACATGGACGTCAGTGGAAAAGTTGAAAGAGGGAAGGACATGTATAGAAAACACGTGCACCAAGTACAAATGAAGATACAGATATTAGAAAGAGTAAAAAAAACACAACTAAGTATGTGCTGTGTTTGTGGGCCGACATGGACGTCAGTGGAAAAGTTGAAAGAGGGAAGGACATGTATAGAAAACACGTGCACCAAGTACAAATGAAAATACAGATATTAGAAAGAGTAAAAAGAACACAACTAAGTATGTGCTGTGTTTGTGGGCTTACATGGACGTCATTACAAAAGTTGAAGGAGGAAGGGACATGTATAGAGAACATGTGCACCAATTACAAACGAAGATGCAAATGTTAGACAGAGTAAAAAGAACACAACTAAGTATGTACTGTGTTTGTGGGCCGATATGGACGTCAGTGGAAAAGTTGAAAGAGGGAAGGACATGTATAGAAAACACATGCACAAAGTACAAATGAAAATACAGATATTAGAAAGAGTAAAAAGAACACAACTAAGTATGTGCTGTGTTTGTGGGCCGACATGGACGTCAGTAGAAAAGTTGAAAGAGGAAGGGACATGTATAGAGAACATGTGCACCAAGTACAAATGAAGATGCAGATGTTAGACAGAGTAGAAAGAACACAACTAAGTATGTACTGTGTTTGTGGGCCGATATGGACGTCAGTGGAAAAGTTGAAAGAGGAAGGGACATGTATAGAGAACATGTGCACCAAGTACAAATGAAGATGCAGATGATAGACAGAGTAAAAAGAACACACCTAAGTATGTGCTGTGTTTGTGGGCCGACATGGACGTCAGTGGAAAAGTTGAAGGAGGAAAGGACATGTATAGAGAACATATGCACCAAGTACAAATGAAGATGCAGATGTTAGATAGAGTAAAAAGAACACAACTAAGTATGTACTGTGTTTGTGGGCAGACATGGACGTCAGTGGAAAAGTTGAAAGAGGGAAGGACATGTATAGAAAACACGTGCACCAAGTACAAATGAAGATACAGATATTAGAAAGAGTAAAAAGAACACAACTAAGTATGCACTGTGTTTGTGGGCCGATATGGACGTCAGTGGAAAAGTTGAAAGAGGGAAGGACATGTATAGAAAACACGTGCACCAAGTACTAATGAAGATGCAGATATTAGAAAGAGTAAACAGAACACAACTAAGTATGTGCTGTGTTTGTGGGCTGACATGGACGTCAGTACAAAAGTTGAAGGAGGAAGGGACATGTATAGAGAACATATGCACCAAGTACAAATGAAGATGCAGATGTTAGACAGAGTAAAAAGAACCCAACTAAGTATGTACTGTGTTTGTGGGCCGACATGGACGTCAGTGGAAAAGTTGAAAAAGGAAGGGACTTGTATAGAGAACATGTGCACCACGTACAAATGGAGATGTAGATATTACACAGAGTAAAATGAGCCCAACTAAGTATGTACTGTGTTTGTGGGCCGACATGGACGTCAGTGGAAAAGTTGAAAGAGGAAAGGACATGTATAGAGAACATATGCACCGTGTACAAATGAAGATGCAGATGTTAAACAGAGTAAAGAGAAGACAACTAAGTATGTACTGTGTTAATGGGCCGACATGGACGTCAGTGGAAAAGTTGAAAGAGGGAAAGACATGTATAGAGTCCATGTGCACCAAGTACAAATGAAGATGCAGATATTAGAAAGAGTAAAATGAGCCCAACTAAGTATGTACTGTGTTTGTGGGCCGACATGGACGTCAGTGGAAAAGTTGAAAGAGGAAGGGACATGTATAGAGTTCATGTGCTCCAAGTACAAATGAAGATGCAGATATTAGAAAGAGTAGAAAGAACCCAACTAAGTATGTACTGTGTTTGTGGGCCGACATGGACGTCAGTGGAAAAGTTGAAAGAGGGAAGGACATGTATAGAAAACACGTGCACCAAGTACAAATGAAAATACAGATATTAGAAAGAGTAAAAAGAAAACAACTAAGTATGTGCTGTGTTTGTGGGCCGACATGGACGTCAGTAGAAAAGTTGAAGGAGGAAAGGACATGTATAGAGAACATGTGCACCAAGTACAAATGAAGATGCAGATGTTAGACGGAGTAGAAAGAACACAACTAAGTATGTACTGTGTTTTTTGGGCCAACATGGACGTCAGTGGATAAGTTGAAAGAGGAAGGGACATGTATAGAGAACATGTGCACCAAGTACAAATGAAGATACAGATATTACACAGAGTAAAATGAGCCCAACTAAGTATGTACTGTGTTTGTGGGCCGATATGGACGTCAGTGGAAAAGTTGAAAGAAGAAGGGACATGTATAGAGAACATGTGCACCAAGTACAAATGAAGATGCAGATGATAGACAGAGTAAAAAGAACACACATAAGTATGTGCTGTGTTTGTGGGCCGACATGGACGTCAGTAGAAAAGTTGAAGGAGGAAAGGACATGTATAGAGAACATATGCACCAAGTACAAATGAAGATGCAGATGTTAGACAGAGTAAAAAGAACTCAACTAAGTATGTACTGTGTTTGTGGGCCGACATGGACATCAGTGGAAAAGTTGAAAGAGGGAAGGACATGTATAGAAAACACATGCACCAAGTACAAATGAAGATACAGATATTAGAAAGAGTAAAAAAAACACAACTAAGTATGTGCTGTGTTTGTGGGCCGACATGGACGTCAGTGGAAAAGTTGAAAGAGGGAAGGACATGTATAGAAAACACGTGCACCAAGTACAAATGAAAATACAGATATTAAAAAGAGTAAAAAAAACACAACTAAGTATGTGCTGTGTTTGTGGGCTGACATGGACGTCATTACAAAAGTTGAAGGAGGAAGGGACATGTATAGAGAACATGTGCACCAATTACAAACGAAGATGCAAATGTTAGACAGAGTAAAAAGAACACAACTAAGTATGTACTGTGTTTGTGGGCCGATATGGACGTCAGTGGAAAAGTTGAAAGAGGGAAGGACATGTATAGAAAACACGTGCACAAAGTACAAATGAAAATACAGATATTAGAAAGAGTAAAAAGAACACAACTAAGTATGTGCTGTGTTTGTGGGCCGACATGGACGTCAGTAGAAAAGTTGAAAGAGGAAGGGACATGTATAGAGAACATGTGCACCAAGTACAAATGAAGATGCAGATGTTAGACAGAGTAGAAAGAACACAACTAAGTATGTACTGTGTTTGTGGGCCAATATGGACGTCAGTGGAAAAGTTGAAAGAGGAAGGGACATGTATAGAGAACATGTGCACCAAGTACAAATGAAGATGCAGATGATAGACAGAGTAAAAAGAACACACCTAAGTATGTGCTGTGTTTGTGGGCCGACATGGACGTCAGTGGAAAAGTTGAAGGAGGAAAGGACATGTATAGAGAACATATGCACCAAGTACAAATGAAGATGCAGATGTTAGATAGAGTAAAAAGAACACAACTAAGTATGTACTGTGTTTGTGGGCAGACATGGACGTCAGTGGAAAAGTTGAAAGAGGGAAGGACATGTATAGAAAACACGTGCACCAAGTACAAATGAAGATACAGATATTAGAAAGAGTAAAAAAAACACAACTAAGTATGTGCTGTGTTTGTGGGCCGACATGGACGTCAGTGGAAAAGTTGAAAGAGGGAAGGACATGTATAGAAAACACGTGCACCAAGTACAAATGAAAATACAGATATTAGAAAGAGTAAAAAGAACACAACTAAGTATGTGCTGTGTTTGTGGGCTTACATGGACGTCATTACAAAAGTTGAAGGAGGAAGGGACATGTATAGAGAACATGTGCACCAATTACAAACGAAGATGCAAATGTTAGACAGAGTAAAAAGAACACAACTAAGTATGTACTGTGTTTGTGGGCCGATATGGACGTCAGTGGAAAAGTTGAAAGAGGGAAGGACATGTATAGAAAACACATGCACAAAGTACAAATGAAAATACAGATATTAGAAAGAGTAAAAAGAACACAACTAAGTATGTGCTGTGTTTGTGGGCCGACATGGACGTCAGTAGAAAAGTTGAAAGAGGAAGGGACATGTATAGAGAACATGTGCACCAAGTACAAATGAAGATGCAGATGTTAGACAGAGTAGAAAGAACACAACTAAGTATGTACTGTGTTTGTGGGCCGATATGGACGTCAGTGGAAAAGTTGAAAGAGGAAGGGACATGTATAGAGAACATGTGCACCAAGTACAAATGAAGATGCAGATGATAGACAGAGTAAAAAGAACACACCTAAGTATGTGCTGTGTTTGTGGGCCGACATGGACGTCAGTGGAAAAGTTGAAGGAGGAAAGGACATGTATAGAGAACATATGCACCAAGTACAAATGAAGATGCAGATGTTAGATAGAGTAAAAAGAACACAACTAAGTATGTACTGTGTTTGTGGGCAGACATGGACGTCAGTGGAAAAGTTGAAAGAGGGAAGGACATGTATAGAAAACACGTGCACCAAGTACAAATGAAGATACAGATATTAGAAAGAGTAAAAAGAACACAACTAAGTATGCACTGTGTTTGTGGGCCGATATGGACGTCAGTGGAAAAGTTGAAAGAGGGAAGGACATGTATAGAAAACACGTGCACCAAGTACTAATGAAGATGCAGATATTAGAAAGAGTAAACAGAACACAACTAAGTATGTGCTGTGTTTGTGGGCTGACATGGACGTCAGTACAAAAGTTGAAGGAGGAAGGGACATGTATAGAGAACATATGCACCAAGTACAAATGAAGATGCAGATGTTAGACAGAGTAAAAAGAACCCAACTAAGTATGTACTGTGTTTGTGGGCCGACATGGACGTCAGTGGAAAAGTTGAAAAAGGAAGGGACTTGTATAGAGAACATGTGCACCACGTACAAATGGAGATGTAGATATTACACAGAGTAAAATGAGCCCAACTAAGTATGTACTGTGTTTGTGGGCCGACATGGACGTCAGTGGAAAAGTTGAAAGAGGAAAGGACATGTATAGAGAACATGTGCACCGTGTACAAATGAAGATGCAGATGTTAAACAGAGTAAAGAGAAGACAACTAAGTATGTACTGTGTTAATGGGCCGACATGGACGTCAGTGGAAAAGTTGAAAGAGGGAAAGACATGTATAGAGTCCATGTGCACCAAGTACAAATGAAGATGCAGATATTAGAAAGAGTAAAATGAGCCCAACTAAGTATGTACTGTGTTTGTGGGCCGACATGGACGTCAGTGGAAAAGTTGAAAGAGGAAGGGACATGTATAGAGTTCATGTGCTCCAAGTACAAATGAAGATGCAGATATTAGAAAGAGTAGAAAGAACCCAACTAAGTATGTACTGTGTTTGTGGGCCGACATGGACGTCAGTGGAAAAGTTGAAAGAGGGAAGGACATGTATAGAAAACACGTGCACCAAGTACAAATGAAAATACAGATATTAGAAAGAGTAAAAAGAAAACAACTAAGTATGTGCTGTGTTTGTGGGCCGACATGGACGTCAGTAGAAAAGTTGAAGGAGGAAAGGACATGTATAGAGAACATGTGCACCAAGTACAAATGAAGATGCAGATGTTAGACGGAGTAGAAAGAACACAACTAAGTATGTACTGTGTTTTTTGGGCCGACATGGACGTCAGTGGATAAGTTGAAAGAGGAAGGGACATGTATAGAGAACATGTGCACCAAGTACAAATGAAGATACAGATATTACACAGAGTAAAATGAGCCCAACTAAGTATGTACTGTGTTTGTGGGCCGATATGGACGTCAGTGGAAAAGTTGAAAGAGGAAGGGACATGTATAGAGAACATGTGCACCAAGTACAAAGGAAGATGCAGATGATAGACAGAGTAAAAAGAACACACATAAGTATGTGCTGTGTTTGTGGGCCGACATGGACGTCAGTGGAAAAGTTGAAGGAGGAAAGGACATGTATAGAGAACATATGCACCAAGTACAAATGAAGATGCAGATGTTAGACAGAGTAAAAAGAACTCAACTAAGTATGTACTGTGTTTGTGGGCCGACATGGACATCAGTGGAAAAGTTGAAAGAGGGAAGGACATGTATAGAAAACACGTGCACCAAGTACAAATGAAGATACAGATATTAGAAAGAGTAAAAAAAACACAACTAAGTATGTGCTGTGTTTGTAGGCCGACATGGACGTCATTACAAAAGTTGAAGGAGGAAGGGACATGTATAGAGAACATGTGCACCAATTACAAACGAAGATGCAAATGTTAGACAGAGTAAAAAGAACACAACTAAGTATGTACTGTGTTTGTGGGCAGACATGGACGTCAGTGGAAAAGTTGAAAGAGGAAGGTACATGTATAGAGAACATGTGCACCAAGTACAAATGAAAATACGGGTATTACACAGAGTAAAAAGAACACAACTAAGTATGTACTGTGTTTGTGGGCAGACATGGACGTCAGTGGAAAAGTTGAAAGAGGAAAAGACATGTATAGAGAACATATGCACCAAGTACAAATGAAGATACAGATATTACACAGAGTAAAATGAGCCCAACTAAGTATGTACTGTGTTTGTGGGCCGATATGGACGTCAGTGGAAAAGTTGAAAGAGGAAGGGACATGTATAGAGAACATGTGCACCAAGTATAAATGAAGATGTAGATATTACACAGAGTAAAATGAGCCCAACTAAGTAAGTACTGTGTTTGTGGGCCGATATGGACGTCAGTGGAAAAGTTGAAAGAGGAAGGGACATGTATAGAGAACATGTGCACCAGGTACAAATGAAGATACAGATATTACACAGAGTAAAATGAGCCCAACTAAGTATGTAATGTGTTTGTGGGCCGATATGGACGTCATTGGAAGAGTTGAAAGAGGAAGGGACATGTATAGAGAACATGTGCACCAAGTACAAATGAAGATGCAGATGTTAGACGGAGTAGAAAGAACACAACTAAGTATGTACTGTGTTTGTGGGCCGACATGGACGTCAGTGGAAAAGTTGAAAGAGGAAGGGACATGTATAGAGAACATGTGCACCGTGTACAAATGAAGATACAGATATTACACAGAGTAAAATGAGCCCAAATAAGTATGTACTATGTTTGTAGGCCGATATGGACGTCAGTGGAAAAATTGAACGAGGAAGGGACATGTATAGAGAACATGTGCACCAAGTACAAATGAAGATGCAGATGTTAGACAGAGTAAAAAGAACACACCTAAGTATGTGCTGTGTTTGTGGGCCGACATGGACGTCAGTAGAAAAGTTGAAGGAGGAAGGGACATGTATAGAAAACATGTGCACCAAGTACAAATGAAGAAGCAGATGTTAGACAGAGTAAAAAGAACACAACTAAGTATGTACTGTGTTTGTGGGCAGACATGGACGTCAGTGGAAAAGTTGAAAGAGGGAAGGACATGTATAGAAAACACGTGCACCAAGTACAAATGAAGATACAGATATTAGAAAGAGTAAAAAGTACACACCTAAGTATGTGCTGTGTTTGTGGGCCGACATGGACGTCAGTGGAAAAGTTGAAAGAGGGAAGGACATGTATAGAAAACACGTGCACCTAGTACAAATGAAGATGCAGATGATAGACAGAGTAAAATGAGCCCAACTAAGTATGTGCTGTGTTTGAGGGCCGATATGGACGTCAGTGGAAAAGTTGAAAGAGGAATGGACATGTATAGAGAACATGTGCACCAAGCACAAATGAAGATGTAGATATTACACAGAGTAAAATGAGCCCAACTAAGTATGTACTGTGTTTGTGGGCCGACATGGACGTCAGTGGAAAAGTTGAAAGAGGAAGGGACATGTATAGAGTTCATGTGCTCCAAGTACAAATGAAGATGCAGATATTAGAAAGAGTAAAAAGAACCCAACTAAGTATGTACTGTGTTTGTGGGCCGACATGGACGTCAGTGGAAAAGTTGAAAGAGGGAAGGACATGTATAGAAAACACGTGCACCAAGTACAAATGAAAATACAGATATTAGAAAGAGTAAAAAGAAAACAACTAAGTATGTGCTGTGTTTGTGGGCCGACATGGACGTCAGTAGAAAAGTTGAAGGAGGAAGGGACATGTATAGAGAACATGTGCACCAAGTACAAATGAAGATGCAGATGTTAGACGGAGTAGAAAGAACACAACTAAGTATGTACTGTGTTTTTTGGGCCGACATGGACGTCAGTGGAAAAGTTGAAAGAGGAAGGTACATGTATAGAGAACATGTGCACCAAGTACAAATGAAGATACAGATATTACACAGAGTAAAATGAGCCCAACTAAGTATGTACTGTGTTTGTGGGCCGATATGGACGTCAGTGGAAAAGTTGAAAGAGGAAGGGACATGTATAGAGAACATGTGCACCAAGTACAAAGGAAGATGCAGATGATAGACAGAGTAAAAAGAACACACCTAAGTATGTGCTGTGTTTGTGGGCCGACATGGACGTCAGTAGAAAAGTTGAAGGAGGAAAGGACATGTATAGAGAACATATGCACCAAGTACAAATGAAGATGCAGATGTTAGACAGAGTAAAAAGAACACAACTAAGTATGTACTGTGTTTGTGCGCCGACATGGACATCAGTGGAAAAGTTGAAAGAGGGAAGGACATGTATAGAAAACACGTGCACCAAGTACAAATGAAGATACAGATATTAGAAAGAGTAAAAAGAACACAACTAAGTATGCACTGTGTTTGTGGGCCGACATGGACGTCAGTGGAAAAGTTGAAAGAGGGAAGGACATGTATAGAAAACACGAGCACCAAGTACAAATGAAAATACAGATATTAGAAAGAGTAAAAAGAACACAACTAAGTATGTGCTGTGTTTGTGGGCTGACATGGACGTCAGTACAAAAGTTGAAGGAGGAAGGGACATGTATAGAGAACATGTGCACCAATTACAAACGAAGATGCAAATGTTAGACAGAGTAAAAAGAACACAACTAAGTATGTACTGTGTTTGTGGGCAGACATGGACGTCAGTGGAAAAGTTGAAAGAGGAAGGTACATGTATAGAGAACATGTGCACCAAGTACAAATGAAGATACAGATATTACACAGAGTAAAATGAGCCCAACTAAGTATGTAATG
Source organism: Thysanoteuthis rhombus (assembly GCA_963457665.1). NCBI lineage: Eukaryota > Metazoa > Mollusca > Cephalopoda > Oegopsida > Thysanoteuthidae > Thysanoteuthis > Thysanoteuthis major. The sequence continues at coordinate 124,155 of OY735231.1, forward strand.
TGTTTGTGGGCCGATATGGACGTCAGTGGAAGAGTTGAAAGAGGAAGGGACATGTATAGAGAACATGTGCACCAAGTACAAATGAAGATGCAGATGTTAGACGGAGTAGAAAGAACACAACTAAGTATGTACTGTGTTTGTGGGCCGACATGGACGTCAGTGGAAAAGTTGAAAGAGGAAGGGACATGTATAGAGAACATGTGCACCGTGTACAAATGAAGATACAGATATTACACAGAGTAAAATGAGCCCAACTAAGTATGTACTATGTTTGCGGGCCGATATGGACGTCAGTGGAAAAATTGAAAGAGGAAGGGACATGTATAGAGAACATGTGCACCAAGTACAAATGAAGATGCAGATGTTAGACAGAGTGAACAGAAGACAACTAAGTATGTGCTGTGTTTGTGGGCCGACATGGACGTCAGTGGAAAAGTTGAAGGAGGAAGGGACATGTATAGAAAACATGTGCACCAAGTACAAATGAAGATGTAGATATTACACAGAGTAAAATGAGCCCAACTAAGTATGTAATGTGTTTGTGGGCCGATATGGACGTCATTGGAAGAGTTGAAAGAGGAAGAGACATGTATAGAGAACATGTGCACCAAGTACAAATGAAGATGCAGATGTTAGACGGAGTAGAAAGAACACAACTAAGTATGTACTGTGTTTGTGGGCCGACATGGACGTCAGTGGAAAAGTCGAAAGGGGATGGGACATGTATAGAGAACATGTGCACTAAGTACAAATGAAGATGTAGATATTACACAGAGTAAAAAGAACCCAACTAAGTATGCACTGTGTTTGTGGGCCGATATGGACGTCAGTGGAAAAGTTGAAAGAGGAAGGGACATGTATAGAGAACATGTGCACCAAGTAAAAATAAAGATACAGATATTACACAGAGTAAAATGAGCCCAACATAAGTATGTACTGTGTTTGTGGGCCACTATGGACGTCATTGGAAGAGTTGAAAGAGGAAGGGACATGTATAGAGAACATGTGCATCAAGTACAAATGAAGATGCAGATGTAAGACAGAGTAAAAAGAACACAACTAAGTATGTACTGTGATTGTGGGCCAACATGGACGTCAGTGGAGAAGTTGAAAGAGGAAGGGACATGTATAGAGAACATGTGCACCAAGTACAAATGAAGATACAGATATTACACAGAGTAAAATGAGCCCAACTAAGTATGTACTGTGTTTGTGGGCCGATATGGACGTCAGTGGAAAAGTTGAAAGAGGAAGGGACATGTATAGAGAACATGTGCACCAAGTACAAATGAAGATGCAGATGGTAGACAGAGTAAAAAGAACACACGTAAGTATGTGCTGTGTTTGTGGGCCGACATGGACGTCAGTGGAAAAGTTGAAGGAGGAAAGGACATGTATAGAGAACATGTGCACCAAGTACAAATGAAGATGCAGATGTTAGACAGAGTAAAAAAGAACACAACTAAGTATGTAATGTGTTTGTGGGCAGACATGGACGTCAGTGGAAAAGTTGAAAGAGGGAAGGACATGTATAGAAAACACGTGCACCAAGTACAAATGAAGATGCAGATGTTAGACAGAGTAAAAAGAACACACCTAAGTATGTGTTGTGTTTGTGGGCCAACATGGACGTCAGTGGAAAAGTTGAAGGAGGAAAGGACATGTATAGAGAACATATGCACCAAGTACAAATGAAGATGCAGATGTTAGACAGAGTAAAAAGAACACAACTAAGTATGTACTGTGTTTGTGGGTAGACATGGACGTCAGTGGAAAAGTTGAAAGAGGGAAGGACATGTATAGTAAACACGTGCACCAAGTACAAATGAAGATACAGATATTAGAAAGAGTAAAAAGAACACAACTAAGTATGCACTGTGTTTGTGGGCCGACATGGACGTCAGTGGAAAAGTTGAAAGAGGGAAGGACATGTATAGAAAACACGTGCACCAAGTACAAATGAAAATACAGATATTAGAAAGAGTAAAAAGAACACAACTAAGTATGTGCTGTGTTTGTGGGCTGACATGGACGTCAGTAGAAAAGTTGAAGGAGGAAGGGACATGTATGGAGAACATGTGCACCAATTACAAACGAAGATGCAAATGTTAGATAGAGTGAACAGAACACAACTAAGTATGTACTGTGTTTGTGGGCCGACATGGACGTCAGTGGAAAAGTTGAAAGAGGGAAGGACATGTATAGAAAACACGTGCACCTAGTACAAATGAAAATACAGATATTAGAAAGAGTAAAAAGAAAACAACTAAGTATTTGCTGTCTTTGTGGGCCGACAGGGACGTCTGTGGAAAAGTTGAAAGAGGAAGGTACATGTATAGAGAACATGTGCACCTGGTACAAATGAAGATACAGGTATTACACAGAGTAAAAAGAAAACACAACTAAGTATGTACTGTGTTTGTGGGCAGACATGGACGTCAGTGGAAAAGTTGAAAGAGGAAGGTACATGTATAGAGAACATATGCACCAATTACAAATTAAGATACAGATATTACACAGAGTAAAATGAGCCCAACTAAGTATGTACTGTGTTTGTCGGCCGATATGGACGTCAGTGGAAAAGTTGAAAGGGGAAGGGACATGTATAGAGAACATGTGCACCAAGTACAAATGAAGATGTAGATATTACACAGAGTAAAATGAGCCCAACTAAGTATGTACTGTGTTTGTGGGCCGCTATGGACGTCATTGGAAGAGTTGAAAGAGGAAGGGGCATGTATAGAGAACATGTGCACCGTGTACAAATGAAGATGCAGATATTACACAGAGTAAAATGAGCCCAACTAAGTATGTACTGTGTTTGTGGGCCGACATGGACGTCAGTGGAAAAGTTGAAAGAGGAAAGGACATGTATAGAGAACATGTGCACCGTGTACAAATGAAGATGCAGATGTTAGAAAGAGTAAAAAGAACCCAACTAAGTATGTACTGTGTTTGTGGGCCTACATGGACGTCAGTGGAAAAGTTGAAAGAGGAGAAGACATGTATAGAGAACATGTGCACCAAGTACAAATGAAGATACAGATATTAGAAAGAGTAAAAAGAACACAACTAAGTATGTGCTGTGTTAGTGGGCTGACATGGACGTCAGTAGAAAAGTTGAAGGAGGAAGGGACATGTATAGAGAACATGTGCACCAATTACAAACGAAGATGCAAATGTTAGACAGAGTAAAAAGAACCCAACTAAGTATGTACTGTGTTTGTGGGCAGACATGGACGTCAGTGGAAAAGTTGAAAGAGGAAGGTACATGTATAGAGAACATGTGCACCAAGTACAAATGAAGATACAGGTATTACACAGAGTAAAAAGAACCCAACTAAGTATGTACTGTGTTTGTGGGCAGACATTGACGTCAGTGGAAAAGTTGAAAGAGGAAGGGACATGTATAGACAACATGTGCACCAAGTACAAATGAAGATGTAGATATTACACAGAGTAAAATGAGCCCAACTAAGTATGTACTGTGTTTGTGGGCCGATATGGACGTCAGTGGAAAAGTTGAAAGAGGAAGGGAGATGTATAGAGAACATGTGCACCAAGTACAAATGAAGATACGGATATTACACAGAGTAAAATGAGCCCAACTAAGTATGTACTGTGTTTGTGGGCCGATATGGACGTCATTGGAAGAGTTGAAAGAGGAAGGGACATGTATAGAGAACATTTGCACCAAGTACAATTGAAGATGCAGATGTTAGACAGAGTAGAAAGAACACAACTAAGTATGTACTGTGTTTGTGGGCCGACATGGACGTCAGTGGAAAAGTTGAAAGAGGAAGGGACATGTATAGAGAACATGTGCACCAAGTACAAATGAAGATACAGATATTACACAGAGTAAAATGAGCCCAACTAAGTATGTACTATGTTTGTGGGCCGATATGGACATCAGTGGAAAAGTTGAAAGAGGGAAGGACATGTATAGAAAACGTGTGCACCAAGTAAAAATGAAGATACAGATATTAGAAAGAGTAAAAAGAACACAACTAAGTATGCACTGTGTTTGTGGGCCGACATGGACGTCAGTGGAAAAGTTGAAAGAGGGAAGGACATGTATAAAAAACACGTGCACCTTGTACAAATGAAAATACAGATATTAGAAAGAGTAAAAAGAACACAACTAAGTATGTGCTGTCTTTGTGGGCCGACATGGACGTCTGTGGAAAAGTTGAAGGAGGAAGGGACATGTATAGAGAACATGTGCACCAATTACAAACGAAGATGCAAATGTTAGATAGAGTAAAAAGAACACAACTAAGTATGTACTGTGTTTGTGGGCAGACATGGACGTCAGTGGAAAAGTTGAAAGAGGAAGGTACATGTATAGAAAACATGTGCACCAATTACAAACGAAGATGCAAATGTTAGACAGAGTAAAAAGAACACAACTAAGTATGCACTGTGTTTGTAGGCCGACATTGACGTCAGTGGAAAAGTTGAAAGAGGGAAGGACATCTATAGAAAACACGTGCACCTAGTACAAATGAAAATACAGATATTAGAAAGAGTAAAAAGAAAACAACTAAGTATTTGCTGTCTTTGTGGGCCGACAGGGACGTCTGTGGAAAAGTTGAAAGAGGAAGGTACATGTATAGAGAACATGTGCACCTAGTACAAATGAAGATACAGGTATTACACAGAGTAAAAAGAAAACACAACTAAGTATGTACTGTGTTTGTGGGCAGACATGGACGTCAGTGGAAAAGTTGAAAGAGGAAGGTACATGTATAGAGAACATATGCACCAAGTACAAATGAAGATACAGATATTACACAGAGTAAAATGAGCCCAACTAAGTATGTACTGTGTTTGTGGGCCGACATGGACGTCAGTGGAAAAGTTGAAAGAGGAAAGGACATGTATAGAGAACATGTGCACCGTGTACAAATGAAGATGCAGATGTTAGAAAAAGTAAAAAGAACCCAACTAAGTATGTACTGTGTTTGTGGGCCTACATGGACGTCAGTGGAAAAGTTGAAAGAGGAAAAGACATGTATAGAGAACATGTGCACCAAGTACAAATGAAGATACAGATATTAGAAAGAGTAAAAAGAACACAACTAAGTATGTGCTGTGTTAGTGGGCTGACATGGACGTCAGTAGAAAAGTTGAAGGAGGAAGGGACATGTATAGAGAACATGTGCACCAATTACAAACGAAGATGCAAATGTTAGACAGAGTAAAAAGAACCCAACTAAGTATGTACTGTGTTTGTGGGCAGACATGGACGTCAGTGGAAAAGTTGAAAGAGGAAGGTACATGTATAGAGAACATGTGCACCAAGTACAAATGAAGATACAGGTATTACACAGAGTAAAAAGAACACAATTAAGTATGTACTGTGTTTGTGGGCAGACATTGACGTCAGTGGAAAAGTTGAAAGAGGAAAGGACATGTATAGAGAACATGTGCACCAAGTACAAATGAAGATACAGATATTACACAGAGTAAAATGAGCCCAACTAAGTATGTACTGTGTTTGTGGGCCGATATGGACGTCATTGGAAGAGTTGAAAGAGGAAGGGACATGTATAGAGAACATGTGCACCAAGTACAATTGAAGATGCAGATGTTAGACAGAGTAGAAAGAACACAACTAAGTATGTACTGTGTTTGTGGGCCGACATGGACGTCAGTGGAAAAGTTGAAAGAGGAAGGGACATGTATAGAGAACATGTGCACCAAGTACAAATGAAGATACAGATATTACACAGAGTAAAATGAGCCCAACTAAGTATGTACTATGTTTGTGGGCCGATATGGACATCAGTGGAAAAGTTGAAAAAGGAAGGGACATGTATAGAGAACATGTGCACCAAGTACAAATAAAGATGCAGATGTTAGACAGAGTAAAAAGAACACACCTAAGTATGTGCTGTGTTTGTGGGCCGACATGGACGTCAGTGGAAAAGTTGAAGGAGGAAGGGACATGTATAGAGAACATGTGCACCAAGTACAAATGAAGAAGCAGATGTTAGACAGAGTAAAAAGAACACAACTAAGTATGTACTGTGTTTGTGGGCAGACATGGACGTCAGTGGAAAAGTTGAAAGAGGGAAGGACATGTATAGAAAACATGAACACCAAGTAAAAAGGAAGATACAGATATTAGAAAGAGTCAAAATAACACAACTAAGTATGCACTGTGTTTGTGGGCCGACATGGACGTCAGTGGAAAAGTTGAAAGAGGGAAGGACATGTATAGAAAACACGTGCACCTTGTACAAATGAAAATACAGATATTAGAAAGAGTAAAAAGAACACAACTAAGTATGTGCTGTCTTTGTGGGCCAACATGGACGTCTGTGGAAAAGTTGAAGGAGGAAAGGAAATGTATAGAGAACATGTGCACCAAGTACAAACGAAGATGCAGATGTTAGACAGAGTAAAATGAGCCCAACTAAGTATGTACTGTGTTTGTTGGCAGACATGGACGTCAGTGGAAAAGTTGAAAGAGGAAGGGACATGTATAGAGAACATGTGCACCAAGTACAAATGAAGATACAGATATTACACAGAGTAAAATGAGCCCAACTAAGTATGTGCTGTGTTTGTGGGCCGATATGGACGTCAGTGGAAAAGTTGAAAGAGGAAGGGACATGTATAGAGAACATGTGCACCAAGTACAAATGAAGATGCAGATATTACACAGAGTAAAATGAGCCCAACTAAGTATGTACTGTGTTTGTGGGCCGACATGGACGTCAGTGGAAAAGTTGAAAGAGGAAAGGACATGTATAGAGAACATGTGCACCGTGTACAAATGAAGATGCAGATGTTAGAAAGAGTAAAAAGAACCCAACTAAGTATGTACTGTGTTTGTGGGCCGACATGGACGTCAGTGGAAAAGTTGAAACAGGAAAAGACATGTATAGAGAACATGTGCACCAAGTACAAATGAAGATACAGATATTAGAAAGAGTAAAAAGAACCCAACTAAGTATTTACTGTGTTTGTGGGCCGACATGGACGTCAGTGGAAAAGTTGAAAGAGGAAGGGACATGTGTAGAGAACATGTGCACCAAGTACAAATGAAGATGAAGATATTACACAGAGTAAAAAGAACCCAACTAAGTATGCACTGTGTTTGTGGGCTGACATGGACGTCAGTGGAAAAGTTGAAAGAGGAAAGGACATGTATAGAGAACATGTGCACCAAGTACAAATGAAGATACAGATATTACACAGAGTAAAATGAGCCCAACTAAGTATGTACTGTGTTTGTGGGCCGACATGGACGTCAGTGGAAAAGTTGAAAGAGGAAAAGACATGTATAGAGAACATGTGCACCAAGTACAAATGAAGATACAGATATTAGACAGAGTAAAATGAGCCCAACTAAGTATGTACTGTGTTTGTGGGCCACTCTGGACGACATTGGAAGAGTTGAAAGAGGAAGGGACATGTATAGAGAACATGTGCACCAAGTACAAATGAAGATGCAGATGTACGACAGAGTAGAAAGAACACAACTAAGTATGTACTGTGATTGTGGGCCGACATGGACGTCAGTGGAAAAGTTGAAAGAGGAAGGGACATGTATAGAGAACATGTGCACCAAGTACAAATGAAGATGCAGATGTTAGACAGAGTAAAAAGAACACAACTAAGTATGTACTGTGTTTGTGGGCAGACATGGACGTCAGTGGAAAAGTTGAAAGAGGAATGGACATGTATAGAAAACACGTGCACCTTGTACAAATGAAAATACAGATATTAGAAAGAGTAAAAAGAACACAACTAAGTATGTGCTGTGTTTATGGGCCGACATGGACGTCAGTGGAAAAGTTGAAGGAGGAAAGGACATGTATAGAGAACATGTGCACCAAGTACAAATGAAGATGCAGATGTTAGACAGAGTAAAAAAGAACACAACTAAGTATGTAATGTGTTTGTGGGCCGAAATGGACGTCAGTGGAAAAGTTGAAAGAGGGAAGGACATGTATAGAAAACACGTGCACCAAGTACAAATGAAGATACAGATATTACACAGAGTAAAAAGAACACCGCTAAGTATGTACTGTGTTTGGGGGCCGACATGGACGTCAGTGGAAAAGTTGAAAGAGGAAGGGACATATACAGAGAACATGTGCACCAAGTACAAACGAAGATGCAGATGTTAGACAGAGTAAAAAGAACACAACTAAGTATGTACTGTGTTTGTTGGCCGATATGGACGTCAGTGGAAAAGTTGAAAGAGGGAAAGACATGTATAGAAAACACGTGCACCAAGTACAAATGAAGATACAGATATTACACAGAGTAAAATGAGCCCAACTAAGTATGTACTGTGTTTGTGGGCCGATATGGACGTCAGTGGAAAAGTTGAAAGAGGAAGGGACATGTATAGAGAACATGTGCACCAAGTACAAATGAAGATACAGATATTACACAGAGTAAAATGAGCCCAACTAAGTATGTACTGTGTTTGTGGGCCGATGTGGATGTCAGTGGAAAAGTTGAAAGAGGAAGGGACATGTATAGAGAACATGTGCACCAAGTACAAATGAAGATACGGATATTACACAGAGTAAAATGAGCCCAACTAAGTATGTACTGTGTTTGTGGGCCACTCTGGACGACATTGGAAGAGTTGAAAGAGGAAGGGACATGTATAGAGAACATGTGCACCAAGTACAAATGAAGATGCAGATGTACGACAGAGTAGAAAGAACACAACTAAGTATGTACTGTGATTGTGGGCCGACATGGACGTCAGTGGAAAAGTTGAAAGAGGAAGGGACATGTATAGAGAACATGTGCACCAAGTACAAATGAAGATACAGATATTACACAGAGTAAAATGAGCCCAACTAAGTATGTACTGTGTTTGTGGGCCGATATGGACGTCAGTGGAAAAGTTGAAAGAGGAAAGGACATGTATAGAGAACATGTGCACCAAGTACAAATGAAGATGCAGATGTTAGACAGAGTAAAAAGAACACAACTAAGTATGTACTGTGTTTGTGGGCAGACATGGACGTCAGTGGAAAAGTTGAAAGAGGAATGGACATGTATAGAAAACACGTGCACCTTGTACAAATGAAAATACAGATATTAGAAAGAGTAAAAAGAACACAACTAAGTATGTGCTGTGTTTATGGGCCGACATGGACGTCAGTGGAAAAGTTGAAGGAGGAAAGGACATGTATAGAGAACATGTGCACCAAGTACAAATGAAGATGCAGATGTTAGACAGAGTAAAAAAGAACACAACTAAGTATGTAATGTGTTTGTGGGCCGAAATGGACGTCAGTGGAAAAGTTGAAAGAGGGAAGGACATGTATAGAAAACACGTGCACCAAGTACAAATGAAGATACAGATATTACACAGAGTAAAAAGAACACCGCTAAGTATGTACTGTGTTTGGGGGCCGATATGGACGTCAGTGGAAAAGTTGAAAGAGGAAGGGACATGTATAGAGAACATGTGCACCAAGTACAAATGAAGATACAGATATTACACAGAGTAAAATGAGCCCAACTAAGTATGTACTGTGTTTGTGGGCCGATATGGACGTCAGTGGAAAAGTTGAAAGAGGAAGGGACATGTATAGAGAACATGTGCACCAAGTACAAATGAAGATGTAGATATTACACCGAGTAAAAGGAGCCCAACTAAGTATGCACTGTGTTTGTGGGCCGATATGGACGTCAGTGGAAAAGTTGAAAGAGGAAGGGACATGTATAGAGAACATGTGCACCAAGTACAAATGAAGATGCAGATGTTACACAGAGTAAAATGAACACAACTAAGTATGTACTGCGTTTGTAGGCAGACATGGACGTCACTGGAAAAGTTGAAAGAGGGAAGGACATGTATAGAGTTCATGTGCACCAAGTACAAATGAAGATACAGATATTAGAAAGAGTAAAAAGAACACAACTAAGTATGTACTGTGTTTGTAGGCAGACATGGACGTCAGAGGAAAAGTTGAAAGAGGAAGGGACATGTATAGAGAACATGTGCACCAAGTACAAATGAAGATGCAGACAGTAGACAGAGTAAAAAGAACACAACTAAGTATGTAAATGGGCAAATGGAATATCTCGGAATTTTTGAGATGAAGTATTATTATTATTTCCTTTAATATTTGGACCATCCTCATCTTTGTTGATTTTCATACAATGTTTCGGCCTTTGCACTCTACGGCCTTCGTCGAGTAACAAATAAAGGGTTTGTTACTTCCCAAAAATCTCCCGGATGTTACCTGATGGAGGCCGTAGTGTGCAACGGCTGAAACGTTGTATGAAAAACAACAAAGATGAGGATGGTCCGAATATTAATGGAAAGGGGAAATGGAAGTTAGATTTAATTCATAACATTCATGACAAAGAATATAAATGAAATTCATGTAATAAAAGCATCAATGTGATTGATCATGTAAAGAGAAGAGAAGAAAAGAGGCCCATTAGGTCTAAGTCAGTCCTATGCGTAAAAATGAAATATAGGAAAGGATAAAGATCAAGGGGACACAAGGCAAAGAAGGTCTAATGTTGTTTAGTTTATCTATCGAATTGAGCTTTATGAGTCATACCCTTTATGATTAGTTGTATTCTTTGCATGGTCGCTAAAAAAAAGTAGTTTCAGTATTTACATTTAAGAGCTATAAAGTTCTTGCAAATTCTCATATCAAGGAAGATATGGGACAAGACGATATATATGTAGTCACGGTCAAAGAATAGAAACTATGCCAGCAGGGAGTTTAGAGAAATGGGAAAGTACAAGTTAACCAGCTAGAAATGCTAAGGCAACAAAGGCGTTTGACCACGTGTTCATAGCTTTTATAGGGAGTCATCATAGTAAGTGACGTTATTGTTATAAGACTAAGAGAAGGGTTTCATATCAAATTCTTAAGTAAAATATAGTGGTCGCCACATCTGTAATGATTGATAACACCAATGAATCTGTGTTGTTTTCTTAGAGATGTCTGAAAGAGAAGATTCATGATAGCTTCAATGTTGAAAGGTGAAGGATTTATGCTTGTTTAATCAATCCAGTGTTCTATAGAATGCGGGTAGAAAAAATGTTTTAAATATATTAAATATAGGAAAAGAACGACTCCATTGAATTCTTTTTCATTGTATTTTGATTTTAAGAAGATTTTAGATACTTTTATGAAAGTATTTTAAGAGAAACATATATCCATTGAACAACCTTTCGATATAATATTTGGGGGTTTTGTGGTTGGGGTTGGTCTCACCAACTATACTAAACCCAGCCGTGGTTCTGGGGTTAGTAAAAGAAGGCAACAAAACGGAATTTCGTTTAAATGCTTTATATAGAATATTGATTATCAATATCTCAGGAGACGGGAAATGCCTATTTGCAGTTGAAAAGAGAGGAGGCCGATTTTCATCTAAGTCAAACTGACGACTGGTCTCTCTCTTGTCACGAACGGTAGTCTACTGAATGGTAGCAGCGGTTGACGGTTACTAAGGGCGGCGTCTAACACGAGAGAGACTGGAAGCGATTCTCTTCTCCAAACCCAATTTTACTTTCTGCTGCTGTTACAAAGATCTGTAATGATTGATGACACCAATGAATCCGTGTTGTTTTCTTAGAGATGTCTGAAAGAGAAGATTCATGATAGCTTCAATTTTGAAAGGTGAAGGGTTTATGCTTGTTTAATCAATTCAGTGTTCTATAGAATGCAGGTAAAAAGAATTTTTAAAATATATTTAATACAGGAAAAAATGACTCCATTGAATTCGGCTCATCAAATTAATTCACAAACAAACAAAAATTAAAAATACACAAATGGCTTTTAAAACCCTGTTCAGACCTTGTTAAATACGGGAAAACAGATGATTTCTTTGAATTCAGCATATCAAATTATAAACACTGGGTATCAGTATGTATGGCGAACTTCCATGTTATGGGCGATGTATTTGGTATTGCATGTAAACAATTTGGGGGCCATTCTATGATGCTGGAAATCTCCTGACAGATAGAAAGACTATTCGAGACACAGAAAACACATAGGTTTTGGTCCATGTGAGCTTCCTGAAATAATGAGAATTAAAGGACAGATCATCAAGACTTGTGCAGTGATGGGGTTGGCATTTAATTCATGAGGGATATACTCGCTTCAAGCTTGTGGTGAGTACATTGTTGTGTAGAATGTGTGTATGTGGAATGCCTCAATATCAGTGAACAAAAATGGGCAAATGATTTTATTGAATTTAGCACATCAAATTAAGTCACAGACAAGTGAAAACTTAAAATGCACAAATAGCTTGTAAAACCCTGTCCCAGTCATAGTGTCCTTTTGCAATGTATACATCAAATACGAGAAAACTGTTGATTTCATTGAATTCAGCACATCATGTTATGTCAGAAATGAGCAAAATTCAAAATGCACAAATGACTTTTAAAACCCTCTTCCAGCCATGTTCTGCTTCTGCAATAAATACATTAAATACAGGGAAACAATGATTCCATTGAATTCAGCACATCAAATTATGTCAGAAAGAAGCAAAAATTCACAAATAAATTTTAAAACCCTCTTCTGATTTTGCAATGAATACTTTGAATACAGGAAAACGTATGATTTCTTTGAATTCAGCACATGAAATTACACCAGAAACAATCAAGAATTCAAAATGCACCAGTGAGTTTTAAAACCCTCTTCTAGCTATGCTCTCCTTTCGCAACAATTGCATTGAATACAGGAAAACAAATCATTTTTTTAAAATTCAGCACATCAAATTATGTCAGAAAAGAGCAAAAATGCAAAAAGGACTTTTAAACCCCTCTTCTGAGCATGCTGTGCTTTGCAATAAATTCATTAAATCCCAAAGAACAATGATTTTATATAATTCAGCACATCAAATTTTTTCACAAACAAACAAATACTCAAAAGGCACAAATGACTTTTAAAACCCTGTCCCAGCCACACTCTGCTTTTGCAAGTAATACATTAAATACAGGAAAACAGATGATTTCTTTGAATTCAGCACATCAAATTTTTTCACAAACAAACAAATACTCAAAAGGCACAAATGACTTTTAAAACCCTGTCCCAGCCACACTCTGCTTCTGCAAGAAATACATTAAATACAGGAAAACAGATGATTTCTTTGAATTCAGCACATCAAATTTTTTCACAAACAAACAAATACTCAAAAGGCACAAATGACTTTTAAAACCCTGTGCCAGCCAGACTCTGCTTTTGCAAGAAATACATTAAATACAGGAAAACAGATGATTTCTTTGAATTCAGCATATCAAATTATAAACACTGGGTATCAGTATGTATGGCGAACTTCCAAGTTGTGGGCGATGTATTTGGTATTGCATGTGAACAATTTTGGGGCCATTCTATGATGCTGGAAATCTCCTGACAGATAGAAAGACTATTCGAGACACAGAAAACACATAGGTTTTGGTCCATGTGAGCTTCCTGAAATACTGAGAATTAGAGGACAGATCATCAAGACTTGTGCAGTAATGGGGTTGCCATTTAATTCATGAGGGATTGAGGTATATACTCGCTTCGAGCTAGTGATGAGAACATGGTTGTGTAGCAGGTGTGTATGTGGAATGGCTCATTATCAGTGAACAAAAATGGGCAACGTTTAGTACAGGAATTGTTAATGGTAGAAAAAAAGATCGATTTGGGATCAGCTGGGGGGTCAGAAAAATAATACTAATCGTAGAGGGGAGGAAAGAAAGAGAGTGGAAGCGGCTTGATGCACCGGAGTAAAAAAGCAATTGATTAAGTTTGTTCAGGTATTTTTCAGGGAGACATCATTTGAAGCAATGTTTTAGATATCTGGCTGAAGAAAGAGTTTTGTTTTAAATTCTTCACTAAATGTATTGGGGGTGCCATAAAACTAATCGTCTAACAGTATATGTTGCAACAAATTCTTATGTCTTATTTTCATGACAATACATTCAAAATGTGCGATATCACAAATATAATGCTCAAATTTTCTAAAACTCTTTAAAAATTTTTATGGTGGTATTCTTCAAAGTTTACAAAGTAAGATATTCCATTGTATTTTGATTTTTAGAAGATTTTAGACACTTTTATGGAAGTATTTTAAGAGAAACATATATCCATTAAAGTATCTTTTAATGTAATTCTAATTTACTAATTTTTAGTTTTATAAATCCTTGATTTGATACTTTAATGAGCTTTCTGAGTTCTAATTACTTTCTTTGGTTTTTACGAAATTACACTCAATTCTCAGTTTCTTTAATTTTTCTTAAGAATCATTCATTCCCTTCCACACTTAACTTATAGCTTTTGAATTGTTTTCTGTTGTGTATATTATATTTTTCTTATGTACAAAATAAGTCCTAAAAATTTTCATAAATACATCACTGTGGTGATGGCCTCACAAACTATACTAAACCAGCCGTAGTTCTGGGTTAGTAAAAGAAGGCGACAAGTCGGAATTTCGTTTAAATGTTTTATATAGAATATTGATTATCAATATCACTGGAGACGGGAAATACCTATTCGCAGTTGAAAAGAGAGGAGGCCGATTTTCATCTAAGTCAAACTGACGACTGGTCTCTCTCTTGTCACGAACGGTAGTCTACTGAATGGTAGCAGCGGTTGACGGTTACTAAGGGCGGCTATACTAAACCAGCCGTGGTTCTGGGTTAGTAAAAGAAGGCGACAAGTCGGAATTTCGTTTAAATGTTTTATATAGAATATTGATTATCAATATCTCTGGAGACGGGAAATGCCTATTCGCAGTTGAAAAGAGAGGAGGCCGATTTTCATCTAAGTCAAACTGACGACTGGTCTCTCTCTCTCGTCACGAACGGTAGTCTCCTGAATGGTAGCAGTGGTTGACGGTTACGAAGGGCGGTGTCTAACACGAGAGAGACTGGAAACGACTCTCTTCTCCAAACCCAATTTTACGTTCTGATGCTGTTACGAAGATCCCTCCTATTTAAGCCCTTGGTATCAACACTGTATTTCTTTGTAATTGACTTCCTTTCTTTCTTTTTCCTGTTATCTCGATCTTTTTGGAAAACCCCAAATATTGACCTTCATCCATCTCGCGACGCAAGTCCGTCCAAGATCATTAATTAGTCTCCCCCTCTCTCAAGGACTCCGCAAATAACTTTTCTTTCATAAGGTTTACTCTTTCTCTCAAGACCCCAGACACTGGCCCTTATCTGGCCTTGTTTTTGAAACCCTGGGAAATGACAGAAGATATTAAATTGAGAAGGCACAGGTGCCCGCACTTGGAAGCATGTAATTCTCACTTCTTACAGTATCTTCAAAAAACATATTAAGCCCTTATCTGGTCATCGAATTCGGAAGAAAACCTTCTCCAAAAGCATCTGTCTTTTGTAACCCAAGGACTTGACACAAGACACTAGATTGAGAAAGTACAGGTGACTCCCACCTGGAAGCACTTTCATCAGTGACAACTCACAGTAAACTCAAAAAACACATTATCCCTTTTAACACAGATAACTCCTTTTGAAATAACAATAGTAATTACTGGTAATAACCATAGTAATTTTTGGTAACAGCCATAGTAATTTTCAGGACACGGGAGACTCCTGGCCCCCTAGTGTCACATATGCCATTGAAAAAACCTCAGAGACCACACATACCATCTACCCACACGCACATATACATATATATATATGATTATAAATTGCGTTATATTAGATAGAAACTCATTTGAAATGATCTCCCGTTATTACCTGGTTAATGTATCACTCCCCCTAAACAATAGAAATATGATAACAATTAGTCACTTATGGAGCTGAAACATGGAACCTATCCAAGAGACAGACCCGTAAGCTGAGAACCATGCAACGAGCACATGAAAGAATAATGCTAGGTATGGAGAGACCACAAAACAGCACAGCACATCCGAGAAAAGACAAGACTTACGGACATCATAGAATCCATAAAAAATCTCAAATGGCAGTGGGCTGGTCATGTTGCAAGAATGGCTGACAATCGATGGACATCACGACTCACAACATGGATCCCCCGAGACCACATACGCAACCGAGGCCGACAAAGTGTTAGATGAAGAGACGAGCTAGACAAGTTCACGAAGTACTGGCTCCGTGACACCCATGATTGAGAAGTGTGGCAAATCCTGGGGGAGGGTCTCCTCCTCCTCTTTCTTGTCCTCCTCCCCCTTCTTCTTCTTCTGCCTCTTCTTCTTCTTCTTCCTCTTCTTCTTCTTCTTCTTCTTCTTCTTCTTCTTCTTCTTCGTGACCCCTCCCCCTCTTCTTCCTTGTCCTCATCTCCTCCTCCTCCTCCTCCTCTTCTTCTTCATTGTGTCTTCCTTCTCCACCTTCTCCTTGTCCTCCTCCCCCTTCTTCTTCTTCTTCTTCTTCTTCTTCTTCTTCTTCTTCTTCTTCTTCTTCTTCTTCTTCTTCTTCTTCTTCGTTTTCTTCTTCTTCTTTTTTCTACTATTGCTTTTATTCTTCTTCTCTTCTTATCTTTCTTCTTCTCCAACTTCTTCTTCTTCTCTTTCTTTCTCTTCTTCTCTTTCTTTCTCTTCTTCTCTTTTCTTCTTCTTCTTCTCCTCCTCCTCCTTTTTCTTCTTCTTCTTATTTTTCTTCTCCTCCTCCTCCTTCTTCTTCTTTTTTCTATTGCTTGTCTTCTTCTCCTCTTATTCTCTTTCTTCTTCTCCACCTTCTTTTCCTTCTTCTTCTCTTTCTTCTCCTTCTTCTTCTTCTTCCTTTTCTTCTTCTCCTCTTATTCTCTTTCTTCTTCTCCACCTTCTTCTCCTTCTTCTTCTATTTCTTCTCCTTCTTCTTCTTCTTCTTCCTTTTCTTCTTCTCTTCCTTCTTCTTTTTCGTCTTCTTCTTCTTCTTCTTCTTCATCTTCTTCATCTTCTTTTTCTTTTTCTTCTTCTTCTTCTTCTCCTCCTCCCCTTCCTCCTCCTTCTTCTTTTTTCTATTGCTTTTCTTCTTCTTCTCTCCTTTTCTTTCTTCTTCTCCACCTTCTTCTCCTTCTTCTTCTCTTTCTTCTTCTTCTCTTCCCTCTTCTTCGTCTTCTTTTTCTTTTTCTTCTTCTTCTTCTTCTTCTTCTTCTCTTCCTTCTTCTTCGTCTTCTTCTTCTTTTTCTTCTTCTTCTTCTTCTTCTTCTTCATCTTCTTTTTCTTCTTCTTTTTCTTCTTCTTCTTCTTCTTCTTCAGTCAATGGTTGGGTTCATAATGACCACGATAAAGACGATGGTGATACGTTTTAGAAAGGGTCGTAGCTGTTATTATTATTATTATTATTGTCTCTTTCGTCTGTTTTGTGTTGGTTGTCCGAATGTTCGAGGTGGCTTCTTTTTAGAACGGTGGTCCCGTGAGGTATTGTATTAAGATTGTCATTGCTTCTCATTGTCTCCTCGTTGCGACGTTTCACTAATCTCTTCCGTGCAGTCGCGTCTTACAAAGTGATTTCCGACGGGAACACCTCAGCGAGAGCGTGCTGCATCATGCACACGGCCATGTTGTTGCAAAGGGGGCAGGCAAGGGGGTAGGGATAAGTTGTCCCTCCACCACCAACATGGCCTTGCAACCTCCGCCTGCTCAGTCTCAAAAACCCCTTCTAACTTTGCTTAGGATTCCTTTCCTCTTTCTCTTCCTTCTTCTAAAAGTGCATGTGTGTGTGTGTGTGTGTGTGTGTGTGTGTGTGTGTGTGTGTGTACTCATAGACCATGAAAAACGACATTTAATGATCGGCAAAAGAAAGCTATCATATGTGTGTGCATGTGTGTGGGTGTGTACTCATAAACTATGAAAAATGACACTTAATTAGTGGCATATGAAAGCTATTATATATGTGTGCATGTATGTGTGTGTGTGTACTCATAAACCATGAAAAACGACATTTAATCATTGGCATATGAAAGCTATCATATGTGTGTGCGTGTATGTATGTGTGTACTCATAAACCATAGAAAACGACATTTAATTTTTGGCATATGAAAGCAATCATATATGTATGCATGTATGTGTGTGTGTGTACTCATAAACCATGAAAAACGTCCCTTAATCATTGGCATATGAAAGCTATCATATGTGTGTACATGTGTGTGTATGTGTACTCATAAAAATGGTAAACGACACTTAATTATTGGCATGTGAAAGAAATTATATCTGTGTGCGTGTATGTGTGTGTGTGTACTCATAAACTATAAAAAACAACACTTAATTATTGGCATATGAAAGCTATCCTATGTGTGTGCATGTGTCCGTGTGTGCGTACTTATAAACCATGAAAAACAACACCTAATTATTGCTATATGAAAGCTAGCATATGTGTGTGCATGTGTGTGTGTGTGTACTCACAAGCCATAAAAAAAGACATTTTATTATTGGTACATGGAAGCTATCATATGTGGTTGCATGTGTATGGGTGAGTACTCATAGACCATGAAAAACGACATTTAATTATTGGCATATGAAAGCTATCATATGTGTGTACATGTGTGTGTGTGAGTACTCAAGAACCATGAGAAAAGGACACTTGATCATTGGCATATGAAAGCTATCATATGTCTGTGCATGTGTATTTGTGTGTGTACTCATAAACCATGAAAAATGACATTTAATTATTGGCATATGGAAGTTATCATATGTGTCTGCATGTGTGTGTGTGTGTGCGTACTCATTAACCATGAAAAACGACACTTAATTATTGGCATAGGAAAGCTGTCATATATGTGTACACATGTGTGTGTGTGTGTGTCCTCATAATTGCACAGCCTCCGTTATGTCCCTTTAACCCGAATCAGGAGAATCCAGTTGTCTCCCTTGAATTCTCATCTCTCTCTCTCTCTCTCTCTCTCTCTCTCTCTCTCAATCCACTTCTGCTGTCTGATTAGCGATTCAGATATAGTTCTCCCCCTTCGCTTAAGAGCTGAGATTATGTGGATACTGTTAGAGTTAGGCTTAAGGATAAGCTGCTATAATCATATGTCTTACATTGAATGACATGGATTAAATAATGTTAGATAGTATAATGTTCCTTACATGACTTGATGTAATGGAAGAATCCATATTACGGTCGGTTTCATGATAGAGTCCTCTTCTTCTCTCTAGTGGAGATAATTCTCATGTTATCAGAATGATTTTGATTAGATTACATAAAAAGAAAAAGATCCACTTTGTGTTAGTTACATGGGTTTTAAACTCCCCTTGATTGAATAATGTCGGGGAAATAATTTAGATTAAGATTAGAATTAGGGTTTGAGTTATCTCCCTCCATCCGATGTTGTAGGGGAGATAATTCCGGTGATGTTGATTTCATGTAAGAATTATCTTTGCTTGAATAAATAATGTAATGGAAGAAATTAGTGTTAAGTTTTGGGGTGAAGCCGGAGTTGTGGTTAGGGGGTGACAATTAGAATTAAGGTTAGGATTAGGTGTTGAGTTTAGGATTACGATAAAAGTTTAGAGCCGTGGAGTTAGGGTAAGAAGTAAGGGCTAGGAGTAAGGTTGAGTTTAGGGCACTGTTATAGTTGGGTTACTGTTAGTGTTAGGGTTAAGGAAAGGGATAGAGTGAGTCTTGGATGTTGGGAACCTGTAATATGGTTAGAGTTGGGCGTTACGGTTAGGGTTATAGTGAGTTTGAAAACTCAAAATGCACTGAATACTGAATCCGTCCTTCCACTGATATTCTCGTGTATTATCCAATTATGCAAATACCCTGAAAGAAAAGATTCCATTGGATTCTACGTATCGTTTAATCACAGAAAAGCCCGGAGGCTTAGAAAGAACGAAGACACTCGATTCACCCACTGGACATTATTCTTGTGCACTATCAAATTATACAAGAATTCAGAAAGAAAACATTCCATTGGATTCTACTCAACAATTTATGTCAGAAAAGTCTGACAACTCAACAAGCACAAAACAGTCTTGATCAACCCTGCTGTCAATACATTTGTGCAGTATCAAATTGTACAAATCTATTGAAAGAAATGAATCAGCAGTGTCATTTTTCAATCAGTTAGTCATATAAAGAATGGTTTTAATAGTTTTTATAGTGAATAGTAAATTAACTACAGAACAATCCTACTATTATCAGATGTTAAAAGAACTATATTAGTTAATTGAAAAGCAAACACATCTAGGTTTTTCTTCATTATTAATATGAGAATATTTATGCATGGGATAAGATTCTAAACAACCCTAGCCACCAAAGGGGTTAAAGGTTCTATCTCTTTTTTTATATCCATGTGTTGGAGGACGCGTCTGTATAAGTTTTTTTCTGTGTTTAAGCACTCCGGACCATACCATTTTGTCTGGACTTGAAAATTAGCATCAGTACTTCACTAATAGTTTTTTGGATTATTTTCGGAAAAAAAAGCTTTTCTTGAGCCTTTTTGGACTTCATTTTGATGGATTTATCAATAACATCTAGATTCTTGAGAATCAAGATGTTTTTAGTTTCTTTTTCACACTATTCAAGATGTTTTCTAGTGGAAAATGCCCGTGACGTCATTAATAGAAATCAGTTTTTTCACATGGATATAATGAACAGGTCTGATTACTCACTCAATAGATACAGTCACATGTTGGGAGTGATCAATTAAAAAGATTCAGAAAAAAGAGTGACCGATGAATGATTTACCTCTCTTGAATTCTGTTTGCCATTAAAAAAACTCTGAATTCTAATGCATACATACTACATATCAAGCAAGCCAAATCTTTTTGAAAACTGAAGAAACCTATGTTGACACTTTTCGTTGACAATCTCTAACAAAGAGATGGTTGAAGACAGTCAGATTGGAAGACAGATCGATCATTTTGGTTAAAATGGTTGAAATGAGAGAAAATCAAATAAATCAATAAAATTGCCTCAGCAAGAGCAGAATATAAGAAATCACCGAATAAAATAACCTCTTTTTAAAGAGAGTCTACATTTATTGGTGCAAAGAGAAATAGATTGTTACTTTGACTCCATGGAAAATATCAACTGTCCTCCAAATATACATCAAACAGAAGATTCCCCTATTGTGTCTCTATCTAGTTATGACATAAATCCATTAATTGCCTGCGACTAGTTATTACTCTAGTGGACAATAGCAGTTCCAAGCGGATTAAGGACAAAAAAAGGCAAGAAAATATATATAGAGAAAAATGTTTTGCTGCAACAAATATATTTTAAATGAATTCTAGTATTCAAAGAGTTTTCCAGCTGATTGAACTCTTTCTCATTGTTTCTGTTGTTAACAGACCATTCTATGGTCTTTTTCGTGTGAGTGATTTGAATGTGATGCTAGTAAACGGATTATAGGCCGGGAATGCTGTTAGGAAATGAGAAAAATCAAAGAAACAGCCCACATCATCATGTCAACTCAGAAAATAAGTATAAATTCAATCTTATATGGTTCTTGCAATATTTAAACCAGAACAAGGTTTGGAAATCTAGGATTAACCAGGAAAGGAAAGCAGCCAGATCTTACTTTACTAAATTTTGCTACCATAGTAGAAACAATTCTGTTTACCGCCATCACATTTGGATAGTAGACCTGAGGAGGGTCATAGAATGGATTGGCGAAAACATTGTGATAATAACACGAGCAACAAGGTGGATTTCCATTGATCACAAAACATTTTCAATGTTAATGACCCTTTTCTATTATAATTTCAAATTTTACAAATTGTTTATCTGTTGGATTTAAGATAAATAAAATATTCACCATCAGAGCCAATAATTGAACTACCATGGTGTCAAATTTCGAAGTTATGTTTTTTCTTGCTGGGTCACTCAACGTCTAACGAGAAAAAAGGGTTTCTCGGAGGAAAATTTCAAAAAACAAACAAAACAAAAATAATCGGTAAATCGAAAAGAAAAAGTTTCATTCATTTTTTAAAACTGAAAAATTGTCCGTTTTGTATCTTTTCTTTTCAAAATAATGAGATAAGATGAGATTACGGGAAAAAAGTTGCTGTCACTTGTTGAAACCGAAAGTTACCACGGTTGTGAAAATATCTTGTACAGATAATATAAAAAAGAGAAAAATCAAATTGAAAAACCTAACAGGAAAACACAAAATTTTTGTCTAGACTCATATTAGGATTTTAATAAAAATCCCCAAAAGGAAATTTCGGCTTTGAATGAAAAACGATGAAACTCATTCATATGATAAATTGCATTTCGAATGAAAATTTCAAAAAAACAAACACAACAAAAATATTCAGTAAATTGAAAAGAAAAAGTTTCATTCATTTTTTAAAACTGAAAATTGTCCGTTTTCTATCTTTTCTTCTTTTCAAAATAGAAAAATAAAATAAAATATGGAAAAAACTTGCTGTCACTTGTTCCCAGTTGTAACCAGGCGTTACCACAATAGTGAAAATCTCTTGTACAGATAATATAAAGAACTGAAAGATTAAATTAAAAATACCAACAGGAAAAGAAGAAATTGAAAAATATATCCGTATGATTATTTATCTTGACTCATATCACGGTTTCAATAAGAATCCCCAAATGGAAATTTCGGCTTCGAATGAAAAACAATGAAACTCATTCATACGAAAAAAAATTGAATTTCCTAGAAAAACCTTTAGGAAAGAAAGAAAATAGCAAACAAAAATATTGAGGATCTTTTTAAGAAAGTTTTATTCGTTTATTTTGGAAAAATAAAAATCGTTTTGTTGTATTTATGGGTTTTTTTTTTCGAGAAATCGAATTTACAAAATAAAAGTGAAAGAGGAAGAAAATTGAAAAAATTCCTTTCTTTTCATTAAAAGAGTTTGAAAATTTTAATTAAACATTTTTTATTAATTCTGAGAGAAACAAATATTTTATTTTTTAAAACAAAAATTCGGGGTTCTATTTCAGATTTTTCCTCAAATTTGAATATTTCTTTTTTTTCTGGGAATAAAGAGAAAAGTCTTTCCTGACTATAAAAAAAGACTTGACCCAATTCATTCACACAAAAATCGGTAATTTTTTGTTTAGTTTTCACTGATTGGATTTCTTTTCCGTTTAGATTAAAACAAAATAATTTAGAACAATATTCACTTGTCATCCAAAAATTTCTCGTTGAGGGATTGGCACGAATTAGGGGAAAACAAGTATCAAACGATTTTCTAGTTTGAATCGTTTTTATTTTTTGGCCTTCCTTTGTGAATAAATCAACATTGAATGAAAGATCACAAACAAAAATATATTCATTTGTTTGACACAAAGAACAGAATGATCTCTGCTTCCCCAAGTCGATGATTTTTTTGATCTGTAAACTCGGAGAAAGTCTTTTTCTCTCCAAAAATATAAGTTTATTATTAACCCCGTGCCTGCCGTAAGCAACAACAACAAAAATGTTTGGGGACACGGAACAGATTCCCCAGGGAGATAAACCCTTCGATCTTTCCTTTAAAAGACACTCACTGATAATTGTTCCGTCTTCGTCTAATTCGATAATTGAATTACCGTAATAATCACAGATTAAGATGTGATTGTTTTCTCCGGTTACTAGAATCGATGAAATAAACCGGTTCAATCCCGGCAGATTCCATTCTTTCTCCAAGACGACATTATTTACAAAAAACAAGTATTCTGGGGTTAAAGAAACACAGCCGATCTCTTCCACTTTAAGATTGTCTTGGATTACTGTCCACCAAGCACGAAACGTGACATCCAAATGACATTTCCCTTCCTGTCCGACCGGTTTTTGAAGACGAGATGACAGTTTCGATCCCAACATCTGCAGACCGCAAACAACGTCCGTGTCTTGTTGGGATTCACTCAGCAAATGATTCAGATGTAACCGCCAGATCTCGATTTCTTCAAACATTTTCTCATTTTCTGCCAATAGGTTTTGCCACTTTTTCACTTGCTCGTCCATGATCTGCTTCATATTTTGGCACAGCTCTCCCGTTCTCCGCTTTGCATTCTCAATCATTTCTTCTAAATCCACCCATATTTAGCTGCATTTCGATTCATAATCTGCATTCAGTTCTGCTGTGTAATTTTTCGTTGTTTCGATCAGCCTTCTTACACTCGTCTCGAGGTCGTCCATTTCTTTTGCCAGGGTGGGGCCTTGCAATTTTCGTTTAGAAGCTTCTTCTTTTACAGACAATGGCCGAGACGAACAACCAGGCGACTTTTGAAGATGAGTTCTGTAACATGTGTTACAAAAACACTCATTGCATGTCAAGCAATAAGAGTCGTTGGGGGTTTTGTGCAAAGGGCACATGTCCGTCATCATTGTATTTATATATTCCTTCCTCTCAATCTCAGTCAAGACTTTAGGTTTGTGCGTTGGAAGTAATTCATTGTGGTATGTAGAGCAATTATTGCATAAGAGTTTCGGGCACTCATGGCAACAATTTGTGGCTGTGGATTTATCTTCTCTGCATAAATTACAATTCAATTCTTCGGATAGAAGTTGTTGAAGTCTCAAAGCGTTGGCCACAACTAGGCAGAGGCTCAACTGGTCATGAATAATGGTTCGTGGCACTCTGGACACTGTCCATTTCCATCCGTCTGTCCCTCGAAATTTCTGTCAAAGCAAACACGACAGTAAGAATGAAGACATGCTAATGTCTTTGATTCTAAATTCAACTCTTCATGGCAACTGGTGCATTGAAATGAAGTGGGACTTTGCATTGAAGCCATTTCTCTGAATGTACGATGACCAATTATCAACCTGAAAATAAAGGGAAATCATTTTGTAAATAAATAACCATTAGGAAACAAAGAAAAATAAAGAGTAAGTCAAAAGGGAACGAAAAAATAAAATTGATGTTCAAAGCCATGAAATGACTCAGTTACTATAGGAAAATAATCCATTTATTAAACTTTACGTAAAATAACCTGTTGCTTTTTGAGTGAGAGAAAGTCAAGCAAGGAGCAAGAGAAGGTTGGGTAAGAAATAGAGAAAAGGGGGGAACAGAAGAAGAAAGGGAAGAGAGAGAGTGGGAGAGAGAGGAAGAAAAAAGACAGAGGGGAAAGAGATCGAAGGAATTGCAAATAGAGAGAGGGGAACGGGGGAGATAAAGAGAGAGGGGGAAACAGGTTGGTCCTATTCTTATTTTATCAAATGCCAATTAGAATTTGAAAATATTTAAAAAGTAAAAAAATACCCAATATTTAATGAATTGAAAGAAGAATTCTTCCACGAGAGATTAAAAAAAAAATAAAATGAAAATGTAAATTTGTAATCTGGAAAATCCTGTTTTTCTAAATTAGGAAACATTTACACTTATGGTCCTCCATGTTTATGACAAATAAATCACTAAAAGCTGACCTTTGGAATTGCATAGTTACGATGAGTCACCTAACTGCAGTGAAGTGGGCGTAAACATTGACAGAGTTATAGTAGGAAAGTAAACATCAAATTGTTTCTATCACAACCGCTTTCAACTTTTTCTCTATATAAGATATCAAGTTGTAGTAAAAATTGAAAATGAAAATTCAGAACAATTGAAATTAAAAAAATTTGTTTTCAACTGAAGCCAGCAGAGATTCTGTAGTTTGATGACTAGCATTGTAGAAAGGAAGAAATAATATTTCCCGATGGATTTAAAAAAAAAAAGACCATGAAACGTAAATACGTAATCATGAAAAACCTGATTTCTAAACTAAAACAAATTTACGCTTATGGTCCTCTGTACCTTTGACGGAGGATTGGCAAGATCCGACTCTTTCGAATGCGTAGTTTAGTTGAGTCACTGAATGGAAGTAAAAAATAGAGAGAAAAATATATCTTAACTCAGTAGCTATGTTATTCAAACGATTTGTCCTTTAATTTCACGGAAAACACTTTGTAAAAAGTAAATATTTCAAAAGGAGACGTGTTATAGTAGGTTTTCAATTGTTGATAACTGGAAAATAAGTAATCTGGCCTTATTTAAAGCTTGTCTTATGCTGTCGTCTTTTCAATATTTTTAGCTATAAATTTAGAGATTTATATTCATCACTTAAACAGTTATTAAGAAATACCCTTAAATAATCTTGATCCCCGGTAAAAGAGATAGTTTTTTCATTAATCAAACTTCAATACAATATTTATCATTAATCATTCATTTGATATACGGGGAGAAAGATAGAATAAATCCTCATAAAATGTTTATTCATTTGAATTTATAAGAAAAATAATTAATTCACTCACTTCATTTTCAGGAATTCATTTAAGATTATTGTACGTAGAGTTGTTAACAATCAATTTGTAAACATTTTAGAAGTTGATACTTTTTTGATTCCAAAACAGATTTGACAACAGTTGATTTTTCTTTTTCTAAATGTTCCTCATTCTTTGGCATTTAATTATTATTTTTTTTGTATTTATTCAACCTGGTGAGAATAGATTTATTTTAAAATCTAAAATTGGTTTGTCTTTAATGAAACCTTTTAGCGTGACGTTTCATTATTATTCAGTTTTACTTTAGCGATAAGGAAACTGAAAATCTCAATCCATTTTTTTTAATTGAAAGACAAATAAAAAAATTTGAATCGCAATAAAACCTTTATTCATTTGATTTCACAAAATGATACTAAAGTAAATCACTTGAATAATTGGAATACACTTGGAATATTTGTACTAATTGTGTGTTGTGAACGATCACCTTTTAAACGTTTAAAAAGTTGATTCCGTCTTTACTTAAAACCTTCGAGGGAACAGTTTATTTTCCATTGCTTTTTTACCCTTTTTTGAATTCACATTCGGAATTCCTTCACATAAGGGACACATTTATTTATCCATGAAAAGATGCTAAATCTAATTTATATAGCATCGTCTGTTATTGAAGAATGAGACTACAAGAGTGTGTTATAATGGGCTCTGTATGTATGTATGTATGTATGTATGTATGTATGTATGTATGTACAAATATATGTTTGTACGTATATATGTATGTACGTATGTATGTATGTGTGCATAAATGTATGTATGCATATGTGAATGTATGTATGTATGTATGTATGTACATATGTATATATGTATGTATGCATAAATATATGTATAAATGTGTGCATAAATATATGTATGTATGTGTGCATGTATGCATGTATGTATGTATGCATGTATGTATGTATGTGTGTGCATGTATGTGTGCATGTACGTATGCATGCATGTATGTATGTATGTATGTATGTGTGCATGTATGTATGCATGTATATATCTATGTATTTGTGCATATATGTATGTATGTGTGTATGCATGTATGCATGCATGCATGTATGTTTGCATATATGTATGCATGTATGCATGTATGTGTGCATGCATGTATGTATGTATGTATGCATGCATGTATGTATGTATGTATGTATGTATGCATGTATGTATGTATGTATGTATGTATGTGTGCATAAATATATGTATGCATGTATGTACGTATGTATGTATGTGTGCATAAATGTTTGCATTTATGTATGTATGCATGTGTGCATAAATGTACGTATATATGCATGTATGCATGCATGTATGTATGCATGCACGTATGTACCAGTGTATGTATGTATGTATGTATGTATGTATGTATGTATGTGTGCATCTTCTTCGCCTTCTTCTTCTTTGCTTCTCTTTTTTCTTTTTTTTCTTCGCTTTTTTTTCCGCCTTTGTTTCCATTTTTTCTCATTTCCCTTTACACCAATTTTCTTTTTAATTCCACTCTCTCTCTCTCTCTCTTCCCCTCATTCTATCCCTCTCTCTCCCTCTCTCTACCTTCTCCCCTCTCTTCGTTCACGTACGTCAATCACTTCAACCTCCCTCTTCCTCGGTGCTCCAACTACCACACCAACTCTCTTCTTCAGTCCTTCCAACAAGTACTCCCTCTCTCACACCAACTCTACCAAACCAAAACTTCCTCTCTCTCTCTTCCATTTCCTCAAACCATCACTCGTTTACTCTACTCAACACCCTCTAATCACCACGCCTACTCTTTCCTCTCCTCAAATCCCTCCAACTACAACGCCTACTCCTTCTCTCGTCTTTGGTTCCACCCTCTCTCTCTCATCTATTACCTCAAACGCTCTTCCCCCTTCCTGAGTAATGATATTCTCTCTCACTCGCTTCCAATGTCTCTTATCTATTATGATAAAAGTAATGTAATGCAGACTATTGTAACTTATGATTCTGTTTGTTTGAAAAATAGATAGATACATACATACATACATACAGACTAAAATAGATAGATAGATACATACATACATACAGACTAAGATGGATAGATAGATACATACATACATACATACATACATACATTAATTTAAAAAATACCACTTTTACCGGGGATCAAGATTATTTAAGGGTATTTCTTAATAACTGTTTAAGTGATGAATATAAATCTCTGCTTAGACGTTGTTCGAATAGTCATCTAAACTCTCTAAAAAGTCTTGTTCTTAATTAAAAGTTTAATTATATCTTCTTTGGATTGTGTTACTTCATTGATCTTCAACTTCAGCCAGTCTCTCCGCGTTCTATGTTAAGATATCGTCTCCTACTCCGTGTGCATCTCTATCTCTTACCCCTACTCCTCTTCTCGTGCAATTAAGTAACACCAGGTGGCGTAATATATCTCATCCAATGAAAAGCCTTATAGTGCTATGACGTCAACACTTCCTAGTTCTTTCCTAATCATTTCAGTTGAAATATCTGACAACAGAGGAGTTCAAAACTTTGCTCTCACAATTGGAATCCGTGGTTTGTAGTTTGAAGAAAAGCCAGGAATCACAACTAAAAAAACTGTGAGTGATTTTAAAAAATAGTTTCACTTTGTTAAATGGTGACGTAAAGAGTCGATATGTTTTTATTTAATCAAAAATATTCATTCAATCGAAAAGAATCTTCATAATACTCTATTTCAAGCTAAATTTATAGCTAAAATATTGAAAAGACGACAGCATAAGATAAGATTTAAATAAGGCCAGATTACTTATTTTCCAGTTATCAACAATTGAAAACCTACTATAACACGTCTTCTTTTGAAATGTTTACTTTTTACAAAGTGTTTTCCGTGAAATTAAAGGACAAATCGTTTGAATAACATAGCTACTGAGTTAAGATATATTTTTCTCTCTATTTTTTACTTCCATTCAGTGACTCAACTAAACTACGCATTCGAAAGAGTCGGATCTTGCCAATCCTCCGTCAAAGGTACGGAGGACCATAAGCGTAAATTTATTTTATTTCGGATATCAGGTTTTTCATGATTACGTATTTACGTTTCATAGTCTTTTTTTTTTTTAAATCCATCGGGAAATATTATTTCTTCCTTTCTACAACGCTAGTCATCAAACTGCAGAATCTCTGCTGGCTTCAGTTGAAAACAAATTTTTTTTAATTTCAATTGTTCTGAATTTTCATTTTCAATTTTTACTACAACTTGATATCTCATATAGAGAAAAAGTTGGAAGCGGTTGTGAAATAAACAATTTGATGTTTACTTTCCGACTATATCTCTGTCAATGTTTACGCCCAGTTCACTGTAGTTAGGTGACTCATCTTAACTATGCAATTCCAAAGGTCAGCTTTTAGTGATTTATTTGTCATAAATATGGAGGACCATAAGTGTAAATGTTTCCTAATTTAGAAAAACAGGATTTTCCAGATTACAAATTTACATTTTTTTTTTTTTTTTTTTTTTTAATCTCTCGTGGAAGAATTTTTCTTTCAATTCATTAAATATTGGGTATTTTTTTACTTCTTAAATATTTTCAAATTCTAATTGACATCTAATAAAATAAGAATAGGACCAACCTGTTTTCCCCTCTCTCTTTATCTCCCCTGTTCCCCTCTCTCTATTTGCAATTCCTTCGATCTCTTTCCCCTCTGTCTTTTTTCTTCCTCTCTCTCCCACTCTCTCTCTTCCCTTTCTTCTTCTGTTCCCCCCTTTTCTCTATTTCTTACCCAACCTTCTCTTGCTCCCTGCTTAACTTTCTCTCACTCCAAAAAGCAACAGGTTATTTTACGTAAAGTTTAATAAATGGATTATTTTTATATAGCAACTGAGTCATTTTATGGCTTTGAACATCAATTTTATTTTTTCGTTCCCTTTTGACTTACTCTTTATTTTTCTTTGTTTCCTAATGGTTATTTATTTACAAAATGATTTCCCTTTATTTTCAGGTTGATAATTGGTCATCGTACAGTCAGTGAAATGGCTTCAATGCAAAGTCCCACTTTATTTCAATGCACCGGTTGCCATGAAGAGTTGAATTTAGAATCAAAGACATTAGCATGTCTTCATTCTTACTGTCGTGTTTGCTTTGACAGAAATTTCGAGGGACAGACGGATGGAAATGGACAGTGTCCAGAGTGCCACGAACCATTTATTCATGACCAGTTGAGCCTCTGCCCAGTTGTGGCCAACGCTTTGAGACGTCAACAACTTCTATCTGAAAAAATGAATTGTAATTTATGCACAGAAGATAAATCCACAGCCACAAATTGGTGCCATGAGTGCCTGAAACTCTTATGCAATAATTGCTCTACATACCACAATAAATTTCTTCCAATACACAAACTGAAAGTCTTGACTGAAATTGAGAGGAAGGAATATATAAATACAATGATGACGGACATGTGCCCTTTGCACAAAACCCCCAATGACTCTTATTGCTTGACATGCAATGAGTGTTTTTGTAACACATGTTACAGAACTCATCTTCAAAAGTCGCCTGGTTGTTCGTCTCGGCCATTGTCTGTAAAAGAAGAAGCTTCTAAGCGAAAATTACAAGGCCCCACCCTGGCAAAAGAAATGGACGACCTCGAAACGAGTGTAAGAAGGCTGATCGAAACAACGAAAAATTACACAGCAGAACTGAATGCAGATTATGAATCGAAATGCTGCCAAATATGGGTGGATTTAGAAGAAATGATTGAGAATGCAAAGCGGAGAACGGGAGAACTGTGCCGAAATATGAGACGGATAACGGACGAGCAAGTGAAAAAGTGGCAAAACCTATTGGCAGAAAATGAGAAAATATTGAAAGAAATCGAGATCTGGCGGTTACATCTGAATCATTTGCTGAGTGAATCCCAACAAGACACGGACGTTGTTTGCGGTCTGCAGATGTTGGGATCGAAACTGTCATCTTGTCTTCAAAAACCGGTCGGACGGGAAGGGAAATGTCATTTGAATGTCACGTTTCCTGCTTGGTGGACAGAAATCCAAGACAATCTTAAAGTGGAAGAGATCGGCTGTGTTTATTTAACCCCAGAATACTTGTTTTCTGTAAATAATGTCGTCTTGGAAAAAGAATGGAATCTGCCGGGATTGAACCAGTTTATTCCATCGATTCTAGTAACCGGAGAAAACAATCACATCTTAATCTGTGATTATTCCGATAATTCAATTATCGAATTAGACGAAGACGCAACAATTATCAGTGAGTGTCTTTTAAAGGAAAGATCGAATGATTTATCTCCCTGGGGAATCTGTTCCGTGTCCCCAAACATTTTTGTTGTTGTTGCTCACGGCGGGTTCGTGGTTCATAAACTTATATTTTTGGAGAGAAAAAAACTTCCTCCGAGTTTACAGATAAAAAAAATCATCGACTTAGGGAAGGAGAGATCATTCCGTTCTTTGTGTCAAACAAACGAATATATTTTCGTTTGTGATCGTTCATTCAATGTTGATTTATTCACAAAGGAAGGCCAAAAAATAAAAACAATTCAAATTAGAAAATCGTTTGATACTCGTTGGCCCCTAATTCGTGCCGATCCCTCAACGGGAAATTTTTGGATGACAAGTATACATTGTTCTGAATTATTTTGTTTTGATCCAAACGGAAAAGAAATCCAATCAGTGAAAACTAAAGAAGAAATTTCCGATTTTTGTGTGAATGAATTAGGTCAAGTCTTTTTTTGTAGTCAGGAAAGACTTATCACTTTATTCCCAGAAAAAAAAGAAATATACAAATTTGAGGAAAAATCTGAAATGGATCCCAAAATTTTTGTTTTAAAAAATAAAATATTTCTTTTTCTCAAAATTAATGGAAAATTTTTACTCAAAATTTTCAAACTCTTTTAATGAAAAGAAAGGAATTTTTTCAATTTTCTTTCTCCTTCACTTTTATTTTGTAAATTCGATTTCTTGAAAAAAAACCCATATATACGGCAAAACGATTATATTTTTCCAAAATAAACGAATAAAACTTTCTTAAAAAGATCCTCAATATTTTTGTTTGCTATTTTCTATCTTTCCTAAAGGTTTTTCTAGGAAATTCAATTTTTTTTCGTATGAATGAGTTTCATTGTTTTTCATTCGAAGCCAAAATTTCCATTTTGGGATTCTTATTGAAACCGTGATATGAGTCAAGATAAATAATCAAACGGATATATTTTTGAATTTCTTCTTTTCCTGTTGGTATTTTTAATTTAATCTTTCAGTTTTCTTTTATTATCTGTACAAGAGATTTTCACTATTGTGGTAACGCCTGGTTACAACTGGGAACAAGTGACAGCAAGTTTTTTCCATATTTTATTTTATTTTTCTATTTTGAAAAGAAGAAAAGATAGAAAACGGATAATTTTCAGTTTTTAAAAATGAATGAAACTTTTTCTTTTCAATTTACTGAATATTTTTGTTGTGTTTGTTTTTTTGAAATTTTCATTCGAAATGCAATTTATCATATGAATGAGTTTCATCGTTTTTCATTCAAAGCCGAAATTTCCTTTTGGGGATTTTTATCAAAAACCTAATATGAGTCTAGAAAAAAATTTTGTGTTTTCCTGTTAGGTTTTTCAATTTGATTTTTCTCTTTTTTATATCATCTGTACAAGATATTTTCACAACCGTGGTAACTTTCGGTTTCAACTGGGAACAAGTGACAGCAAGTTTTTTTTTTTCCGTAATCTCATTTTATCTCATTATTTTGAAAAGAAAAGATACAAAACGGATAATTTTTCAGTTTTAAAAAATGAATGAAACTTTTTCTTTTTGATTTACCGATTATTTTTGTTTTGTTTGTTTTTTGAAATTTTCCTTCGAGAAACCCTTTATTCTCGTAAGACGGTGAGTGACCCAGCAAGAGAAAACATAACTTCGAAATTTAACACCATGGTAGTTCAAATATTGGCTCTGATGGCAAATATCTTATTTATCTTAAATCCTACGGATCAACAATTTGTAAAATTTGAAATTATAATAGAAAAGGGTCATTAACATTGAAAAAGTTTTGTGATCAATGGAAATCCACCTTTTTTCTCGTGTTATTATCACAATGTTTTGGCCAATCCATTCTATGACCCTCCTCAGGTCTACTATCCAAATGTGATGGCGGTAAACAGAATTGTTTCTACTATGGTAGCAAAATTTAGTAAAGTAAGATCTGGCTGCTTTCCTTTCCTGGTTAATCCTAGATTTCCATACCTTGTTCTGGTTTAAATATTGCAGGAACCATATCAGATTGAATTTATACTTATTTTCTGAGTTGACAAGATGATGTGGGCTGTTTCTTTGATTTTTTTAAATTTCCTAACAGCATTCCCAGCCTATAATCCTTTTACTAGCATCACATTCAAATCACACACACGAAAAAGACCATAGAATGGTCTGTTAACAACAGAAACAATGAGAAAGAGTTCAATCAGCTGGAAAACTCATTGAATTCTAGAATTCATTTAAAATATATTTGTTGCAGCAAAACATTTTTCTATATATATTTTTTCTTGCCTTTTTTTGTCCTTAATCCGCTTGGAACTTCTATTGTCCACTAGAGTAATAACAAGTCGCAGGCAATTAATGGATTTATGTCATAACTAGATAGAGACACAATAGGGGAATCTTCTGTTTGATGTATTTTTGGAGGACAGTTGATATTTTCCATGGAGTCAAAGTAACAATCTATTTTTCTTTGCAGGTTTTTGAACAATTCTCACTAATGTAACAATAAAATATGTTGGTATTTTCAAATTGTCAAGGCCGTGCCTTGGAGAGTATGAAAAGAGCTTTTCCAGCTTTGAATCCCATGTTTAGAAAGGTATTACTGATGTTACTGAATATAGTGATGATTTACGAATAAGAGTCAAAAGAATGTCTAAAAGGCTCCGAAGAGAGCGTTTTTAGCTTGGACACCAGTGTTTTCAAAGTTTTCCTACAATTTTCTCTAATGTACGGAAGAATATTTGATCGTATTACCACAGTTTCAAAACTAAACCCAAAATTTACACATATATATATGTGTATACACATATATATATATATATATATATATATATATATATATATATATATATATATATATATACACACACACACACATATATATGTATATATATGTTCAGCTTTGAATCCAATCTTCAAAAGGTTTTCAGCAATTTCAAATAATGCAGTGATAATATAGAATGGATTTTTCATCGTGTCAAAACCAAGACTAAAACGTATAAACAGACACTGTTCAGCTTTGAAAGCAATGTTTCCAACGTTTTTGAACAATTCTATTGCATGCAGCAATGATATATAAATAAGAGGCGAAAGCAAGCCTGAAACTGGTCTAGAGAGAGACTTTTTAAATTTGCAACCAATGTTTCCAAGCTTTCCAACAATCTTTCTGAATCTAGTCATAATGTATTAGTGAGTTTCAAGACGAAGCCTGAAAGGGTATGAACAGTGCTTTTTTCAGCTTTTAAACCTTTGTACTGAAGGTTTTTAAAGAGTAGTTTTTTATCAAATATATCAATTACTCATGAGTAAGTGTCCAAAGCAAGCCTTAACAGGTATGAGCAGATTTTTCAGCTAGCAAAACCAGTGTTTTCGGGAGTTTTTTCAACATTTTTCTCTAATGCAGGCAGTGCCCACCTCATGGAGAATAATGGCTTATATGATAGTGTAGATATTTTCGCTACTCAATACATGGTAGACGTTCGTTGACACGTAGGTGAATGTATCACCAGGTAGAAATATCAATTGAATGTGTAAAGTATCGGGACAAAGCCAAAAAAAAAAAAAAAAGCTGCAGACACAGTCTTTGTAGCTTTGGAATCGACGTTTTAAAGGTCTCTGAGAATTTCTTTTCAGTGTAGTAATACTACATGTGTAATTGTTAAAAGAGAACCGAAAAAGCTATAGAGGAAGCTTTTTTCAGCTTTGAAAGTAATGATTTCAATATTTTCCAACAATTCCCTTGAATACATGATGGCATTTTCAAAGTATCGAAATACAGCCAGAAGAGGTGTAAGCAGAGCCTTTTTTAGCTTTGAAAAGCAATGTTCCAAAGATTTGAACAGTTGTATTAAATGTAGTAATAACATATGACCAAATTTAAGCCTAAAATCATATAAACAGGGACTTTTGAAAGTTGTTGAAAAACTTTATCAAAGGTTTTCATCAATTATCTCGAACGTACGACGAATAATGTACGAGTTAGAAGATCGAAAGAAAGCCTAACAGGGTATAGACAGGGCTTTTTTTTTCAGCTTTGAAAGCAACGTTTTCAGGGTTTTATCACCATTTCCTTGAATCGAGTCACCTTTGGGGTTAGGGTTAGGGTTACGGTTGATGTTGGGCTTAGGGTTAGGGTTAGCCCAAAAATATATAAACGGGACGTTTTGGACATTGAAACCAGTGTTTTCAAGGTTGCCCAGCAATTTTTTGATGATTTAGTCCTAATACGATGTAAATTTCAGAGTGATAAAAATGTACGAACACAGCCTTTTTAGCTTCCAAAACAAATGTTTTTTTTTTAAAAGTTCCTTTTAACGATTTTCTCTCGTGTAATATTATTATATGATTGCACTTTCGAAACATCCGAACCGAGAAAGTCACGAGGAGCCTTTTTAGCTTTGAATCCAATGTTTCAAAGGTCTTTAACGTTTTTCTCAAACGTCGTAATAATATGTGAGCAAACGGCAAAACCAAGGCTTGAGAGGTCCATCTCAGCTTCAAAAAGCAATGGTTACATGGTCTTTCTAAAATTATCTCTAATGTACTCGTGATATATGATTGAATTTTCCAAATGTCGAAACCGAGTTTTAAAAAAAAAATGGTGTGTGTGTGGGGGGGTAATGAACAGAGCGTTTGCAGCTTCGAAATCAATGTTTTCGATAAGATAATTTTCATAGATTTTATTGCATATTCAAGTGATGAGTGAGTAAAAGTCCCAACCTAGCCGAAAAAAAATCATGCACGGAGCCTTTTTAGCTTTGAATATCAATGTTCACAAAGTTTTTAACGATTTTCATCAATGTACTAATGATACATGAGCGAATTTCTAAACCTGAAAACGTCTAAACGGAGCCTTTTTTGTCTTTGCAGCAAACGTTATCAACTCTTGATATCTTGAATATCAAACCAAAATGGCGATTGGCTGGACATGTTGCAGGAATGGCAGACACCGGAGAGACATCACGATTCACGACAGGGATGATCAGAGAAAACATATGAAACCGGGGGACTTCCACTGAATACGATATGGAGAGAAGAACAAAGACATATTGCGAAAGTGCTCTAATGGGACTTCAGAAGAGAAATTTGGTCGATGCATACAATATTACGATAACATTTCAATCCTATGATTTGGAGAAAGGAAAGCATTATTCTATTAAAAAAACACTTTCCAATGACTGTCAGTTATCTTATTAGAGATAAAATTAGGAAGCAATCTCACCATGCTCAGTAAAATATGTGAGCGATTGTTTTATCTTATTTTCTTTTTCATAATTCTTTATAATCTATTTTCGTACGAAGATTGAAAAGCGAATATTTCAACAGATTTCAACTTTGAATCGTTTTTTTTTCCCCTTTCCTGACGGTAAGAAGGAAAGGGAATAGGTGAGATGCACTTTTAGCCTTTTTCCCCCGTCCTCACCTGAGTTCGACCTTGATTGAAAGTTGTCTTGTACTTCCGTCCCCAACGCCTCTTC
Organism: Thysanoteuthis rhombus; assembly: GCA_963457665.1. Lineage (NCBI taxonomy): Eukaryota > Metazoa > Mollusca > Cephalopoda > Oegopsida > Thysanoteuthidae > Thysanoteuthis > Thysanoteuthis major. The sequence goes on from OY735231.1 coordinate 160,934, forward strand.
CATAGCAGAGTTCAAAGCAAGGTCGGTGTTTCATCAGGTGACGACAGTCAGTCCCTCGTCCCTTCAAGCCACTCACTGTCTGGCCAGACGTACGTTTCCATGACAACGTATCAAATCTGGGCCCTTTTCAAAATATCACAAGGAATTAAGAAAAAAATTCAACTTTCTGAAAGATTTCCTCTGAAAATAACAGAAAGTTCAGGATGAATGAAAAGGTGTTGTTTTTGTTTTTTTTCCTCTTTAAATATCTGGGTTATTATTATCATTATTACTATTTTCATTAGTGGTGGTATTATTATTACATCGTTTCTCTTTTTATCCTCCATGTTGTTGAAGAGACACTTGAACCGGCCGTATCAATAGAACATTTTGTCTCCTCCCCCCCTAATACCAGGTGAAAAAACTCATTTTTTATTTACGAGTCACCTTGGTAATTCCAAGAGTGTTCCAAAGCCTCGCTGCCATAGCATTTCTACATAATATGATTGAAATTCATTTTGAAAATAACTTGAATTGGTGAATAGTGAAGGCAATTTCAGCTTTGGGAGTAACGTGTGAAGAGATCATTTTAATATCCAGTGTTTAGAATATTTCTACCTATCATAATATGAAAGAACACAAAAAGCAACTGGAATAAGTATAATAAGGACATTTCAAGATGACGAACCAACGTTTTAGAGGTTTTGGATAATTCTTTGTGAATGTTGTGATAATAATACACGATTGAATATTAAAAGTGTCAAAAGTAAGCTAATAGATTTATAGACAAATCCTTTTTAGCTTTGAAATCAAGGCTTTGAAATGTTTTGAGCAATTTTCTTGAATGTTCTCCCGATATAGAATGGAATTTTGAAAATGTTCAAAAGCAAATCTAAAAAGCTATCAATGGAGCTTCGTTAGCTTTAAAACTGCTGATTTTGAAAGTTTTACAACAATCTCCTCGGATGTAGTGATACCGTGTGATCGAATTCTTAAAGTGTCAACACCGAACCCTAATCGGCATAAACTGAGCCTTTTTAACATCTAAAACCAATGTTTTCGAGGTTTTTTCCCAATTGACTTCAATGTAGTGATATTATATGAATAAGTGTTGAAATTAAACCTGAAGAGCTGCAAACAGAGCCTTTTCAGCTTTGGATGCAATGTTTCGAAGGTTTTCTATCAACTCCCATGAATGCATCAAAAAAATAGCAATCGATCTTCAAAGCCAAGAAAGGTAATAACAGCCTTGAAAACAATGTCTTATACGATTTTTTGGAATGTAGTAATAACATGTGTGTAAATGTCGATGAACGGGTATAAACGGATCCTTCGCAGCTTCGAAAACCAATGTTTCCAATGTTTTTGAGCAATCCCATCGAATTCGAAAATGATAAAGGATTGAATTTCCAAAATGGAAAAACCTAGCCTCCAATGTTATGATCATGCCTTTGTTGGATTTGAATCAATAGCTTTCATGTTTTTCAACAATTTTCTTTAATGCAGTGATGATATATGATCGGATTTTCAGATTGTCAAAACCAAGTCTAAAAAGGCATAAAGACCCATGTTTTCCTGTTCTTCCAACGATTTCATCTAATGTAGTAATTATAAACGATTGGATTTCCAAATATTATAACCGAGCTTAGAACAGAGACTTTTCAGCATCGATAGCAATGTTTTGAAGATTTTCATCCATCGTCTTGAAAGTAGTAGTAGGAGTAGTAGTAGTAGTAGTAGTAGTAGTAGTAGTAGTAGTAGTATCGGGGTAAGAGGGTCATAACATAGCCCGAAAGAGTATTAAACGCAGCCTTTTTAGCTCGGAAACAAGCGTTTTCAATGTTTTTAACAATTTTCTCCAATGTACTAATGATAAATGATTGAATTCGTAAAGTGTCGAAAGCACACCGAAAAGGCTGTGAACAGAGTGTTTTTAGCTTTGGAATCAATGTTTTAGAGGTTTGTAACAAGTTTTCTAAATCTAGTAATATAATGTGAATAAGTGTTAAAAACCACGGAGTCAAGATATTTGATTGTGCCTTCAAATGTCAAAACCAAGCTTGAGAAGGTTTTTTTTTTTGTTTTGTTTTTTCTTCCAGTTCTGAAACCAATGATTTCAAAGCACCTAAAAATGCACCTTTCATGTTTAGTTTTCACCTTTGGGAAAAATCAAATGGCTATTATCAATGCAACTGAAAAAGACTTGTTGAAACTTCCTAAAACATTCGTTTCCATGCTGAATACGTGTTCATTATGCTTATTTCACTTAGTTATCACTATCTTTTCACTTTTGATGCGTAATATTACTACAGTACTGAAAAATCTTCGCTCAAAGCACTCAAAATGCACTGTTTATAGCTTTTCAGGTTCAGTGTTTACTTTTGGAATAATTAAACGCATATCATTAACGCAACTGAAAAAGCTCGTTGAAACTCTATTAAAACTGAATTTCAATGCTGAATATGCGTCTTTTCACTTTTAACGTAGCACTAAAAATTTAAAACACGCTTACAAATACTGATTTCGAAGCATTTTCATGTACTGTTTATAGTTTTTCAAGGTAAGTTTCAAGTTTTCCATTTATCAAATGTATGTTATTAATTCAATCGAAGAAAACTGTTGAAAACTCATAGAACGTTACTTTCAATGCTGGATGTGTGTTCATTATGCTGATTTAAGTTAGTCATCGCTAACTTTTCTTTTCTCACATGTTGTAATCGTACAGCATTAAAAATTGAAAACACGCTTATAAACATTGATTTCAAAGCTGAAAATGCACTGTTTATAGCCTTTCGTGTTGGCTTTTTACTTTGGGAATAATCAAATATATATCATTGATGCAATTGAAAAAACTTTTTGAATGCTCATAAAACATTACTTCCAATGCGTAATATGTGTTCCTTATGCTTATTCAAGTTAGTCATCACTAACTTTTCACTTCTGATACGTAGTAGTACTGCAGCAGTAATGATTTTAAACATCCCCACTCCCCCCCACACACACAGGCACTAATATTGATTTCAAAGCTGAAAAAAAAAAGCACTATACCTTTCAAGTATAATATAATCCAATGTATATCATCAATGCAATTGGAAGAACTTGTTAAATACTCATAGAACATTGATTTCAATGCAGAATATGTGTTCATTATATTTATTCAGGTTAATTTTTACTATCTTTTCACTACTTATCCGTATAGTACTGGAGCACCGAAAATTTTGAAACATTGGTTTCAAAGCTGAAAAGTCTCTTTCTAGGCCATTTCAGGCTTGCTTTCACCTCTGTTTCATATACAATTATTACTGCATGCAATAAAATTGCTAAAAGCATTTGAAACATTGCTTTCAAAGCCGAACGGTCTCTCTTTGAACCCTTTCAGGCTTGCTTTCACCTCTTATATCTTTTCAAACCCTTTCACCTCTTATTCATATATCATTATTACTGCATGCAATAGAAGTGTTAAAAACGTTTGAAACATGGCTTTCGAAGATAAAAAGTCAATTTTTAGGCCCTTTCAGACTCGCTTTCACTTCTTATTCATATATCATTACTGCATGCAATGAAATGATTGAAAACTTTTGAAACATTGGTTTCAAAGCTAAACAGTCTCTCTTTCAACCCTTTCAGGCTTGCTTTCACCTCTTATTTATATATTATTACTGCATGCGATAAAACTGCTAAAAACATTCAAAACATTGCTTTCAAAGCTAAACACTCTCTCTTCCAACCCTTTCAGGCTTGTTTTCACCTCTTATTTATATATCATTACTGCATGCGATAAAATTGCTAAAAACATTGGAAACATTGGTTTCAAAGCTAAACAGTCTCTCTTTCAACCCTTCAAGGCTGGTTTTCACCTCTTATTTATATATTATTACTGCATGCGATAAAATTGCTAAAAACATTTGAAACATTGTTTTAAATGCTAAACAGTCTCTCTTTCAACCCTTTCAGGCTTGCTTTCACCTCTTATTTATATATTATTACTGCATGCGATAAAATTGCTAAAAACATTTGAAACATTGCTTTCAAAACTAAACAGTCAATATTTAGACACTATTAGGCTTTATTTCATTTCTTATTCATATATTATCACTGCATGCAATAAAATTGTCGTGAACATTCGAAACATTGGTTTCAAAGCTAAAAAGTCTCTGTTTAGATCTTTTTAGGCTTGCTTTCACCTCTCATTCATATGTTATTACTGCATGCAAGGAAATTGTTAAAAACATTTGAAACATCAGTTTCAAAGCCAAAAAATTCTCTCTGTAGACCAGTTCCAGGCTTGCTTCCAGCTCTCATTCATATATTATTATTATTATTATTGCATGCAATAAAATCGTTAAAAACATTCGGAACATTGTTTTCAAAACTAGAAAGTCTCTCTTCAGACCCTTTGAGGCTTGCTTTCACCTCCTATTCATATATTCAACAGCTGTAAACTGGGACATTTCTCCCTTCATACCCGTGTCTCAAAGATTTTCCAATGATTTTAATCGACGAATCAGCAATACACGATTTAATTCTCAAACCGTCAGAACCGAACTGAAAGAGCTATGTACAGGGACTATTCAGCTTCGATAAGCAATGTGTTCAAGGTTTTTGAACAATTCTCACTAATGTAACGATAAAATATGTTGGTATTTTCAAATTGTCAAGGCCGTGCCTTGGAGAGTATGAAAAGAGCTTTTCCAGCTTTGAATACCATGTTTAGAACGGTATTATTGATGTTACTGAATATAGTGATGATTTACGAATAAGAGTCAAAAGAATGTCTAAAAGGCTCCGAAGAGAGCGTTTTTAGCTTGGACACCAGTGTTTTCAAAGTAATCCTACAATTTTCTCTAATGTACGGAAGAATATTTGATCGTATTACCACAGTTTCAAAACTAAACCCAAAATTTATACATATATATATGTGTATACATATATATATATATATATATACACCCACACACACATATATGTATATATATGTTCAGCTTTGAATCAATTCTTCCAAAGGTTTTCAGCAATTTCAAATAATGCAGTGATAATATAGAATGGATTTTTCATCGTGTCAAAACCAAGACTAAAACGTATAAACAGACACTGTTCAGCTTTGAAAGCAATGTTTCCAATGTTTTTGAACAATTCTATTGCATGCAGCAATGATGTATGAATAAGAGGCGAAAGCAAGCCTGAAACTGGTCTAGAGAGTGACTTTTTAGCTTTGGAACCAATGTTTCCAAGCTTTCCAACTATCTTTCTGAATCTAGTCATAATGTATTAGTGAGTTTCAAGACGAAGCCTGAAAGGGTATGAACAGTGCTTTTTTCAGCTTTTAAACCTTTATGCTGTAGGTTTTTAAAGAGTAGATTTTCATCAAATATATCAATTATGCATGAGTAAGTGTCCAAAGCAAGCCTCAACAGGTATGAGCAGATTTTTCAGCTAGCAAAACCAGTGTTTTCGGGGGTTTTTTCAACATTTTTTTCTAATGCAGGCGGTGCCCACCTCATGGAGAATAATTGCTTATATGATAGTGTAGATATTTTCGCTACTCAATACATGGTAGACGTTCGTTGACACGTAGGTGAATGTATCACCAGGTAGAAATATCAATTGAATGTGTAAAGTATCGGGACAAAGCCAAAAAAAAAAAAAAAAGCTGCAGACACAGTCTTTGTAGCTTTGGAATCGACGTTTTAAAGGTCTCTGAGAATTTCTTTTCAGTGTAGTAATACTACATGTGTAATTGTTAAAAGAGAACCCAAAAAGCTATAGAGGAAGCTTTTTTCAGCTTTGAAAGTAATGATTTCAATATTTTCCAACAATTCCCTTGAATACATGATGGCATTTTCAAAGTATCGAAATACAGCCAGAAGAGGTGTAAGCAGAGCCTTTTTTAGCTTTGAAAAGCAATGTTCCAAAGATTTGAACAGTTGTATTAAATGTAGTAATAACATATGACCAAATTTAAGCCTAAAATCATATAAACAGGGACTTTTGAAAGTTGTTGAAAAACTTTATCAAAGGTTTTCATCAATTATCTCGAACGTACGACGAATAATGTACGAGTTAAAAGATCGAAAGAAAGCCTAACAGGGTATAGACAGAGTTTTTTTTTTCAGCTTTGAAAGCAACGTTTTCAGGGTTTTATCACCATTTCCCTGACTCGAGTCACTTTTGGGGTTAGGGTTAGGGTAAGGGTTACGGTTGAGGTTGGGGTTAGGGTTAGGGTTAGCCCAAAAATATATAAACGGGACGTTTTGGACATTGAAACCAGTGTTTTCAAGGTTGCCCAGCAATTCTTTGATGATTTAGTCCTAATACGATGTAAATTTCAGAGTGATAAAAATGTACGAACACAGCCTTTTTAGCTTCCAAAACAAATGTTTTTTTTAGAAAGGTTTCTTTTAACGATTTTCTCTCATGTAATATTATTATATGATTGCACTTTCGAAACATCCGAACCGAGAAAGTCACGAGGAGCCTTTTTAGCTTTGAATCCAATGTTTCAAAGGTCTTTAACGTTTTTCTCAAACGTCGTAATAATATGTGAGCAAACGGCAAAACCAAGGCTTGAGAGGTCCATTTTAGCTTCGAAAAGCAATGGTTACATGGTCTTTCTAAAATTATCTCTAATGTACTCGTGATATATGATTGAATTTTCCAAATGTCGAAACCGAGTTTTAAAAAAAAAATGGTGGGGGGGGGGTAATGAACAGAGCGTTTGCAGCTTCGAAATCAATGTTTTTGATAAGATAATTTTCATAGATTTTATTGCATATTCAAGTGATGAGTGAGTAAAAGTCCGAACCTAGCCGAAAAAAAAATCATGCACGGAGCCTTTTAAGCTTTGAATATCAATGTTCACAAAGTTTTTAACGATTTTCATCAATGTACGAATGATACACGAGCGAATTTCTAAACCTGAAAACGTCTAAACGGAGCCTTTTTTGTCTTTGCAGCAAACATTATCAACTCTTGATATCTTGAATATCAAACCAAAATGGCGATTGGCTGGACATGTTGCAGGAATGGCAGACACCGGAGAGACATCACGATTCACGACAGGGATGATCAGAGAAAACATATGAAACCGGGGGACTTCCACAGAATACGATATGGAGAGAAGAACAAGACATACTGCGAAAGTGCTATAATGGGACTTCGAAAAGAGAAATTTGGTCGACGCATACAATATTACGATAACATTTCAATCCTATGATTTGGAGAAAGGAAAGCATTATTCTATTAAAAAACACTTTTCAATGACTGTCAGTTATCTTATTAGAGATTAAATTAGGAAGCAATCCCACCATGCTCAGTAAAATTTGTGAGCGATTGTTTTATCTTATTTTTTTTTCATAATTCTTTATAATCTATGTACGTACGAAGGTTGAAAAGCGAATATTTCAACAGATTTCAACTTTGAATCGTTTTTTTCCCCTTTCCTGACGGTAAGAAGGAAAGGGAATAGGTGAGATGCACTTTTAGCCTTTCCCCCCCCTCCTCACCTTAGTTCGACCTTGATTGAAAGTTGTCTTGTACTTCCGTCCCCAACGCCTCTTCCGTAGCAGAGTTTGAAGCAAGGTCGGTGTTTCATCAGGTGACGACAGTCAGTCCCTCGTCCCTTCAAGCCACTCACTGTCTGGCCAGACGTACGTTTCCATGACAACGTATCAAATCTGGGCCCTTTTCAAAATATCACAAGGAATTAAGAAAAAAATGACACTTTCTGAAAGATTTCCTCTGAAAATAACAGAAAGTTCAGGATGAATGAAAAGGTGTTGTTTTTGTTTTTTTTCCTCTTTAAATATCTGGGATATTATTATCTTTATTACTATTTTCATTAGTGGTAGTATTAGTATTACATCGTTTCTCTTTTTATCCTCCATGTTGTTGAAGAGACACTTGAACTGGCCGTATCAATAAAACATGTTGTTTCCCCCAACATCCCCCCCTAATACCAGGTGAAAAAACTCATTTTTTAATTACGAGTCACCTTGGTAATTCCAAGAGTGTTCCAAAGCCTCGCTGCCATAGCATTTCTACATAATATGATTGAAATTCATTTTGAAAAATAACTTGAATTGGTGAATAATGAAGGCAATTTCAGCTTTGAGAGTGACGTGTGGAGAGATCTTTTTAATATCCAGTGTTTAGAATATTTCTACCTATCATAATATGAAAGAACACAAAAAGCAACTGAAATAAGTATAATAAAGTCATTTCAAGATGGTGAACCAACGTTTTAGAGATTTTGGATAATTCTTTGTGAATGTTGTGATAATAATACACGATTGAATATTGAAAGTGTCAAAAGTAAGCTAATAGATTTATAGACAAATCCTTTTTAGCTTTGAAATCAAGGCTTTGAAATGTTTTGAGCAATTTTCTTGAATGTTCTCCCGATATAGAATGGAATTTTGAAAATGTTCAAAAGCGAATCTAAAAAGCTATCAATGGAGCTTCGTTAGCTTTAAAACCGCTGATTTTGAAAGTTTTACAACAATCTCCTCGGATGTAGTGATACCGTGTGATCGAATTCTTAAAGTGTCAACACCGAACCCTAATCGGCATAAACTGAGCCTTTTTAACATCTAAAACCAATGTTTTCGAGGTTTTTTTTCCCCAATTGACTTCAATGTAGTGATATTATATGAATAAGTGTTGAAATTAAACCTGAAGAGCTGCAAACAGAGCCTTTTCAGCTTTGGATGCAATGTCTCGAAGGTTTTCCATCGACTCCCATGAATGCATAAAAAAATAGCAATCGATCTTCAAAGCCAAGAAAGGTAATAACAGCCTTGAAAACAATGTCTTATACAATTTTTTGGAATGTAGTAATAACATGTGTGTAAATGTCGATGAACGGGTATAAACGGAGCCTTTGCAGCTTCGAAAACCAATGTTTCCAATGTTTTTGAGCAATCCCATCGAATTCGAAAATGATAAAGGATTGAATTTCCAAAATGGAAAAACCTAGCCTCCAATGTTATGATCATGCCTTTGTTGGATTTGAATCAATAGCTTTCATGTTTTTCAACAATTTTCTTTAATGCAGTGATGATATATGATCGGATTTTCAGATTGTCAAAACCAAGTCTAAAAAGGCATAAAGACCTATGTTTTCCTGTTCTTCCAACGATTTCATCTAATGTAGTAATTATAAACGATTGGATTTCCAAATATTATAACCGAGCTTAGAACAGAGACTTTTCAGCATCGATAGCAATGTTTTGAAGATTTTCATCCATCGTCTTGAAAGTAGTAGTAGTAGTAGTAGTAGTAGTAGTAGTAGTAGTAGTAGTAGTAGTAGTATCGGGGTAAGAGGGTCATAACATAGCCCGAAAGAGTATTAAACGCAGCCTTTTTAGCTCGGAAACAAGCGTTTTCAATGTTTTTAACAATTTTCTCCAATGTACTAATGATAAATGATTGAATTCGTAAAGTGTCAAAAGCACACCGAAAAGGCCGTGAACAGAGTGTTTTTAGCTTTGGAATCAATGTTTTAGAGGTTTGTAACAAGTTTTCTAAATCTAGTAATATCATGTGAATAAGTGTTAAAAACCACGGAGTCAAGATATTTGATTGCGCCTTCAAATGTCAAAACCAAGCTTGAGAAAGTTTTTTTTTTGTTTTGTTTTTTCTTCCAGTTCTGAAACCAATGATTTCAAAGCACCTAAAAATGCACCTTTCATGTTTAGTTTTCACCTTTGGGAAAAATCAAATGGCTATTATCAATGCAACTGAAAAAGACTTGTTGAAACTTCCTAAAACATTCGTTTCCATGCTGAATACGTGGTCATTATGCTTATTTCACTTAGTTATCACTATCTTCTCTCTTTTGATGCGTAATAATACTACAGTACTGAAAAATCTTCGCTCAAAGCACTCAAAATGCACTGTTTATAGCTTTTCAGGTTCAGTGTTTACTTTTGGAATAATTAAACGCATATCATTAATGCAACTGAAAAAGCTCGTTGAAACTCTATTAAAACTGAATTTCAATGCTGAATATGCGTCTTTTCACTTTTAACGTAGCACTAAAAATTTAAAACACGCTTACAAATACTGATTTCGAAGCATTTTCATGTACTGTTTATAGTTTTTCAAGGTAAGTTTCAAGTTTTCCATTTATCAAATGTATGTTATTAATTCAATCGAAGAAAACCGTCGAAACCTCATAGAACATTACTTTCAATGCTGGATGTGTGTTCATTATGCTGATTCAAGTTAGTCATCGCTAACTTTTCTTTTCTCACATGTTGTAATCGTACAGCATTAAAAATTGAAAACACGCTTATAAACATTGATTTCAAAGCTGAAAATGCACTGTTTATAGCCTTTCGTGTTGGCTTTTCACTTTGGGAATAATCAAATATATATCATTGATGCAATTGAAAAAACTTTTTGAATGCTCATAAAACATTACTTCCAATGCGTAATATGTGTTCCTTATGCTTATTCAAGTTAGTCATCACTAACTTTTCACTTCTGATACGTAGTAGTACTGCAGCAGTGATGATTTTAAACACCCCCCACTCCCCCACACACACAGGCACAAATATTGATTTCAAAGCTGAAAAAAAAAGCACTATACCTTTCAAGTATAATATAATCCAATGTATATCATCAATGCAATTGAAAGAACTTGTTAAATCCTCATAAAACATTGATTTCAATGCAGAATATGTGTTCATTATGTTTATTCAGGTTAATTTTTACTATCTTTTTACTACTTATCCGTATAGTACTGGAGCACCGAAAATTTTGAAACATTGGTTCCAAAGCTGAAAAGTCTCTTTTTAGGCCATTTCAGGCTTGCTTTAACCTCTTATTCATATATTATTACTGCATGCAATAAAATTGCTAAAAACATTTGAAACATTGCTTTCAAAGCTGAACGGTCTCTCTTTGAACCCTTTCAGGCTTGCTTTCACCTCTTATATCTTTTCAAACCCTTTCACCTCTTATTCATATATCATTATTACTGCATGCAATAGAAGTGTTAAAAACGTTTGAAACATGGCTTTCGAAGATAAAAAGTCAATTTTTAGGCCCTTTCAGACTCGCTTTCACTTCTTATTCATATATCATTACTGCATGCAATGAAATTGTTGAAAACATTTGAAACATTGGTTTCAGAGCTAAACAGTCTCTCTTTCAACCCTTTCAGGCTTGCTTTCACCTCTTATTCATATATTATTACTGCATGCGATAAAATTGCTGAAAACATTTGAAACATTGGTTTCAAAGCTAAATAGTCTCTCTTTCAACCCTTTCAGGCTTGTTTTCACCTCTTATTCATATATTATTACTGCATGCGATAAAACTGCTAAAAACATTCAAAACATTGCTTTCAAAGCTAAACACTCTCTCTTCCAACCTTTTCAGGTTGGTTTTCACCTCTTATTTATATATTATTACTGCATGAAATAAAATTGCAAAAAACATTTGAAACATTGCTTTCAAAGCTAAACAGTCTCTCTTTCAACCTTATCAGGCTTGCTTTCACCTCTTATTTATATATTATTACTGCATGCGATAAAATTGCTAAAAACATTTGAAACATTGGTTTCAATGCTAAAAAGTTTCTCTTTCAACCCTTTCAGGCTTGCTTTAACCTCTTACTTATATATTATTACTGCATGCGATAAAATTCGCTAAAAACATTTGAAACATTGTTTTCAATGCTAAACAGTCTCTCTTTCAACCCTTTCAGGCTTGTTTTCACCTCTTATTCATATATTATTACTGCATGCGATAAAATTGCTAAAAACATTGGAAACATTGGTTTCAAAGCTAAACAGTCTCTCTTTCAACCCTTCAAGGCTGGTTTTCACCTCTTATTTATATATTATTACTGCATGCGATAAAATTGCTAAAAACATTTGAAACATTGCTTTCAAAACTAAAGAGTCAATATTTAGACCCTATTAGGCTTGCTTTCATTTCTTATTCATATATTATCACTGCATGCAATAAAATTGTCGTAAACATTCGAAACATTGGTTTCGAAGCTAAACCGTCAATATTTAGACCCTATTAGGCTTTATTTCATTTCTTATTCATATATTATCACTGCATGCAATAAAATTGTCGTAAACATTCGAAACATTAGTTTCAAAGCTAAAAAGTCTCTTTTTAGATCTTTTTAGGCTTGCTTTCACCTCTCATTCATATGTTATTACTGCATGCAAGGAAATTGTTAAAAACATTTGAAACATCAGTTTCAAAGCCAAAAAATTCTCTCTGTAGACCAGTTCCAGGCTTCCTTCCAGCTCTCATTCATATATTATTATTATTATGATTGCATGCAATAAAATCGTTAAAAACATCCGGAACATTGTTTTCAAAACTAGAAAGTCTCTCTTCAGACCCTTTGAGGCTTGCTTTCACCTCCTATTCATATATTCAACAGCTGTAAACAGGGACGTTTCTCCCTTCATAGCCTTGTCTCAAAGATTTTCCAATGATTTTAATCGACGAATCAGCAATACACGATTTGATTCTCAAACCGTCAGAACCGAACTGAAAGAGCTATGTACAGGGACTATTCAGCTTCGATAAGCAATGTTTTCAAGTTTTTTGAACAATTCTCACTAATTTAACAATAAAATATGTTGGTATTTTCAAATTGTCAAGGCCGTGCCATGGAGAGTATGAAAAGAGCTTTTCCAGCTTTGAATCCCATCTTTAGAAGGGTATTATTGATGTTACTGAATATAGTGATCATTTACGAATAAGAGTCAAAAGAATGTCTAAAAGATTCCGAAGAGAGCGTTTATAGCTTGGACACCAGTGTTTTCAAAGTAATCCTACAATTCTCTCTAATTTACGGAAGAATATTTGATCGTATTACCACAGTTTCAAAACTAAACCCAAAACTTATACATATATATATATGTGTATACATATATATATATATATATACATACATATGTATATATATATATCTATACACACACACACACATACATATATATATATATATATATATATATATATATATATATATATATATATATATATATATATATATATATATATATATATATATATATATGTTCAGCTTTGAATCCAATCGTCCAAAGGTTTTCAGCAAAGAGTAGTTTTTTATCGAATATATCAATTACTCATGAGTAAGTGTCCAAAGCAAGCCTTAACAGGTATGAGCAGATTTTTCAGCTAGCAAAACCAGTGTTTTCGGGAGTTTTTTCAACATTTTTCTCTAATGCAGGCAGTGCCCACCTCATGGAGAATAATGGCTTATATGATAGTGTAGATATTTTCGCTACTCAATACATGGTAGACGTTCGTTGACACGTAGGTGAATGTATCAGCGGGTAGAAATATCAATTGAATGTGTAAAGTATCGGGACAAAGCCAAAAAAAAAAAAAAAAGCTGCAGACACAGTCTTTCTAGCTTTGGAATCGACGTTTTAAAGGTCTCTGAGAATTTCTTTTCAGTGTAGTAATACTACAAGTGTAATTGTTAAAAGAGAACCAAAAAAGCTATAGAGGAAGCTTTTTTCAGCTTTGAAAGTAATGATTTCAATATTTTCCAACAATTCCCTTGAATACATGATGGCATTTTCAAAGTATCGAAATACAGCCAGAAAAGGTGTAAGCAGAGCCTTTTTTTAGCTTTGAAAAGCAATGTTCCAAAGATTTGAACAGTTGTATTAAATGTAGTAATAACATATGACCAAATTTAAGCCTAAAATCATATAAACAGGGACTTTTGAAAGTTGTTGAAAAACTTTATCAAAGGTTTTGATCAATTATCTCGAACGTACGACGAATAATGTACGAGTTAGAAGATCGAAAGAAAGCCTAACGGGGTATAGACAGGGCTTTTTTTTCAGCTTTGAAAGCAACGTTTTCAGGGTTTTATCACCATTTCCTTGAATCGAGTCACCTTTGGGGTTAGGGTTAGGGTTACGGTTGAGGTTGGGGTTAGGGTTAGGGTTAGCCCCAAAATATATAAACGGGACGTTTTGGACATTGAAACCAGTGTTTTCAAGGTTGCCCAGCAATTTTTTGATGATTTAGTCCTAATACGATGTAAATTTCAGAGTGATAAAAATGTACGAACACAGCCTTTTTAGCTTCCAAAACGAATGTTTTTTTTTTAAAAGTTCCTTTTAACGATTTTCTCTCGTGTAATATTATTATATGATTGCACTTTCGAAACATCCGAACCGAGAAAGTCACGAGGAGCCTTTTTAGCTTTGAATCCAATGTTTCAAAGGTCTTTAACGTTTTTCTCAAACGTCGTAATAATATGTGAGCAAACGGCAAAACCAAGGCTTGAGAGGTCCATCTCAGCTTCAAAAAGCAATGGTTACATGGTCTTTCTAAAATTATCTCTAATGTACTCGTGATATATGATTGAATTTTCCAAATGTCGAAACCGAGTTTTAAAAAAAAAATGGTGGGGGGGGGGGTAATGAACAGAGCGTTTGCAGCTTCGAAATCAATGTTTTTGATAAGATAATTTTCATAGATTTTATTGCATATTCAAGTGATGAGTGAGTAAAAGTCCCAACCTAGCCGAAAAAAAATCATGCACGGAGCCTTTTTAGCTTTGAATATCAATGTTCACAAAGTTTTTAACGATTTTCATCAATGTACTAATGATACACGAGCGAATTTCTAAACCTGAAAACGTCTAAACGGAGCCTTTTTTGGCTTTGCAGCAAACGTTATCAACTCTTGATATCTTGAATATCAAACCAAAATGGCGATTGGCTGGACATGTTGCAGGAATGGCAGACACCGGAGAGACATCACGATTCACGACAGGGATGATCAGAGAAAACATATGAAACCGGGGGACTTCCACTGAATACGATATGGAGAGAAGAACAAAGACATACTACGAAAGTGCTCTAATGGGACTTCAGAAGAGAAATTTGGTCGATGCATACAATATTACGATAACATTTCAATCCTATGATTTGGAGAAAGGAAAGCATTATTCTATTAAAAAAACACTTTCCAATGACTGTCAGTTATCTTATTAGAGATAAAATTAGGAAGCAATCTCACCATGCTCAGTAAAATATGTGAGCGATTGTTTTATCTTATTTTTTTTTCATAATTCTTTATAATCTATTTTCGTACGAAGATTGAAAAGCGAATAATTTAACAGATTTCAACTTTGAATCGTTTTTTTCCCCTTTCCTGACGGTAAGAAGGAAAGGGAATAGGTGAGATGCACTTTTAGCCTTTTTCCCCCGTCCTCACCTGAGTTCGACCTTGATTGAAAGTTGTCTTGTAGTTCCGTCCCCAACGCCTCTTCCATAGCAGAGTTCAAAGCAAGGTCGGTGTTTCATCAGGTGACGACAGTCAGTCCCTCGTCCCTTCAAGCCACTCACTGTCTGGCCAGACGTACGTTTCCATGACAACGTATCAAATCTGGGCCCTTTTCAAAATATCACAAGGAATTAAGAAAAAAATTCAACTTTCTGAAAGATTTCCTCTGAAAATAACAGAAAGTTCAGGATGAATGAAAAGGTGTTGTTTTTTTTTTTTTCCTCTTTAAATATCTGGGATATTATTATCATTATTACTATTTTCATTAGTGGTAGTATTATTATTACATCGTTTCTCTTTTTATCCTCCATGTTGTTGAAGAGACACTTGAACCGGCCGTATCAATAAAACATTTTGTTTCCTCCCCCCCTAATACCAGGTGAAAAAACTCATTTTTTAATTACGATTCACCTTGGTAATTCCAAGAGTGTTCCAAAGCCTCGCTGCCATAGCATTTCTACATAATATGATTGAAATTCATTTTGAAAATAACTTGAATTGGTGAATAATGAAGGCAATTTCAGCTTTGGGAGTAACGTGTGAAGAGATCATTTTAATATCCAGTGTTTAGAATATTTCTACCTATCATAATATGAAAGAACACAAAAAGCAACTGAAATAAGTATAATAAAGTCATTTCAAGATGATGAACCAACGTTTTACAGGTTTTAGATAATTCTTTGTGAATGTTGTGATAATAATACACGATTGAATATTAAAAGTGTCAAAAGTAAGCTAATAGATTTATAGACAAATCCTTTTTAGCTTTGAAATCAAGGCTTTGAAATGTTTTGAGCAATTTTCTTGAATGTTCTCCCGATATAGAATGGAATTTTGAAAATGTTCAAAAGCGAATCTAAAAAGCTATCAATGGAGCTTCGTTAGCTTTAAAACCGCTGATTTTGAAAGTTTTACAACAATCTCCTCGGATGTAGTGATACCGTGTGATCGAATTCTTAAAATGTCAACACCGAACCCTAATCGGCATAAACTGAGCCTTTTTAACATCTAAAACCAATGTTTTCGAGGTTTTTTTTCCCCAATTGACTTCAATGTAGTGATATTATATGAATAAGTGTTGAAATTAAACCTGAAGAGCTGCAAACAGAGCTTTTTCAGCTTTGGATGCAATGTCTCGAAGGTTTTCCATCGACTCCCATGAATGCATAAAAAAATAGCAATCGATCTTCAAAGCCAAGAAAGGTAATAACAGCCTTGAAAACAATGTCTTATACAATTTTTTGGAATGTAGTAATAACATGTGTGTAAATGTCGATGAACGGGTATAAACGGAGCCTTTGCAGCTTCGAAAACCAATGTTTCCAATGTTTTTGAGCAATCCCATCGAATTCGAAAATGATAAAGGATTGAATTTCCAAAATGGAAAAACCTAGCCTCCAATGTTATGATCATGCCTTTGTTGGATTTGAATCAATAGCTTTCATGTTTTTCAACAATTTTCTTTAATGCAGTGATGATATATGATCGGATTTTCAGATTGTCAAAACCAAGTCTAAAAAGGCATTAAGACCCATGTTTCCTGTTCTTCCAACGATTCCATCTAATGTAGTAATTATAAACGATTGGATTTCCAAATATTATAACCGAGCTTAGAACAGAGACTTTTCAGCATTGATAGCAATGTTTTGAAGATTTTCATCCATCGTCTTGAAAGTAGTAGTAGTAGTAGTAGTAGTAGTAGTAGTAGTAGTAGTAGTAGTATCGGGGTAAGAGGGTCATAACATAGCCCGAAAGAGTATTAAACGCAGCCTTTTTAGCTCGGAAACAAGCGTTTTCAATGTTTTTAACAATTTTCTCCAATGTACTAATGATAAATGATTGAATTCGTAAAGTGTCAAAAGCACACCGAAAAGGCCGTGAACAGAGTGTTTTTAGCTTTGGAATCAATGTTTTAGAGGTTTGTAACAAGTTTTCTAAATCTAGTAATATCATGTGAATAAGTGTTAAAAACCACGGAGTCAAGATATTTGATTGCGCCTTCAAATGTCAAAACCAAGCTTGAGAAAGTTTTTTTTTTGTTTTTTTTTTTCTTCCAGTTCTGAAACCAATGATTTCAAAGCACCTATAAATGCACCTTTCATGTTTAGTTTTCACCTTTGGGAAAAATCAAATGGCTATTATCAATGCAACTGAAAAAGACTTGTTGAAACTTCCTAAAACATTCGTTTCCATGCTGAATACGTGTTCATTATGCTTATTTCAGTTAGTTATCACTATCTTTTCACTTTTGATGCGTAATAATACTACAGTACTGAAAAATCTTCGCTCAAAGCACTCAAAATGCACTGTTTATAGCTTTTCAGGTTCAGTGTTTACTTTTGGAATAATTAAACGCATATCATTAACGCAACTGAAAAAGCTCGTTGAAACTCTATTAAAACATAATTTCAATGCTGAATATGCGTCTTTTCACTTTTAACGTAGCACTAAAAATTTAAAATACGCTTACAAATACTGATTTCGAAGCATTTTCATGTACTGTTTATAGTTTTTCAAGGTAAGTTTCAAGTTTCCCATTTATCAAATGTATGTTATTAATTCAATCGAAGAAAACTGTCGAAAACTCATAGAACATTACTTTCAATGCTGGATGTGTGTTCATTATGCTGATTTAAGTTAGTCATCGCTAACTTTTCTTTTCTCACATGTTGTAATCGTACAGCATTAAAAATTGAAAACACGCTTATAAACATTGATTTCAAAGCTAAAAATGCACTGTTTATAGCCTTTCGTGTTGGCTTTTCACTTTGGGAATAATCAAATATATATCATTGATGCAATTGAAAAAACTTTTTGAATGCTCATAAAACATTACTTCCAATGCGTAATATGTGTTCCTTATGCTTATTCAAGTTAGTCATCACTAACTTTTCACTTCTGATACGTAGTAGTACTGCAGCAGTGATGATTTTAAACACCCCCCACTCCCCCACACACACAAGCGCTAATATTGATTTCAAAGCTGATAAAAAAACGCACTATACCTTTCAAGTATAATATAATCCAATGTATATCATCAATGCAATTGGAAGAACTTGTTAAATCCTCATAGAACATTGATTTCAATGCAGAATATGTGTTCATTATGTTTATTCAGGTTAATTTTTACTATCTTTTTACTACTTATCCATATAGTACTGGAGCACCGAAAATTTTGAAACATTGGTTTCAAAGCTGGAAAGTCTCTTTTTAGGCCATTTCAGGCTTGCTTTCACCTCTGTTTCATATACAATTATTACTGCATGCAATAAAATTGCTAAAAGCATTTGAAACATTGCTTTCAAAGCTGAACAGTCTCTCTTTCAACCCTTTCAGGCTTGCTTTCACCTCTTATTTCTTTTCAAACCCTTTCACCTCTTATTCATATATCATTATTACTGCATGCAATAGAAGTGTTAAAAACGTTTGAAACATGGCTTTCGAAGATAAAAAGTCAATTTTAAGGCCCTTTCAGGCTCGCTTTCACTTCTTATTCATATATCATTACTGCATGCAATGAAATGGTTGAAAACTTTTGAAACATTGGTTTCAAAGCTAAACAGTCTCTCTTTCAACCCTTTCAGGCTTGCTTTCACCTCTTATTTATATATTATTACTGCATGCGATAAAATTGCTAAAAACCTTTGAAGCATTGTTTTCAATGCTAAACAGTCTCTATTTCAACCCTTTCAGGCATGCTTTCACCTCTTATTTATATATTATTACTGCATGCGATAAAATTGCTAAAAACATTTGAAACATTGGTTTCAAAGCTAAACAGTCTCTCTTTCAACCCTTCAAGGCTGGTTTTCACCTCTTATTTATATATTTTTACTGCATGCGATAAAATTGCTAAAAACATTTGAAACATTGTATTAAATGCTAAACAGTCTCTCTTTCAACCCTTTCAGGCTTGCTTTCACCTCTTATTTATATATTATTACTGCATGCGATAAAATTGCTAAAAACATTTGAAACATTGCTTTCAAAACTAAACAGTCAATATTTAGACACTATTAGGCTTTATTTCATTTCTTATTCATATATTATCACTGCATGCAATAAAATTGTCGTAAACATTCGAAACATTGGTTCCGAAGCTAAACAGTCAATATTTAGACCCTATTAGGCTTGCTTTCATTTCTTATTCATATATTATCACTGCATGCAATAAAATTGTCGTAAACATTCGAAACATTGGTTTCAAAGCTAAAAAGTCTCTGTTTAGATCCTTTTAGGCTTGCTTTCACCTCTCATTCATGTGTTATTACTGCATGCAAGGAAATTGTTAAAAACATTTGAAACATCAGTTTCAAAGCCAAAAAATTCTCTCTGTAGACCAGTTCCAGGCTTCCTTCCAGCTCTCATTCATATATTATTATTATTATGATTGCATGCAATAAAATCGTTAAAAACATCCGGAACATTGTTTTCAAAACTAGAAAGTCTCTCTTCAGACCCTTTGAGGCTTGCTTTCACCTCCTATTCATATATTCAACGGCTGTAAACAGGGACATTTCTCCCTTCATACCCGTGTCTCAAAGATTTTCCAATGATTTTAATCGACGAATCAGCAATACACGATTTAATTCTCAAACCGTCAGAACCGAACTGAAAGAGCTATGTACAGGGACTATTCAGCTTCGATAAGCAATGTGTTTTCCAGCTGTGAATCCCATGTTTAGAACGGTATTATTGATGTTACTGAATATAGTGATGATTTACGAATAAGAGTCAAAACAATGTCTAAAAGGCTCCGAAGAGAGCATTTTTAGCTTGGACACCAGTGTTTCCAAAGTAATCCTACAATTTTCTCTAATGTACGGAAGAATATTTGATCCTATTACCACAGTTTCAAAACTAAACCCAAAATTTATACATATATATATATGTGTATACATATATATATATATATATACACACACACACACATATATGTATATATATGTTCAGCTTTGAATCCAATCTTCCAAAGGTTTTCAGCAATTTCAAATAATGCAGTGATAATATAGAATGGATTTTTCATCGTGTCAAAACCAAGACTAAAACGTATAAACAGACACTGTTAAGCTTTGAAAGCAATGTTTCCAATGTTTTTGAACAATTCTATTGCATGCAGCAATGATATATGAATAAGAGGCGAAAGCAAGCCTGAAACTGGTCTAGAGAGAGACTTTTTAGCTTTGGAACCAATGTTTCCAAGCTTTCCAACAATTTTTCTGAATCTAGTCATAATGTATTAGTGAGTTTCAAGACAAAGCCTGAAAGGGTATGAACAGTGCTTTTTTCAGCTTTTAAACCTTTATGCTGAAGGTTTTTAAAGAGTAGTTTTTTATCGAATATATCAATTATGCATGAGTAAGTGTCCAAAGCAAGCCTTAACAGGTATGAGCAGATTTTTCAGCTAGCAAAACCAGTGTTTTCGGGGGTTTTTTCAACATTTTTCTCTAATGCAGGCGGTGCCCACCTCATGGAGAATAATTGCTTATATGATAGTGTAGATATTTTCGCTACTCAATACATGGTAGACGTTCGTTGACACGTAGGTGAATGTATCACCAGGTAGAAATATCAATTGAATGTGTAAAGTATCGGGACAAAGCCCCCCCCCAAAAAAAAAGCTGCAGACACAGTTTTTCTAGCTTTGGAATCGACGTTTTAAAGGTCTCTGAGAATTTCTTTTCAGTGTAGTAATACTACATGTGTAATTGTTAAAAGAGAACCAAAAAAGCTATAGAGGAAGCTTTTTTCAGCTTTGAAAGTAATGATTTCAATATTTTCCAACAATTCCCTTGAATACATGATGGCATTTTCAAAGTATCGAAATACAGCCAAAAAAGGTGTAAGCAGAGCCTTTTTTAGCTTTGAAAAGCAATGTTCCAAAGATTTGAACAGTTGTATTAAATGTAGTAATAACATATGACCAAATTTAAGCCTAAAATCGTATAAACAGGGACTTTTGAAAGTTGTTGAAAAACTTTATCAAAGGTTTTGATCAATTATCTCGAACGTACGACGAATAATGTACGAGTTAGAAGATCGAAAGAAAGTCTAACAGGGTATAGACAGAGCTTTTTTTTTCAGCTTTGAAAGCAACGTTTTCAGGGTTTTATCACCATTTCCTTGAATCGAGTCACCTTTGGGGTTAGGGTTAGGGTTACGGTTGAGGTTGGGGTTAGGGTTAGGGTTAGCCCCAAAATATATAAACGGGACGTTTTGGACATTGAAACCAGTGTTTTCAAGGTTGCCCAGCAATTTTTTGATGATTTAGTCCTAATACGATGTAAATTTCAGAGTGATAAAAATGTACGAACACAGCTTTTTTAGCTTCCAAAACGAATGTTTTTTTTTTAAAAGTTCCTTTTAACGATTTTCTCTCGTGTAATATTATTATATGATTGCACTTTCGAAACATCCGAACCGAGAAAGTCACGAGGAGCCTTTTTAGCTTTGAATCCAATGTTTCAAAGGTCTTTAACGTTTTTCTCAAACGTCGTAATAATATGTGAGCAAACGGCAAAACCAAGGCTTGAGAGGTCCATCTCAGCTTCAAAAAGCAATGGTTACATGGTCTTTCTAAAATTATCTCTAATGTACTCGTGATATATGATTGAATTTTCCAAATGTCGAAACCGAGTTTTAAAAAAAAAAATGCTGTGTGTGTGTGGGGGGGTAATGAACAGAGCCTTTGCAGCTTCGAAATCAATGTTTTCGATAAGATAATTTTCATAGATTTTATTGCATATTCAAGTGATGAGTGAGTAAAAGTCCCAACCTAGCCGAAAAAAAATCATGCACGGAGCCTTTTTTGCTTTGAATATCAATGTTCACAAAGTTTTTAACGATTTTCATCAATGTACGAATGATACACGAGCGAATTTCTAAACCTGAAAACGTCTAAACGGAGCCTTTTTTGGCTTTGCAGCAAACGTTATCAACTCTTGATATCTTGAATATCAAACCAAAATGGCGATTGGCTGGACATGTTGCAGGAATGGCAGACACCGGAGAGACATCACGATTCACGACAGGGATGATCAGAGAAAACATATGAAACCGGGGGACTTCCACTGAATACGATATGGAGAGAAGAACAAGACATACTGCAAAAGTGCTATAATGGGACTTCGAAAAGAGAACTTTTGTCGACGCATACAATATTACGATAACATTTCAATCCTATTATTTGGAGAAAGGAAAGCATTATTCTATTAAAAAACACTTTCCAATGACTGTCAGTTATCTTATTAGAGATTAAATTAGGAAGCAATCCCACCATGCTCAGTAAAATATGTGAGCGATTGTTTTATCTTATTTTTTTTTTTTCATAATTCTTTAAAATCTATTTTCGTACGAAGGTTGAAAAGCGAATATTTCAACAGATTTCAACTTTGAATCGTTTTTTTTCCCCTTTCCTGACGGTAAGAAGGAAAGGGAATAGGTGAGATGCACTTTTAGCCTTTTCTCCCCCGTCCTCACCTGAGTTCGACCTTGATTGAAAGTTGTCTTGTACTTCCGTCCCCAACGCCTCTTCCATAGCAGAGTTCAAAGCAAGGTCGGTGTTTCATCAGGTGACGACAGTCAGTCCCTCGTCCTTTCAAGCCACTCACTGTCTGGCCAGACGTACGTTTCCATGACAACGTATCAAATCTGGGTTTTTCAAAATATCACAAGGAATTAAGAAAAAAATGACACTTTCTGAAAGATTTCCTCTGAAAATAACAGAAAGTTCAGGATGAATGAAAAGGTGTTGTTTTTGTTTTTTTTCCTCTTTAAATATCTGGGATATTATTATCATTATTACTATTTTCATTAGTGGTAGTATTATTATTACATCGTTTCTCTTTTTATCCTCCATGTTGTTGAAGAGACACTTGAACTGGCCGTATCAATAAAACATGTTGTTTCCCCCCACCCCCCCTAATACCAGGTGAAAAAACTCATTTTTTAATTACGATTCACCTTGGTAATTCCAAGAGTGTTCCAAAGCCTCGCTGCCATAGCATTTCTACATAATATGATTGAAATTCATTTTGAAAATAACTTGAATTGGTGAATAATGAAGGCAATTTCAGCTTTGGGAGTGACGTGTGGAGAGATCTTTTTAATATCCAGTGTTTAGAATATTTCTACCTATCATAATATGAAAGAACACAAAAAGCAACTGAAATAAGTATGATAAAGACATTTCAAGATGGTGAACCAACGTTTTAGAGATTTTGGATAATTCTTTGTGAATGTTGTGATAATAATACACGATTGAATATTGAAAGTGTCAAAAGTAAGCTAATAGATTTATAGACAAATCCTTTTTAGTTTTGAAATCAAGGCTTTGAAATGTTTTGAGCAATTTTCTTGAATGTTCTCCCGATATAGAATGGAATTTTGAAAATGTTCAAAAGCGAATCTAAAAAGCTATTAACGGAGCTTCGTTGGCTTTAAAACCCATGATTGAATTTAAATTTGAAGGTAGTATTGATACATAAGTATGTGTCGAAAGGCAGCCCGAAAGGATAAAAAAAAAGAGACTTTTTGGCGTGGAAGGCAATGTTTGAAATGTTTTCTTGTGCCAAGGAGGGGAAACCGACAGGCCACCGCCGCCGCCGCCGCCGACGACGACGACTAGATAATGAACGAGCAAGCATCGTCAGTGGACGGGACTTTGTATAAAATTCACAGCTACCGCCGACGCAAGTTGGCAAGAGGTTAACCCAACATCGAGTGATGAATAGCGGGCCAGCCAAGCAACCAGCTAGCCTGCCGCCCGGGCAGCCGGCTGACCGGCCGGCCTGTTGGCCAGTCACCAATGGGTTAGGTAGGCAGGTAGCCAGCCAATAATTGCTCTACATACCACAATAGATTTCTTCCAACACACAAACCTAAAGTCTTGACTGAAATTGAGATGAAGGAATATATAAATACAATAATGACGGACATGTGCCTTTTGCACAAAACCCCCAACGACTCTTATTGCTTGACATGCAATGAGTGTTTTTGTAACACATGTTACAGAACTCATCTTCAAAAGTCGCCTGGTTGTTCGTCTCGACCATTGTCTGTAAAAGAAGAAGCTTCTAAGCGAAAATTGCAAGGCCCCACCCTGGCAAAAGGAATGCACGACCTCGAGACGAGTGTAAGAAGGCTGATCGAAACAACGAAAAATTACACAGCAGAACTGAATGCAGATTATGAATCGAAATGCAGCCAAATATGGGTGGATTTAGAAGAAATGATTGAGAATGCAAAGCGGAGAACGGGAGAACTGTGCCAAAATATGAGACAGATAACGGACGAGCAAGTGAAAAAGTGGCAAAACCTATTGGCAGAAAATGAGAAAATATTGAAAGAAATCGAGATCTGGCGGTTACATCTGAATCATTTGCTGAGTGAATCCCAACAAGACACGGACGTTGTTTGCGGTCTGCAGATGTTGGGATCGAAACTGTCATCTTGTCTTCAAAAACCGGTTGGACAGGAAGGGAAATGTCATTTGAATGTCACGTTTCCCGCTTGGTGGACAGTAATCCAAGACAATCTTAAAGTAGAAGAGATCGGCTGTGTTTATTTAACCCCAGAATACTTGTTTTTTGTAAATAATGTCGTCTTGGAAAAAGAATGGATACTGCTGGAATCAAAAGATGATATTTCATCGATTCTAGTAACCGGAGAAAACAATCACATCTTAATCTGTGATTATTACGGTAATTCAATTATCGAATTAGACGAAGACGGAACAATTATCAGTGAGTGTCTTTTAAAGGAAAGATCGAATGATTTATCTCCCTTGGATATCTGTTCCGTGTCCCCAAACATTTCTGTTGTTGTTGCTGAGGGCCGCAACGAGGTTAATGATAAACTTATATTTTTGGAGAGACAAAAACTTCCTCCGAGTTTACATATCAAAAAAATTATCGACTTAGGGAAAGAGAGATCATTCCGTTCTTTGTGTCAAACAAACGAATATATTTTCGTTTGTGATGATTCATTCAATGTTGATTTGTTCACAAAGGAAGGCCAAAAAATAAAAACGATTCAAACTGGAAAATCGTTTCCTGTTTGTTCTCCCCTAATTCGTGCCGATCCCTCAACGGGAAATTTTTGGATGGAAAGTGTATATTGTTCTGAATTATTTTGTTTTGATCCAAACGGAAAAGAAATCCAATCAGTGAAAACAAAAGAAGAAATTTCCAATTTTTGTGTGAATCAATTGGCTCAAGTCTTTTTTTGTAGTCGGAAAAGACTTTTCACTTTATTCCCAGAAAAAAAAGAATTATACAAATTTGAGGAAAAATCTCAAGTAATTCCCCGAATTTTTGGTTTAAATAATAAAATATTTGTTTGTCTCAGAATTAATAAAAGATATTTAATCAAAATTTTCAAACTCTTTTAATGAAAAGAAAGGAATTTTTTCAATTTTCTTCCTCTTTCACTTTTACTTTGTAAATTCGATTTCTTGAAAAAAAACCCATATATACGGCAAAACGATTATATTTTTCCAAAATAAACGAATAAAACTTTCTTAAAAAGATCCTCAATATTTTTGTTTGCTATTTACTTTCTTTCCTAAAGGTTTTTCTAGGAAATTCAATTTTTTTTCGTATGAATGAGTTTCATTGTTTTTCATTCAAAGCCGAAATTTCCATTTTGGGATTCTTATTGAAACCGTGATAGGAGTCAAGATAAATAATCATACGGATATATTTTTGAATTTCTTCTTTTCCTGTTGGTATTTTTAATTTAATCTTTCAGTTTTCTTTTATTATCTGTACAAGAGATTTTCACTATTGTGGTAACGCCTGGTTACAACTGGGAACAAGTGACAGCAAGTTTTTTCTATATTTTATTTTATTTTTCTATTTTGAAAAGAAGAAAAGATAGAAAACGGACAATTTTCAGTTTTAAAAAATGAATGAAACTTTTTCTTTTCAATTTACTGAATATTTTTGTTGTGTTTGTTTTTTTGAAATTTTCATTCGAAATGCAATTTATCATATGAATGAGTTTCATCGTTTTTCATTCAAAGCCGAAATTTCCTTTTGGGGATTTTTATTGAAATCCTAACATGAGTCTAGAAAAGAATTTTGTGTTTTCCTGTTAGGTTTTTCAATTTGATTTTTCTCTTTTTTATATTATCTGTACAAGATATTTTCACAACCGTGGTAACTTTCGGTTTCAACTGGGAACAAGTGACAGCAAGTTTTTTTTCCATAATCTCATTTTATCTCATTATTTTGAAAAGAAAAGATACAAAACAGACAATTTTTCAGCTTTAAAAAATGAATGAAACTTTTTCTTTTCGATTTACCGATTATTTTTGCTTTGTTTGTTTTTTGAAATTTTCCTTCGAGAAACCCTTTATTCTCGTAAGACGGTGAGTGACCCAGCAAGAGAAAACATAACTTCGAAATTTGACACCATGGTAGTTCAATTATTGGCTCTGATGGTGAATATTTTATTTCAGATCAACAATTTGTAAAATTTGAAATTATAATACAAATAAGTCATTAACATTGAAAAAGTTTTGTGATCAATGGAAATCCACCTTGTTGCTTGTGTTATTATCACAATGTTCTGGCCAATCCATTCTATGACCCTCCTCAGGTCTACTATCCAAATGTGATGACGGTAAACAGAATTGTTTCTACTATGGTAGCAAAATTTAGTAAAGTAAGATCTGGCTGCTTTCCTTTCCTGGTTAATCCTAGATTTCCATACCTTGTTCTGGTTTAAATATTGCAGGAACCATATCAGATTGAATTTATACTTATTTTCTGAGTTGACATGATGAATTTGGCTGTTTCTTTGATTTTTCTCATTTCCTAACAGCATTCCCGGCCTATAATCCGTTTACTAGCATCACATTTAAATCACTCACAGGAAAAAGACCATAGAATGGTCTGTTAACAACAGAAACGATGAGAAAGAGTTCAATCAGCTGGAAAACTCTTTGAATACTAGAATTCATTTAAAATATATTTGTTGCACCAAACATTTTTCTATATGTATTTTTTCTTGCCTTTTTTTGTCCTTAATCAGCTTGGAACTGCTATTGTCCACCAGAGTAATAACAAGTCGTAGGCAATTAATGGATTTATGTCATAACTAGATAGAGACACAATAGGGGAATCTTCTGTTTGATGTATTTTTGGAGGACAGTTGATATTTTCCATGGAGTCAAAGTAACAATCTATTTTTCTTTGCACCAATAAATGTAGACTCTCTTTAAAAAGAGGTTATTTTATTCAGTGATTTCTTATATTCTGCTCTTGCTGAGGCAATATTATTGATTTATTTGATTTTCTCTCATTTCAACCATTTTAACCAAAATGATCGATCTGTCTTCCTATCTGACTGTCTTCAACCATCTCTTTGTTAGAGACTGTCAACGAAAAGTGTCAACATAGGTTTCTTCAGTTTTCAAAAAGATTTGGCTTGCTTGATATGTAGTATGTATGCATTAGAATTCAGAGTTTTTTTAATGGCAAACAGAATTTAAGAGAGGTAAATCATTCATCGGTCACTCTTTTTTCTGAATCTTTTAAATTGATCACTCCCAACATGTGACTGTATCTATTGAGTGAGTAATCAGACCTGTTCATTATATCCATGTGAAAAACCTGATTTCTATTCATGACGTCACAGGCATTTTCCACTAGAAAACATCTTAAATAGTGTGAAAAAGAAACTAAAAACATCTTGATTCTCAAGAATCTAGATGTTATTGATAAATCCATCAAAATGAAGTCCAAAAAGGCTCAAAATAATCTTTTTTTTTCCGAAAATAATCCAAAAAACTATTAGTGAAATACTGATGCTAATTTTCAAGTCTAGACAAAATGGTATGGTCCGGAGTGCTTGAACACAAAAAAACTTATACAGACACATCCTCCAACACATGGATATAAAAAAAGAGATAGAACCTTCAACCCCTTTGGTGGCTAGGGTTGTTTAGAATCTTATCCCATGCATAAATATTCTCATATTAATAATGAAGAAAAACCTAGATATGTTTGCTTTTCAATTAACTAATATAGTTCTTTTAACATCTGATAATAGTAGGATTGTTCTGTAGTTAATTTACTATTCACTATAAAAACTATTAAAACCATTCTTTATATGACTAACTGATTGAAAAATGACACTGCTGATTCATTTCTTTCAATATATTTGTATAATGGGATACTGCACAAATGTATTGACAGCAGGGTTGATCAAGACTGTTTTGTGCTTGGTGAGTTGTCAGACTTTTCTGACATAAATTGTTGAGTAGAATCCAATGGAATGTTTTCTTTCCGAATTCTTGTATAATTTGATAGTGCACAAGAATAATGTCCAGTGGGTGAATCGAATCTCTTCGTTCTTTCTAAGTCTCCTGGCTTTTCCGTGATTAAACGATACGTAGAATCCAATGGAATCTTTTCTTTCAGGGTATTTGCATAATTGGATAATACACGAGAATATCAGCGGAAGGATGGATTCAGTATTTAGTGCATTTTGAGTTTTCAAACTCACTATAACCCTAACCGTAACGCCCAACTCTAACCATATTACAGGTCCCCAACATCCAAGACTCACTCTATCCCTTTCCTTAACCCTAACACTAACCGTAACCCAACTATAACAGTGCCCTAAACTCAACCTTACTCCTAGCCCTCACTTCTTACCCTAACTCCACAGCTCTAAACTTCTATCGTAATCCTAAACTCAACACCTAATCCTAACCTTAATTCTAATTGTCACCCCCTAACCACAACTCCGGCTTCACCCCAAAACTTAACACTAATTTCTTCCATTACATTATTTATTCAAGAAAAAATAACTCTTACAAGCAATCGACATCACCGGAATTATCTCCCCTACAACATCGGATGGAGGGAGATAACTCAAACCCTAATTCTAATCTTAATCTAAATTATTTCCCCGACATTATTCAATCAAGGGGAGTTTAAAACCCATGTAACTAACACAAAGTGTATCTTTTTCTTTTTATGTAATCAAATCAAAATCATTCTGATAACATGAGAATTATCTCCACTAGAGAGAAGAAGAGGACTCTATCATGAAACCGACCGTAATATGGATTCTTCCATTACATCAAGTCATGTAAGGAACATTATACTATCTAACATTATTTAATCCATGTCATTCAATGTAAGACATATGATTATAGCAGCTTATCCTTAAGCTTAACTCTAGCAGTATCCACATAATCTCAGCTCCTAAGCGAAGGGGGAGAACTATATCAGAATCGCTAATCAGCTAGCAGGAGTGGATTGAGAGAGAGAAAGAGAGAGAGAGAGAGAGAGAGAGAGAGAGAGAGAGAGAGAGAGAGAGAGAGAGAGAGAGAGAGAGATATGAAAATTCAAGGGGGACAACTTGATTCTCCTGATCCGGGTTAAATGGACATAACTGAGGCTGTGCAATTATGAAGACACACACACACACATGCATACACGTATGATAGTTTTCATACACCAATAATTAAGTGTTGTTATTCATGGTTTATGAGTATGCACACCCATACACATGCGTGCACATATGATAACTTTCATATGCCAATGATTAAGTGTCATTTTCCATGATTTATGAGTATACACACACACGTACACGCACACATATATAATAGCTTTCAGATGCCAATAATTAAATGTCGTTTCTCATGGTTTTTGGGTATGCACACACGCACACATGCAGACACATATGATAAGTTTCAGATGCCAATGATTAAGTGTCATTTTTCATGATTTATGAGTATACACACACACATACACGCACTTATATATGATAGCTTTCATATGCCAATAATAAATTGTGGTTTTTCATAGTCTATGAGTACATACACACACACACACAGAGACACACACACATGCACACACGTATGATAGTTTTCATACACCAATAATTAAGTGTTGTTATTCATGGTTTATGAATATGCACACCCACACACATGCACACACATATGATAGCTTTCATATGCCAATGAATAAGAGTTGTTGTCCATTGCTTGTGAGTACACACACACACATGCACACAGATATGATAGCTTTCATATGCCAATGATTAAGTGTCATTTTTCATAGTGTATGAATGCACACACATACACATGCAGACACATACGATAGCTATCATATGCCAATAATTAAATGTCGTTTTTCATGGTTTATGAGTACACACACACACACACACATGCATACACATATGATAATTTTCATATGCCAATGATTAAATGTCGTTTTCTCATGGTTTATGAGTACACACACACACACACATGTACACACGGTTGATAGCTTTCATATGCCAATGATTAAGTGTCATTTTTCATTTTTATGAGTATACATACACACATACACACACTTGTACATACTTATGATAGCTTTTTAAGTGATGTTTTTCATGGTTAATGAGTACACACACACACACATGCACACACATACAATAGCTTTCATATGCCAATGAACAAATGTCCTTTTCTCATGGTTTATTAGTACACACACACACACACACATGCAACCACATATGATAGCTTTCATATGCCAATGATTAAATGACATTTTCATGGTTAATGAGTACACACACACACACATGCACATGCATACGATAGCTTTCATATGCCAAATATTAAAGGTCATTTTTCATTGTTCATGAGTACACACACACACAAATGCCCACACATATGATAGCTTTCATATGCCAAAGATTAAGTTACATTTTTCATGATTTATGGGTATACACACACACACACGCATA
Organism: Thysanoteuthis rhombus; assembly: GCA_963457665.1. NCBI lineage: Eukaryota > Metazoa > Mollusca > Cephalopoda > Oegopsida > Thysanoteuthidae > Thysanoteuthis > Thysanoteuthis major. Next base: position 191,972 of record OY735231.1, read on the forward strand.
CGTATACGATAGCTTTCAGATGATAATAATTAAATCTCATTTTTCATGGTTTATGAGTATGCACACACGCACACATGCAGACACACACATGTGCACACATATGATAGTTTTCATATGCCAATGATTGAGTGTCGTATTTCATAATTTATGAGTACACACACACACATGCGACCACATATGATAGCTTTCATATGCCAATAATAAAATGTCTTTTTTTATGGCTTGTAAGTATACACACACACACATGCACACACATATGATAGCTTTCATATGCCAATGATTAAATGTCGTTTTTCATGGTTTATGAGTACACACACACACACACATGCATACACATATGATAGCTTTCATATGCCAATGATGAAGTGTCGTTTTCCATGGTCTATGAGTACACACACACACACACACACACACACACACACACACACACACGCACATGCACACACATATGATAAGTTTCAGATGCCAATAATTAAATGTCGTCTTTCATGGTGTCTGTGTACACAAACACACAAACACACATGTACACACATATGATAGCTTTCTTATGCCAATGATTGAGTGTCGTATTTCATGGTTTATGAGTACACACACACATGCAGACACATATGATAACTTTCATATGTCAATAATTAAGTGTTGTTTTTTATGGTTTATGAGTACACACACACATACACGCACACATATATGATAGCTTTCAGAGGCCATTAATTAAATGTCGTTTTTGTGATTTATGAGTACACACACACACACACACACATGCACACACATATGATAGCTTTCATATGCCAATAATTAAGCGTCGTTTCTCATGGTCTATGAGTACACACACACATACACACACACACACACATGCACACACGTATGATAGTTTTCATACCCCAATAATTTAGTGTTGTTATTAAAAGTTTATGAGTATGCTCACCCACACACATGCACATACATATGATAGCTTTCATATGCCAATAATTAAGTGACATTTTCATGGTTTCTGAGTACACACACATACAAATGCACACACATATGATAGTTTTCATATGCCGATGATTAAGTGTCCTTTTCCATGGTTTATTAGTACACACATACATACACGCCCACACATATGATGGTTTCATATGCCAATAATTAAGTGTTGTTTTTCATGGTTAATGAGTACACACTCACACACATGCACACACATATGCTAACTTTCATATGCCAATGATTAAGTGACGTTTTCCATGGTTTGTGAGTACACACACACACACATGCACACAGATACGATAGCTTTCATATGCCAAAAATTAAGTGTCTTTTTTCATGGTTTATGAGTACACATATACATACACGCACACACATATGATGGTATCATATGCCAATAATCAAGTGTTGTTTTTCATGGTTTATTAGTACACACACACGCACATGCACACACATATGATAGCTTTCATATGCCAATGATCAAGAGACGTTTTCCATGGTTTGTGAGTACACACACACACATGCACACAGATATGATAGCTTTCATATGCCAATGATTAAGTGTCATTTTCCATGATTTATTAGTGTACACACACACATTCACGCACACATATATGATGGCTTTCATATACTAATAATTAAATGTCGTTTTTCATGGTTTATGAGTAAACACACACACATGCACACACATAGGATAGCTTTCATATGCCAATAATTAAGTGTCGTTTTTCATAGTCTATGAGTACACACACACACACACATGCACACACATGTGATAACTTTCATAAGCCAATAATTAAATGTCATTTTTCATGGTTTGTGAGTACACATATACACACACACGCACACATGCACACACATATGATAGCTTTTGTATGCCAATGATTGAATGTTGTTTTCTATTTTTATGAGTACACATACACACACATGCACACACATATGATTGTTTTGTATGCCAATGATTATGTGTTGTTTTTCATGGTTTATGAGTACACACATACACATACCCGCACACATATATGATTGCTTTCATATGCCAACAATCAAGTGTCGTTTTCCATTTTTATTAGTACACATACACACACATGCACACAACTATGATAACTTTCATATGCCAATGATTAAATGTTGTTTTTCATGGTTTGTGAGTACGCACACACACACACATGCACACACATATGATAACTGTCATATGCCAATAATTAAATGTCATTTTTCATGGTATATGATTACACACACACATACACAAGCCCAGTCATATGATAGCTTTCATATGCCAATGATCAAATGTCCTTTTCTCATGGTTCATGAGTACTCACACACACACATGTACACACATATGATAGCTTTCATATGCCAATAAATAAGTGACGTTTTTCAAAGTTTATGAGTACTCACCCATACACATGCAACCACATATGATAGCTTTTATATGCCAATAATAAAATGTCTTTTTTATTGCTTGTGAGTACACACACACACACACACATGCACACACATATGATAGATTTCATATGGCAATAATTAGGTGTTGTTTTTCATGGTTTATAAGTACGCACACACGGACACATGCACACACATAGGATAGCTTTCATACACCAAAAATTAAGTGTTGTTTTCCATGGTATATGAGTTCACACGCACACAAATGCACACACATATGATAGCTCTCATATGCCGATGATTAAATGTCGTTTTCCATGGTTTGTGAGTACACACACACACACACATGCACACTGATATGATAGCTTACATACACCAAAAATTAAGTGTTGTTATTTATGGTTTATGAGTATGCACACCGACACACATACACATACATATGATAGCTTTCATATGCTACTGATTAAGTGTCATTTCTCATAGTTTATAAGTACACACACACATGCACACACATATGATAGCTTTCAGATGCCAATAATTAAGTGTCGTTTTTTATAGTTTATGAGTACACACACACACATACACGGACACATATATGATTTCTTTCGAATGCCAATAATTAAGTGTGATTTACCATTTTTCACACACACACACACACACACACACACACACACACACATGTACACACATATGATAGCCTCCATATGCCGATGATTAAGTGACGTTTATCATGGTTTAGGAGTACACACACACCCACACACATGCACACACATATGTTAGCTTTCATATGCCAATAATTAAGTGTCGTTTTTCATGGTTTATGAGTACACACACACACACATGCAGACACATATGATAACTTTCATATGCCAATGATTAAGTGTCATTTTTCATAGTTCATGAGTACACACACATACACATGCACACACATATAATAGCTTCCATATGCCAATAATTAAGTGTTGTTTTTTATGATTTATGAGTACACACATACACATACACGCACACATATATGATTGCTTTCATATGCCAATAATTAAGTGTCGTTTTCAATTTTTATGAGTACACACACACACACACATGCATACACATATGATAACTTTCATATGCCAATAATTAGGTGACATTTTTCATGATTTATGAGTACACACACACATATATATATTCATGAGTATATATATATATATATATATATATATATATATATATATATATATATATATATATATATGTATATATATATATATATATATCATAGGTGAGAAATAACCATCATCATCGATCTTTAACGTCTGTTATAGCTTTCATATGCCAATGATTAAGGAGAAGAAAGAGAAAGAAGAGGAGAAGAAGGAAGTGAAGAAGGAGAGAAGAAGAAAAGCAATGGAGGAAAAAAGAAGAAGAAGAAGAAAAAGAAGAAGAAGAAGAAGAAGAAGAAGAAGAAGAAGAAGATGAAAGAGAAAAAAGAGAAGAAAGTGAAGGAGATGAAGAAGAAGGAGGAGAAGAAGAAAGAGAAGAAAGAGAAGAAGAAAACTAATAGAAGAAAAAAGAAGAAGAAAAAGAAGAAGAAGGAGATGAAGAAGAAGAAGAAGATGAAGAAGAAGAAGAAGGTGAAGAAGAAGAAGATGAAGTAATAGAAAAAAGAAACAGAAGACGAAAAAGATGAAGAAGAAGAAGACGAAGAAGAAGAAGACAAAGAAGACGAAGAAGACGACGAAGAAGAAGAAGAGAAAGGAGAAGACGAAGAAGAACAATAGAAGAAGAAGATGAAAAAGAAAGTGAAAGAGCAGGAGAAGAAGAAGAAGAAGAAGGAGAAAGAGCAGAAGAAGAAGAAGAAGAAGAAGAAGAATTAGAAGAAGAAGAAGAAGATGATGAAGAAAAAGAAGATGAAAAAAAGCAGAAAAGAAGTAATAGAAGAAAAAGAAGACGAAGAAGACGAAGAAGAAGACGGAGAAGAAGAAGAAGAAGAAGAAGAAGAAGAAGAAGAAAAAGAAGAAGAAGAAGAAGAAGAAGTTGAAAATGCAGAAAAAGAAGAAGAAAAGCAATAGAAGAAAAAAGAAGAAAAAATGATTGAGAAGTATTAGAAGAAGGAAGAGAGAGAGAAAAGGAATCCTAAGCAAAGTTAGAAGGGGTTTGGAGACTGAGCAGGCGGTGGTTTTAAGGCCATGTTGGTGGTGGAGGGACAACTTATCCCTACCCCCTTGCCTGCCCCATTTGCAACAACATGGCCGTGTGCGTGATGCAGCACGCTCTTGCTGAGGTGTTCCCGTTGGAAATCACTTTGTAAGACGCGACTGCACGGAAGAGATTAGTGAAACGTCGCAACGAGGAGACAATGAGAAACAATGACGATCTTAATACCATACCTCACGGGACCACCGTTCTAGAAAGATGCCACCTCCAACATTCGGACAACCAACACAAAACAGACGAAAGAGACAATAATAATAATAATAACAGCTACGACCCTTTCTAAAACGTATCACCACCATCATCATCGTCTTTATCGTGGTCATTATGAATCCAACCATTGACTAAAGAAGAAGAAGAAGAAAAAGAAGAAGAAGAAGAATAAGAAGATGAAGAAGAAGAAGACGAAGAAGACAAAGAAGAAGAAAGAGAAGAAGAAGAAGAAGAAGAAGAAGAAGAAGAAGAAGAAGAAGAAGAAGAAGAAGAAGATGAAGAAGAAGAAGAGGAAGAAGAAGAAAGAGAAGAAGAAGGAGAAGAAGGTGGAGAAGAAAAAAGAGAAAAAGAAGAAAAGCAATAGAAAAAAAAGAAGAAGGAGAAGAAGAAGGAGGAGGGGGAGGAAAAGAAGAAGAAGAAGAACAAAAAGAAGAAGAAGAAGATGAAGAAGATGAAAAAGAAGAAGAAGAAGAAGACAAAGAAGAAAAAGGAAGAGAAGAAGAAAAAACAGAACAAGAAAGAGAAGAAAGAGAAGAAGAAGGAGAAGAAGGTGGAGAAGAAAAAAGAGAAGAAGAGGAGAAGAAAAAAAGCAATAGGAAAAAGAAGAAGAAGAAGAAGAAGAAGAAGAAGAAGAAGAAGAAGAAGAAGAAGAAGAAGAAGAAGAAGAAGAAGAAGAAGAAGGAGGAGGAGAAAAAGAAGAAAAAGAAGAAGAAGAAAAAGAAGAAGGAGGAGGAGGAGAAGAAGGAGGAGGAGGAGAAGAAGAAGAAAAGAGAAGAAGAGAAAGAAAGATAAGAAAAGGGAGAAGAAGATGGAGAAGAATAAAGATAAGAAGAGAAGAAGAGAAGAAGAATAAAAGCAATGGTAGAAAAAAGAAGAAGAAGAAGAAGAAAAGGGAAAGAAGAAGAAGAAGAAGAAGAAGAAGAAGAAGAAGAAGAAGAAGAAGAAGAAGAAGAAGAAGAAGGGGAGGAGGAAAAGGAGAAGGAGTTGGATGGGGGACAAGAAGAAGAAAATGAAGAAGAAGAAGAAAAAGGTGGGGAAGGAGGACAAAAAGAAGAAGAGGAGGAGGAGTAGGGGGAGGAGGACAAGGAAGAAGAGGGGGAGAGGTCACGAAGAAGAAGAGGAAGAAGAAGAAGAAGGGGGAGGAGGACAAGATAGAGGAGGAGGAGAACCTCCCCAAGGATTTGCCACACTTCTCAATCATGGGTGTCACGGAGCCAGTACTTCCTGAACTTGTCTAGCTCTTCTCTTCATCTAACACTTTGTAGGCGTCGGTTGCGTATGTGGTCTCGGGGGATCCATGTTGTGAGTCGTGATGTCCATCGATTGTCAGCCATTCTTGCAACATGGCCAGCCCACTGCCATTTGAGATTCTATGATGTCCGTAAGTCTTGTCGTTTCTCGGATGTACTGTGCTGTTTTGTGGTCTCTCCATGTGAGGCCCAGCATTATTCTTTCATGCGCACGTTGCATGGATCTCAGCTTACGGGTCTGTCTCTTGGATAGGTTCCATGTTTCAGCTCCATAAGTGACTAATTGTTTTCATATTTCTATTGTTTAGGGGGAGTGATACATTAACCAGGTAATAACAGGAGATCATTTCAAATGAGTTTCTATCTAATATAACGCAATTTATAATCATATATGTATGTATATGTGCGTGTGGGTAGATGGTATGTGTGGTCTCTGAGGTTTTTTTAATGGCATGTGTGTATATACGTGACACTAGGGGGCCAGGAGTCCCCCGTGTCCTGAAAATTACTATGGCTGTTACCAAAAATTACTATGGTTATTACCAGTAATTACTATTGATATTACAAAAGGAGTTATCTGTGTTAAAAGGGATAATGTGTTTTTTGAGTTTACTGTGAGTTGTCACTGATGAAAGTGAGAGTTGTGTGCTTCCAGGTGGGAGTCACCTGTACTTTCTCAATCTAGTGTCTTGTGTCAAGTCCTTGGGGTACAAAAGACAGATGCTTTTGGAGAAGGTTTTCTTCCGAATTCGATGACCAGATAAGGGCTTAATATGTTTTTTGGAGATACTGTAAGAAGTGAGAATTACATGCTTCCAAGTGCGGGCACCTGTGCCTTCTCAATTTAATATCTTCTGTCATTTCCCTGGGTTTCAAAAACAAGGCCAGATAAGGGCCAGTGTCTGGGGTCTTGAGAGAAAGAGTAAAGCTTATGAGAGAAAAGTTATTTGCAGAGTCCTTGAGAGAGGGGGAGACTAATTTATGATCTTGGACGGACTTGCGTCGCGAGAGGGATGAGGGTCAATATTTGGGGTTTTCCAGAAAGATCTATCCAAACAGGAAAAAGAAATGAAGGAAGTCAAATACAAAGAAATACAGTGTTGATACCAAGGGCTTAAATAGGAGGGATCTTCGTAACAGCAGCAGAAAGTAAAATTGGGTTTGGAGAAGAGAGTCGCTTCCAGTCTCTCTCGTGTTAGACGCCGCCCTTCGTAACCGTCAACCGCTACTACCATTCAGTAGACTACCGTTCGTAACAAGAGAGAGACCAGTCGTCAGTTTGACTTAGATGAAAATCGGCCTCCTCTCTTTTCAACTGCGAATAAGCATTCCCCGTCTCCAGAGATATTGATAATCAATACTCTATATAAAACATTTAAACGAAATTCCGACTTGTTGCCTTCTTTTACTAACCCAGAACCACGGCTGGTTTAGTATAGCCGCCCTTAGTAACCGTCAAACGCTGCTACCATTCAGTAGACTACCGTACATGACAAGAGAGAGACCAGTCGTCAGTTTGACTTAGATGAAAATCGGCCTTCTCTCTTTTCAACTGCGAATAGGCATTTCCCGTCTCCAGAGATATTGATAATCAATATTTTATATAGAACATTCAAACGAAATTCCGTTTTGTTGCCTTCTTTTACTAACCCAGAACCACGGCTGGGTTTAGTATAGTTGGTGAGACCAACCCCAACTACAAAACCCCCCACAATTATATCGAAAGGTAGTTTAATGGATATATGTTCCTCTTAAAATACTTTCATAAAAGTATCTAAAATCTTCTAAAAATCAAAATACAATGAAAAAGAATTCAATGGAGTCATTTTTTTCCTGTATTGAATATATTTAAAAAAAATTTTTTACCCACATTCTGCAGAACACTGGATTGATTAAATAAGCATAAACCCTTCACCTTTCAAAATTGAAGCCATCATGAATCTTCTCTTTTAGACATCTCTAAGAAATCAACACAGATTCATTGGTGTTATCAATCATTACAGATCTTTTTAACAGCAGCAGAAAGTAAAATTGGGTTTGGAGAAGAGAATCGCTGCCAGTCTCTCTCGTGTTAGACGCCACCCTTAGTAACCGTCAATTGCTACTACCATTCAGTAGACTACCGTTCGTAACAAGAGAGAGACCAGTCGTCAGTTTGACTTAGATGAAAATCGGCCTCCTCTCTTTTCAACTGCCAATAGGCATTCCCCGTCTCCAGAGATATTGATAATCAATATTCTTCATAAAACATTTAAACGAAATTCCGACTTGTTGCCTTCTTTTACTAACCTAGAACCACGGCTGGTTTAGTATCGCCGCCCTTAGTAACCATCAACCGCTGCTACCATTCAGTAGACTACCGTTCGTAACAAGAGAGAGACCAGTCGTCAGTTTGACTTAGATGAAAATCAGCCTCCTCTCTTTTCAACTGCGAATAGGCATTTCCCGTCTCCAGAGATATTGATAATCAATACTCTATATAGAACATTTAAACGAAATTCCGTTTTGTTGCCTTCTTTTACTAACCCAGAACCACGGCTGGGTTTAGTATAGTTGGTGAGACCAACCCCAATTACAAAACCCCCCACAATTATATCGAAAGGTAGTTTAATGGATATATGTTCCTCTTAAAATACTTTCATAAAAGTATCTAAAATCTTCTAAAAATCAAAATACAATGAAAAAGAATTCAATGGAGTCATTTTTTTCCTGTATTGAATATATTTAAAAAAAATTTTTCCCCACATTCTGCAGAACACTGGATTGATTAAACAAGCATAAAACCTTCACCTTTCAAGATTGAAGCTATCATGAATCTTCTCTTTTAGACATCTCTAAGAAATCAACACAGATTCATTGGTGTTATCAATCATTACAGATCTTTGTAACAGCAGCAGAAAGTAAAATTGGGTTTGGAGAAGAGAATCGCTGCCAGTCTCCCTCGTGTTAGACGCCACCCTTAGTAACCGTCAATTGTTACTACCATTCAGTAGACTACCGTTCGTAACAAGAGAGAGACCAGTCGTCAGTTTGACTTAGATGCAAATCGGCCTCCTCTCTTTTCAACTGCCAATAGGCATTCCCCGTCTCCAGAGATATTGATAATCGATACTCTATATAAAACATTTAAACAAAATTCCGACTAGTTGCCTTCTTTTACTAACCCAGAACCACGGCTGGTTTAGTATCGCCGCCCTTAGTAACCGTCAACCGCTGCTACCATTCAGTAGACTACCGTTTGTGACATGAGAGACCAGTCGTCAGTTTGACTTAGATGAAAATCGGCCTCCTCTCTATTCAACTGCGAATAGGCATTTCCCGTCTCCAGAGATATTGATAATCAATATTCTTCATAAAACATTTAAACGAAATTCCGACTCGTCGCCTTCTTTTACTAACCCAGAACCACGGCTAGTTTAGTATCGTCCCCCCCTTAGTAACCGTCAAACGCTGCTACCATTCAGTAGACTACCGTACGTGACATGAGAGACCAGTCGTCAGTTTGACTTAGATGAAAATCGGCCTCCCCTCTTTTCAACTGCGAATAGGCATTTCCCGTCTCCAGAGATATTGATAATCAATATTTTATATAGAACATTCAAACGAAATTCCGTTTTGTTGCCTTCTTTTACTAACCCAGAACCACGGCTGGGTTTAGTATAGTTGGTGAGACCAACCCCAATTACAAAACCCCCCACAATTATATCGAAAGGTAGTTTAATGGATATATGTTCCTCTTAAAATACTTTCATAAAAGTATCTAAAATCTTCTAAAAATCAAAATACAATGAAAAAGAATTCAATGGAGTCATTTTTTTCCTGTATTGAATATATTTAAAAAAAATTTTTCCCCACATTCTGCAGAACACTGGATTGATTAAATAAGCATAAACCCTTCACCTTTCAAAATTGAAGCCATCATGAATCTTCTCTTTTAGACATCTCTAAGAAATCAACACAGATTCATTGGTGTTATCAATCATTACAGATCTTTTTAACAGCAGCAGAAAGTAAAATTGGGTTTGGAGAAGAGAATCGCTGCCAGTTTCTCTCGTGTTAGACCTCGCCCTTAGTAACCGTCAATTGCTACTACCATTCAGTAGACTACCGTTCGTAACAAGAGAGAGACCAGTCGTCAGTTTGACTTAGATGCAAATCGGCCTCCTCTCTTTTCAACTGCCAATAGGCATTCCCCGTCTCCAGAGATATTGATAATCAATACTCTATATAAAACATTTAAACAAAATTCCGACTAGTTGCCTTCTTTTACTAACCCAGAACCACGGCTGGTTTAGTATCGCCGCCCTTAGTAACCGTCAACCGCTGCTACCATTCAGTAGACTACCGTACGTGACAAGAGAGAGACCAGTCGTCAGTTTGACTTTGATGGAAATCGGCCTCCTCTCTATTCAACTGCCAATAGGCATTTCCCGTCTCCAGAGATATTGATAATCAATACTCTATATAAAACATTTAAACGAAATTCCGACTTGTTGCCTTCTTTTACTAACCCAGAACCACGGCTGGTTTAGTATAGCCGCCCTTAGTAACCGTCAACCGCTGCTACCATTCAGTAGACTACCGTTCGTGACAAGAGGGAGACCAGTTGTCAGTTTGACTTAGATGAAAATCGGCTTCCTCTTTTTTCAACTGTGAATAGGCATTCCCCGTCTCCAGAGATATTGATAATCAATATTCTATATAAAACATTTAAACGAAATTCCGACTTGTTGCCTTCTTTTACTAACCCAGAACCACAGCTGGTTTAGTATAGTCTGTGAGGCCATCACGACTGTGATGTATTTATGAGAAATTTTAGGACTTATTTTGTACTTAAGAAAAATATAATATACACAACAGAAAACAATTCAAAAGCTATAAGTCAAGTGAGGAAGGGAATGAATGATTGATTAGGAAAAATTAGAGATACGGAGAATTGAGTGTAATTTCGTAAAAACCAAAGAAAGTAATTTGAACTCAGAAAGCTCATTAAAGTATCAAATAAAGGATTTATAAAACTAAAAATTAGTAAATTAGAATTACATTAAAAGATACTTTAATGGATATATGTTTCTCTTAAAATGCTTCCATAAAAGTGTCTAAAATCTTCTAAAAATCAAAATACAATGAAATATCTTACTTTGTAAACTTTGAAGAATACCACCATAAAAATTTTTCAAGACTTTCAAAAAAATTGAGCATTATATTTGTGATATCGCACATTTTGAATGTATTGTCATGGAAATAAGACATAAGAATTTGTTGCAACATATACTGTTAGACGAATAGTTTTATGGCACCCCCAATATATTTAGTAAAGAATTTAAAACAAAACTCTTTCTTCAGCCAGATATCTAAAACATTGCTTCAAATGATGTCTCCCTGAAAAATACCTGAACAAACATCATCAATTGCTTTTTTACTCCGGTGCATCAAGCCGCTTCCACTCTCTTTCTTTCCTCCCCTCTACGATTAGTATTATTTTTCTGACCCCCCAGCTGATCCCAAATCGATCTTTTTTTCTACCATTAACAATTCCTGTACTAAACGTTGCCCATTTTTGTTCACCGATAATGAGCCATTCAACATACACACCTGCTACACAACGATGTACTCATCACTAGCTTGAAGCGAGTATATACCTCAATCCCTAATGAATTAAATGGCAACCCCATTACTGCACAAGTCTTGATGATCTGTCCTCTAATTCTCATTATTTCAGGAAGCTCAAATAGACCAAAACCTATGTTTTTTCTGTGTCTCGGATAGTCTTTCTATCTGTCAGGAGATTTCCAGCATCATAAATGGCCCCAAAATTGTTCACATGCAATACCAAATACATCGCCCACAACTTGGAAGTTCGCCATACATACTGCTACCCAGTGTTTATAATTTGATGTGCTGAATTCAGAAAAATCATCTGTTTTCCTGTATTTAATGTATTTCTTGCAAAAGCAGAGATTGGCTGGGACAGGGTTTTAGAAGTCATTTGTGCCTTTTGAGTATTTGTTTGTTTGTGAGAAAATTTGATATGCTGAATTCAAAGAAATCATCTGTTTTCCTGTATTTAATGTATTTTTTGCAAAAGCAGAGTGTGGCTGGGACAGGGTTTTAAAAGTCATTTGTGCCTTTTGAGTATTTTTGTTCGTGAAAAAATTTCACGTACTGAATTATATAAAATCATTCTTCTCTAGTATTTAATTTATTTCTTGCAAAAGCAGAGTGTGGCTGGGACAGGGTTTTAAAAGTCATTTGTGCCTTTTGAGTATTTGCTTGTTTTTGAAAAAATTTCATGTGCTTAATTATATAAAATCATTTTTCTCTAGTATTTAATGTATTTCTTGCAAAAGCAGAGTGTGGCTGGGACAGGGTTTTAAAAGTCATTTCTGCGTTCTGAGTATTTGTTCGTTTGTGGAAAATTTGATGTGCTTAATTCAAAGAAATCATCTATTTCCTGTATTTAATGCATTTCTTGCAAAAAGCAGAGTGTGGCTGGGACTGGGTTTTAAAAGTCATTTGTGCCTCTCAAGTATTTGTTTATTTGTGAAATACTTTCATGTGCTGAATTTAAAAGAATTATTTTTTTCTAGTATTTAATGTATTTCTTGCAAAAGCAGAGTGTGGCTGGGACAGGGTTTTAAAAGTCATTTGTGCATTTTGAGTATTTTTTTCTTTGTGAAAAAATTTGATGTGCTGAATTATATGAAATCATCTGTTTTCCTATATTTAATGTATTTCTTGCAAAAGCTGAGTGTGGCTGGGACAGGGTTTTATAAGTCATTTTCTGCCTTTTGTGTATTTGTTTGTTTGTGAAAAAATTTCATGTGCTGAATTCAAAGAAATCATCTATTTCCTGTATTTAATGTATTTCTTGCAAAAGCAGAGTGTGGCTGGGACAGGGTTTTAAAAGTCATTTTCAGCCTTTTGAGTACTTGTTTGTTTGTGAAAAAATTCCATGTACAGAATTATATAAAAAAATTTGATATGCTGAATTCAACTAAATCATCTGTTTTCCTGTATTTAATGTCTTTCTTTCAAAAGCTGAGTTTGGCTGGGTCAGGGTTTTTAAAAGTCATTTGTGCTTTTTGAGTATTTGTTTGTTTGTGAAAAAATTTCATGTGCTTATTTATATAAAGTCATTTTTCTCTAGTATCTAATGTATTCCTTACAAAAGCAGAGTGTGGCAGGGACAGGGTTTTAAAAGTCATTCGTGCCTTTTGAGTATTTGTTTGTTTGTGGAAAAATTTCATGTGCTTAATTATATGAGATCATTTTTCCTTAGTATTTAATGTATTTCTTGTAAAAGCAGAGTGTGGCTGGGACAGGGTTTTAAAAGTCATTTGTGCCTTTGGATTATTTGTTTCTTTGTGGAAGAATTTCATGTGCTGAATTCAAAGAGATCATCTGTTTTCCTGTATTTAATGTAATTCTTCCAAAAGCAGAGTGTGGCTGGGACAGGGTTTTAAAAGTCATTTGTGCCTTTCAAGTATTTGTTTGTTTGTGAAAAAATTTCAGGTAACTGAATTATATAAAATCATTTTTCTCTAGTATTTATTGTATTTCTTGCAAAAGCATAGTGTGGCTGGGACAGGGTTTTAAAAGTCATTTCTGCCTTCTGAGTATTTGTTTGTTTGTGAAAAATTTGATGTGCTTAATTCAAAGAAATCATCTATTTTCCTGTATTTAATGCATTTCTTGCAAAAAGCAGAGTGTGGCTGGGACAGGGTTTTAAAAGTCATTTGTGCCTCTTAAGTATTTGTTTATTTGTGAAATACTTTCATGTGCTTACTTATATAAAGTCATTTTTCTCTAATATGTAATGTATTCCTCACAAAAGCAGAGTGTGGCAGGGACAGGGTTTTGAAAGTCATTCGTGCCTTTTGAGTATTTGTTTTTTTGTGGAAAAATTTTATGTGCTGAATTATATAAAATCAGTTTTCTTTAGTATTTAATGTATTTCTTGCATGAGCAGAGTGTGGCTGGGACAGGGTTTTAAACGTCATTTTTGCCCTTTGAGTATTTGTTTGTTTGTGAAAAAGTTTGATGTACTGAATTATATAAAATCATTTTTCTCTAGTATTTAATGTATTTCTTGCAAAAGCAGAATGTGGCTGGGACAGGGTTTTAAAAGTCATTTGTGCCTTTTGAGTATTTGTTTGTTTGTGAAAAAATTTGATGTGCTGAATTATATGTAATCATTTTTTTCTAGTATTTAATGTATTTCTTGTTAAAGCAGAATGTGGCTGGGACAGGGTTTCTAAAGTCATTTGTGCCTTTTGATTATTTGTTTCTTTGTGGAAGAATTTCATGTGCTGAATTCAAAGAGATCATCTGTTTTCCTGTATTTGATTTATTTCTTGCAAAAGCAGAGTGTGGCTGGGACAGGGTTTTAAAAGTCATTTGTGCCTTTTGAGTATTTGTTTGTTAGTGAAATAATTTAATGTGCTGAATTATATAAAATCATTTTTCTCTAGTATTTAATGTATTTCTTGCAAAAGCAAAGTGTGGCTGGGACAAGGTTTTAAAAGTCATTTCTGCCTTCTGAGTATTTGTTTGTTTGTGAAAAATTTGATGTGCTTAACTCAAAGAAATCATCTATTTTCCTGTATTTAATGCATTTCTTGCAAAAAGCAGAGTGTGGCTGGGACTGGGTTTTAAAAGTCATTTGTGCCTCTTAAGTATTTGTTTATTTGTGAAATACTTTCATGTGCTGAATTATATAAATCATTTTTCTCTAGTATTTAATGTATTTCTTGCAAAAGCAGAGTGTGGCTGGGACGGGGTTTTGAAAGTCATTTTCTGCCTTTTGAGTATTTGTTTGTTTGTGAAAAAATTTGATGTGCTGAATAATATGAAATCATTTTTCTCTAGTATTTAATGTATTTCCTGCAAAAGCAGAGTGTGGCTGGGACAGGGTTTTAAAAGTCATTTTCTGCCTTTTGTGTATTTGTTTGTGAAATAATTTCATGCGCTGAATTGAAAGAAATCATCTGTTTTCCTGTATTTAATGTATTTCTTGCAAAAGCAGAGATTGGCTGGGACAGGGTTTTAAAAGTCATTTGTGCCTTTTGAGAATTTGTTCGTTTGTGAAATAATTTCATGTGCTGAATTCAAAGAAATCATCTGTTTTCATGTATTTAATGTATTTCTTGAAAAAGCTGAGTTTTGCTGAGACAGGGTTTTAAAAGTCATTTGTGCCTTTTAAGTATTTGTTTGTGAAAAAATTCCAGGTGCCTAATTCAAAGAAATCATCTGTTTTCCTGTATTTAATGTATATCTTGCAAAAGCTGAGTTTGGCTGGGACAGGATTTTAAAAGTCATTTGTGCATTTTGAGTATTTTTTTCTTTGTGAAAAAATTTCATGTGCTGAATTCTATGAAATCATCTGTTTTCCTGTATTTAATGTATTTCTTGCAAAAGCTGAGTTTGGCTGGGACAGGGTTTTAAAAGTCATTCGTGCCTTTTGAGTATTTGTTTGTTTGTGAAATAATTTCATGTGCTGAATCCAAAGAATTCATCTATTTCCTGTATTTAATGTATCTCTTGCAAAAGCAGAGTGTGGCTGGGACAGGGTTTCAAAAGTCATTTGTGCCTTTTGAGTATTTGATTGTTTGTGAAATAATTTCATGTGCTGAATTCAAAGAATTCATCTATTTCCTGTATTTAATGTATCTCTTGCAAAAGCTGAGTTTGGCTGGGACAGGGTTTCAAAAGTCATTTGTGCCTTTTGAGTATTTGTTTGTTTGTGAAATAATTTCATGTGCTTATTTATATAAAGTCATTTTTGTCTAGTATCTAATGTATTCTTTACAAAAGCAGAGTGTGGCAGGGACAGGTTTTAAAAGTCATTCGTGCTTTTTGATTATTTGTTTGTTTGTTGAAAAATTTCATGTGCTGAATTATATAAAATCAGTTTTCTTTAGTATTTAATGTATTTTTTGCAAAAGGAGAGTGTGGCTGGGACAGGGTTTTAAAAGTCATTTGTGCCTTTTGATTATTTGTCTCTTTGTGGAAGAATTTCATGTGCTGATTCCAAAGAAATCATCTATTTTCCTGTATTTAATTCATTTCTTGCAAAAGCAGAGTGTGGCTGGGACAGGGTTTTAAAAGTCATTTGTGCATTTTGAGTATTTGTTTGTTTGTAAAAAAATTCGATATGCTGAATTCAAAGAGATCATCTGTTTTCATGTTCAATGTATTTCTTGCAGATGCAGAGTGTGGCTGGGACAGGATTTTGAAAGTCATTTTCTGCCTTTTGTGTATTTGTTTGTTTGTAAAAAAAATTTCATGTACTGAATTATATAAAATCAGTTTTCTGTAGTATTTAATGTATTTCTTGCAAAAGCAGAGTGTGGCTGGGACAGGGTTTTAAAAGTCATTCATGCCTTTTGAGTATTTGATTGTTTGTGAAATAATTTCATGTGCTGAATTCAAAGAAATCATCTGTTTTCCTGTATTTAATGTATTTCTTGAAAAAGCTGAGTTTTGCTGAGACAGGGTTTTAAAAGTCATTCGTGCCTTTTGAGTATTCGTTTGTTTGTGAAATAATTTCATGTGCTGAATTATATAAAATCAGTTTTCTTTAGTATTTAATGTATTTCTTGCAAGAGCAAAGTGTGGCTGGGACAGGGTTTTAAAAGTCATTTGTGCCTTTTGATTATTTGTCTCTTTGTGGAAGAATTTCATGTGCTGAATTCAAAGAAACATATATTTTCCTGTATTTAATTCATTTCTTGCAAAAGCAGAGTGTGGCTGGGACAGGGTTTTAAAAGTCATTTGTGCCTTTCGAGTATTTGTTTGTTTGTGAAAAAATTTCAGGTAACTGAATTATATAAAATCAGTTTTCTGTAGTATTTAATGTATTTCTTGCAAAAGCAGAGTGTGGCTGGGGCAGGGTTTTAAAAGTCATTCATGCCTTTTGAGTATTTGTTTGTTTGTGAAAAAATTTCATGCGCTGAATTAAAAGAAATCATTTGTTTTCCTGTATTTAATGTATTTCTTGCAAAAGCAGAGATTGGCTGGGACAGGGTTTTAAAGGTCATTTGTGCCTTTTGAGTATTTGTTCGTTTGTGAAATAATTTTATGTGCTGAATTCAAAGAAATCATCTGTTTTCCTGTATTTAATGTATTTCTTAAAAAAGCTGAGTTTTGCTGAGACAGGGTTTTAAAAGTCATTTGTGCCTTTTGAGTATTTGTTTGTTTGTGAAAAAATTTCATGTGCTGAATTCAAAGAAATCATCTGTTTTCCTGTATTTAATGTATTTCTTGCAAAAGCTGAGTTTGGCTGGGACAGGATTTTAAAAGTCATTCGTGCATTTTGAGTATTTTTTTCTTTGTGAAAAAATTTCATGTGCTGAATTATATGAAATCATTTGTTTTCCTGTATTTAAAGTATTTTTTGCAAACGCAGAGTGTGGCTGGGACAGGGTTTTATAAGTCATTTTCTGCCTTTTCTGTATTTGTTTGTTTGTGAAATAATTTCATTTGCTGAATTCAAAAAAATCATCTATTTCCTGTATTTAATGTATTTCTTGCAAAAGCTGAGTATGGCTGGGACAGGGTTTTAAAAGTCATTTTCAGACTTTTGAGTACTTGTTTGTTTGTGAAAAAATTTCATGTACTGAATTATATAAAAAAATTTGATATGCTGAATTCAACGAAATCACCTGTTTTCCTGTATTTAATGTATTTCTTGCAAAAGTTGAGTTTGGCTGGGTCAGGGTTTTAAAAGTCATTTGTGCCTTTTGAGTATTTGTTTGTTTGTGAAATAATTTCATGTGCTTATTTATATAAAGTCATTTTTCTCTAGTATCTAATGTATTCCTTACAAAAGCAGACTGTGGCAGGGACAGGGTTTTAAAAGTCATTCATGCCTTTTGAGTATTTGTTTGTTTGTGGGAAAATTTCATGTGCTGAATTATATAAAATCAGTTTTCTCTAGTATTTAATGTATTTCTTGCAAGAGCAGAGTGTGGCTGGGACAGGGTTTTGAAAGTCATTTTTGCCCTTTGAGTATTTGTTTGTTTTTGAAAAAGTTTGATGTACTGAATTATATAAAATCATTTTTCTCTAGTATTTAATGTATTTCTTGCAAAAGCAGAGTGTGGCTGGGACAGGGTTTTAAAAGTCATTTGTGCTTTTTGAGTATTTGTTTGTTTGTAAAAAAATTCGATATGCTGAATTCAAAGAGATCATCTGTTTTCATGTTCAATGTATTTCTTGCAAAAGCAGAGTGTGGCTGGGACAGGGTTTTAAAAGTCATTTGTGCCTTTTGAGTATTTGTTTGTTTGTGAAATAATTTCATGTACTGAATTATATAAAATCAGTTTTCTGTAGTATTTAATGTATTTCTTGCAGATGCAGAGTGTGGCTGGGACAGGATTTTGAAAGTCATTTTCTGCCTTTTGTGTATTTGTTTGTTTGTAAAAAAAAATTCATGTACTGAATTATATAAAATCAGTTTTCTGTAGTATTTAATGTATTTCTTGCAAAAGCAGAGTGTGGCTGGGACAGGGTTTTAAAAGTCATTTGTGCCTTTTGAGTATTTGATTGTTTGTGTAATAATTTCATGTGCTGAATTCAAAGAAATCATCTGTTTTCCTGTATTTAATGTATTTCTTGAAAAAGCTGAGTTTTGCTGAGACAGGGTTTTAAAAGTCATTTGTGCCTTTTGAGTATTCGTTTGTTTGTGAAATAATTTCATGTGCTGAATTATATAAAATCAGTTTTCTTTAGTATTTAATGTATTTCTTGCAAGAGCAAAGTGTGGCTGGGACAGGGTTTTAAAACTCATTTGTGCCTTTTGATTATTTGTCTCTTTGTGGAAGAATTTCATGTGCTGAATTCAAAGAAACATATATTTTCCTGTATTTATTATATTTCTTGCAAAAGCAGAGTGTGGCTGGGACAGGGTTTTAAAAGTCATTTGTGCCTTTCGAGTATTTGTTTGTTTGTGAAAAAATTTCAGGTAACTGAATTATATAAAATCAGTTTTCTGTAGTATTTAATGTATTTCTTGCAAAAGCAGAGTGTGGCTGGGGCAGGGTTTTAAAAGTCATTCCTGCCTTTTGCGTATTTGTTTGTTTGAGAAAAAATTTCATGCGCTGAATTGAAAGAAATCATCTGTTTTCCTGTATTTAATGTATTTCTTGCAAAAGCAGAGATTGGCTGGGACAGGGTTTTAAAAGTCATTTGTGCCTTTTGAGTATTTGTTCGTTTGTGAAATAATGTTATGTGCTGAATTCAAAGAAATCATCTGTTTTCCTGTATTTAATGTATTTCTTGAAAAAGCTGAGTTTTGCTGAGACAGGGTTTTAAAAGTCATTTGTGCCTTTTGAGTATTTGTTTGTTTGTGAAAAAATTTCATGTGCTGAATTCAAAGAAATCATCTGTTTTCCTGTATTTAATGTATTTCTTGCAAAAGCTGAGTTTGGCTGGGACAGGATTTTAAAAGTCATTCGTGCATTTTGAGTATTTTTTTCTTTGTGAAAAAATTTCATGTGCTGAATTATATGAAATCATTTGTTTTCCTGTATTTAAAGTATTTTTTGCAAACGCAGAGTGTGGCTGGGGCAGGGTTTTATAAGTCATTTTCTGCCTTTTCTGTATTTGTTTGTTTGTGAAATAATTTCATTTGCTGAATTCAAAAAAATCATCTATTTCCTGTATTTAATGTATTTCTTGCAAAAGCTGAGTATGGCTGGGACAGGGTTTTAAAAGTCATTTTCAGACTTTTGAGTACTTGTTTGTTTGTGAAAAAATTTCATGTACTGAATTATATAAAAAAAATTTGATATGCTGAATTCAACGAAATCACCTGTTTTCCTGTATTTAATGTATTTCTTGCAAAAGCTGAGTTTGGCTGGGTCAGGGTTTTAAAAGTCATTTGTGCCTTTTGAGTATTTATTTGTTTGTGAAATAATTTCATGTGCTTATTTATATAAAGTCATTTTTCTCTAGTATCTAATGTATTCCTTACAAAAGCAGACTGTGGCAGGGACAGGGTTTTAAAAGTCATTCATGCCTTTTGAGTATTTGTTTGTTTGTGGAAAAATTTCATGTGCTGAATTATATAAAATCAGTTTTCTTTAGTATTTAATGTATTTCTTGCAAGAGCAGAGTGTGGCTGGGACAGGGTTTTGAAAGTCATTTTTGCCCTTTAAGTTTTTGTTTGTTTGTGAAAAAGTTTGATGTACTGAATTATATAAAATCATTTTTCTCTAGTATTTAATGTATTTCTTACAAAAGCAGAGTGTGGCTGGGACAGGGTTTCAAAAGTCATTTGTGCTTTGATTAATTGTTTCTTTGTGGAAGAATTTCATGTGCTGAATTCAAAAAAATCATCTATTTTCCTGTATTTAATGTATTTCTTGCAAAAGCAGAGTGTGGCTGGGACAGGGTTTTAAAAGTCATTCGTGCATTTTGAGTATTTATTCTTTGTGAAAAAATTTCATGTGCTGAATTCTATGAAATCATCTGTTTTCCTGTATTTAATGTATTTCTTGCAAACGCAGAGTGTGGCTGGGACAGGGTTTTATAAGTCATTTGTTCCTTTTGTGTATTTGTTTGTTTGTGGAAGAATTTGATATGCTGAATTCAAAGAAATCATCTCTTTCCTGTATTTAATGTATTTCTTGCAAAAGCAGAGTGTGGCTGGGACAGGGTTTTAAAAGTCATTTTCAGCCTTTTGAGTATTTGTTTGTTTGTGAAAAAATTTGATGTGCTTAATTATATGAAATCATTTTTCTCTAGTATTTAATGTATTTCTTGTAAAAGCAGAGTGTGGCTGTGACAGGGTTTTAAAAGTCATTTGTGCCTTTTGATTATTTGTTTCTTTGTGGAAGAATTTGATATGCTGAATTCAGAGAAATCATCTGTTTTCCTATATTTAATGTGCTTCTTGCGAAAGCAGAGTGTGGCTTGGACAGGGTTTCACAAGTCATTTGTGCCTTTTGAGTATTTGTTTGTTTGTGAAAAAATTTCACGTACTGAATTATGTAAAACCATTTTTCTCTTTTATTTAATTTGTTTCTTGCAAAAGCAGAATGAGGCTGGGACAGGGTTTTAAAAGTCATTTGTGCCTTTTGAGTATTTGTTAGTTTGTGAAAAAATTTGATATGCTGAATTCAAAGAAATCATCTCTTTTCCTGTATTTAATGTATTTCTTGCAGATGCAGAGTGTGACTGGGACAGGGTTTTAAAAGTCATTTGTGCCTTTTGAGTATTTTTTTGTTCGTGAAAAAATTTCTTGTACTGAAATATACCAAATCATTTTTCTCTAGTATTTAATGTATTTCTCGCAAAAGCAGAATGTGGCTGGGACAGGGTTTTAAAAGTCATTTGTGCCTTTTGAGTATTTGTTCGTTTGTGAAAAAATTTGATATGCTAAATTAAAAGAAATCATCTGATTTCCTGTATTTAATGTATTTCTTGCAAAAGCAGAGTGTGGCTGGGACAGGGTTTTAAAAGTCATTTGTGCCTTTTGAGTATTTGTTCGTTTGTGAAAAAATTTGATGTGCATATGAAATCATTTTTCTTCGGGATTCAATGATTTTATTGCAAAGCACAGCATGCTCAGAAGAGGGGTTTAAAAGTCCTTTTTGCATTTTTGCTCTTTTCTGACATAATTTGATATGCTGAATTTTAAAAAAATGATTTGTTTTCCTGTATTTAATGTATTCGTTGCAAAAGGAGAGCATAACTAGGAGAGGGTTTTTAAAACTCACTGGTGCATTTTGAGTTCTTGATTGTTTCTGGTGTGATTTCATGTGCTGAATTCAAAGAAATCATACGTTTTCCTGTATTCAAAGTATTTATTGCAAAATCAGAAGAGGGTTTTAAAATTTATTTCTGAATATTTGCTTCTTTCTGACATAATTTGATGTGCTGAATTCAATGGAATCATTGTTTCCCTGTATTTAATGTATTTATTGCAAAAGCAGAACATGGCTGGAAGAGGGTTTTAAAAGTCATTTGTGTATTTTGAATTTTGCTCATTTCTGACATAACATGATGTGCTGAATTCAATGAAATCAACTGTTTTCTTGTATTTGATGTATACGTTGCAAAAGGACACTATGACTGGGACAGGGTTTTACAAGTTATTTTTGCATTTTAAGTTTTCACTTGTCTGTGACTTAATTTGATGTGCTAAATTCAATAAAATCATTTGCCCATTTTTGTTCACTGATATTGAGGCATTCCACATACACACATTCTACACAACCATGTACTCACCACAAGCTTGAAGCGAGTATATCCCTCATGAATTAAATGGCAACCCCATTACTGCACAAGTCTTGATGATCTGTCCTCTACTTCTCATTATTTCAGGAAGCTCACATGGACTAAAACCTATGTGTTTTCTATGTCTCAAATAGTCTTTCTATCTGTCAGGAGATTTCCAGCATCATAGAATGGCCCCAAAATTGTTCACATGCAATACCAAATACATCGCCCACAACTTGGAAGTTCGCCATACATACTGCTACCCAGTGTTTATAATTTGATATGCTGAATTCAAAGAAATCATCTGTTTTCCCGTATTTAACAAGGTCTGAACAGGGTTTTAAAAGTCATTTGTGCATTTTTAATTTTTGTTTGTTTGTGAATTAATTTGATGTGCCGAATTCAATGGAGTCATTTCTTCCTGTATCTAATATATTTAAAAAAAAATTTTTACCTGCATTCTGTAGAACACTGTATTGATTAAACAAGCATAAATCATCCACCTTTCAAAATTGAAGCTATCATGAATCTTCTCTTTCAGACATCTCTAAGAAAACAACACAGATTCATTGGTGTTATCAATCATTACAGATGTGGCGACCACTATATTTTACTTAAGAATTTGATATGAAACCCTTCTCTTAGTCTTATAACAATAACGTCACTTACTATGATGACTCCCTACAAAAGCTATGAACACGTGGTCAAACGCCTTTGTTGCCTTAGCATTTCTAGCTGGTTAACTTGTACTTTTCCATTTCTCTAAACTCCCTGCTGGCATAGTTTCTATTCTTTGACCGTGAATACATATATATCGTCTTGTCCCATATCTTCCTTGATATGAGAATTTGCAAGAACTTTATAGCTCTTAAATGTAAATACTGAAACTACTTTTTTTAGCGACCATGCAAAGAATACTACTGATCATAAAGGATATGATTCATAAAGCTCAATTCGATAGATAAACTAAACAACATTAAACCTTCTATGCCTTGTGTCCCCTTGATCCTTATCCTTTCCTATATTTCATTTTTACGCATAGGACTGACCTAGACCTAACGGGCCTCTTTTCTTCTCTTCTCTTTACATGATCAATCACATTGATGCTTTTATTACATGAATTTCATTTATATTCTTTGTCATGAATGTTATGAATTAAATCTAACTTCCATTTGCCCATTTACTTACTTAGTTGTGTTCTTTTTACTCTGTCTAATATCTGTATCTTCATTTGTACTTAGTGCACATGAACTCTATACATGTCCCTTCCTCTTTCAACATTTCCACTGACGTCCATGTAGGCCCACAAACACAGTACATACTTAGTTGTGTTCTTTTTACTCTGTCTAATGTCTGCATCTTCATTTGTACTTGGTGCACATGTTCTCTATACTTGTCCCTTCCTCTTTCAACTTTTCCACTGACGTCCATGTCGGCCAACAAACACAGTTCATACTTAGTTGTGTTCTTTTTACTCTGTCTAATATCTGCATCTTCGTTTGTACTTGGTGCACATGTTCTTATATACATGTCCCTTCCTCTTTCAACTCTTCCAATGACGTCCATGTAGGCCCACAAACACAGTACATACTTAGTTGTGTTCTTTTTACTCTGTCTAAGATCTGCATCTTCATTTGTACTTGGTGCACATGTTCTCTATACATGTCCCTCCCTCTTTCAACTTTTCCACTGACGTCCATGTCGGCCCACAAACACAGTTCATACTTAGTTGTGTTCTTTTTACTCTGTCTTATATCTGCATCTTCATTTGTACTTGGTGCACATGAACGTTATACATGTCCCTTCCTTTTTCAACTTTTCCACTGACGTCCATGTTGGCCCACAAACACAGTACATACTTAGTTGTGTTCTTTTTACTCTGTCTAATATCTGTATCTTCATTTGTACTTGGTGCACATGTTCTCTATACATGTCCCTTCCACTTTCAACTTTTCCACTGACGTCCATGTAGGCCCACAAACACAGTACATACTTAGTTGTGTTCTTTTTACTCTGTCTAATGTCTGCATCTTCATTTGTACTTGGTGCACATGTTCTCTATACATGTCCCTTCCACTTTCACCTTTTCCACTGACGTCCATGTCGGCCCACGAACACAGTACATACTTAGTTGTGTTCTTTTTACCCTGTCTAATGTCTGCATCTTTATTTGTACTTGGTGCACATGTTCTTATATACATGTCCCTTCCTCTTTCAACTTTTCCACTGACGTCCATGTCGGCCCACAAACACAGTAGGCGCCCACTCTTCAATTAAAACTCTATAGAATGATTACAAATCTACAAACTGTTGACCTTCCAATGTGAATAGATTCTACAAAGATATCTTATTCCAAAATGTTTTGCAAAAGTAGCACATTTAACAGACATGCGAACATTTTTCTTCCTGAAGATCTTCAAAGAGCATCCTTAAAAAAGTATTTTCATTCAACGCTGCAAAAAGAGCAAAAAGTTGCAGCTTTCAATAAACTCAACTATATCAGTAATGATCGATCATCTCATCTCATCTTCTTATCAGACACTTCAAATGATACTGTAAGTGCTGTTTAATAAGTATTAAATAATAGACTTACATCTATTTCTTTTTTTCTTTTTGGAGCTGCTCTTCCTAAGAAAAAATGACTGCTTTTATGATCATGGATGCTTAGCTATCTATCTCTCTATCAAAAATTTCTCTCATCTTTTGAATGGTACAGAATTCATGATACTTACTGCCCATAAGCTGTTAATATATCCGTTCCAAGTAAAATCTGAAAATTATTCTCTGACTGATATTTGTCATCAAATGTACACAATATTCAGTAGATGTGTTTGCAATACAGAAAATAAACAATTGCTACAATTTCAACTGTGTACATTTTGATGGATGGACTTTCCACGTATTTTAGTGGTTACTGTAGATTTTCTTTACTTAAAAGGTAGCCTAAAATCAACACCTCAACTTATAATGAAGTCAGTCTTAAAGAAAAGCCAATAAGGGAACCAGATGAAGAAGCTCAGTAGTTGTTTGGCAAATCTGATGAAGAAAACTTCTATGGATTTGAGTTGAATGTTTCTATATTGATTTGTCATTTCTCTTTAATACTTTCTGAACAAATAAAAATCATATTTACTCATCATCATCATCATCAGTCTTTTAGCGTCCATCGTTGGACATAGACCTTCCCCAGGATTTGCCACACTTCTCTATCATGGGCGTCACGGAGCCAGTATTTCCTGAACTTGTCTAGCTCATCTCTCCATCTAACATTTTGCCGGCCTCGGTTGCGCATATGGTCTCGGGGAATCCATGTTGTGAGTCGTGATGTCCATCGGTTGTCAGCCATTCTTGCAACATGGCCAGCCCACCGCCATTTGAGATTTTTTATGGATTCTATGATGTCTCTAAGTCTTGTCTTTCCCCGGATGTGCTGTGCTGTTTTGTAGTTATCATTTATTAATATTTAATCAGTGTTCAATACAAGGGTGGAGCAAAGTTGTGCGTTTGTTTTGTTTTTCTTGCTGAGGAAAAAATATCACATGCCTTTATTATGGTTTTGGGTTTGATTTATAATTCAGCAATCTGATTTACCTGGTTCTTTTACTCTTATTTGACCTCGTCTTATGCATACAGTCAAATTATCTTCAAAAATCTACAATATCTACACAGCATAAATCATTTTGAAACTTTGAACTTGACAAACAACTCTTATAAAATAAATTTGTTGATAATGTAACCACATTTTTCATCTGCTTAATATATTGACATCCAAATATTTCTAAATGAATTCACTTTTCAAACATTTTTTAACCCATTTCTATCTAAAGGACTAATATTCAAAAACTTTGGAGATACAGAAACAGTATAAATCTATAGAACATTTTCTTCCTGTTGATACTTTGATTTCTGAAAGAGAAACCACCAGGAAGTATTATTTAATCACTGTCCCACCGCAGCAATATCTGACACAAGGTCGGGCTTAATGTGGGAAGAAACAGTAACTTACCGCCAAAAAATGGCTCCAGCCGACGCAGTTACCTGCGAAAGCTGGACCGAGTAATGATGGGAGAGCCTAAGGACGAGTCCCAAGGCCTCCCGATGCGCTTAGCAAACGCAGCCTCGGTATAACCACATTGGCCAACGTTTGCACCGGCGCACTCGGTCTTTGATACCCTGCACACAATCGCCGGCCCACTCAACGGACAAGCGTTAGTACTAACTCCTCGGTCTATGCCGTGGAACAGATACTACACTTTAATCCCAAAGATAGGGCCAGAAACCTGTGCCAGGTAAGTAACCACCAGGAAGTTATTTATAATTTTAGATTCTTTTTCTCACAAACTATTCCCCACAGTAAATATAGAAAATTTTCACTTTAACTAACACATATGGAAAAAATGAAATTCATTCAAGTTTCAATAAGGAAAAAAATCTACAATATTAAATTTAAGGGAACAAAATGAACGTAATTCCAGTAGTTAAAAGATGAATTCTCCCTAGATAAACTAAGAACATCAATGTACATATGATATTGATAATTGTGGAGTAAACACTTCAAAACTACTTTCTCTTTGTAATTATTAAGATACAACTATTCAAAATTAATATCTTAAAGTTAAGACTGTAGACTGAGAGTGATTAGATTGATTAAGACCCATTTATTAAAATATCATATATGAAAAGATTATATTCAGCTAATATCATCAGAGAGTTTTTAAAAGAGAAAAACTTTATTTCAATAATCAAGAATAGCATACAAAGCATTTATGTATTTTCTTTCCTCGTAAGAAGTTGTACATCTTAAATTCTGATTCCAAAGCGTAGAAGAATTCTAAAGATTTGAGAAATTATTTAACTATCCGATACCATAACATTAAATTGTATTTATTGAATTAAAAATAAATCTCACTATTTCATAACTCCTCAGTTAGAAATTAAAAAGATTCGACACAAAATCAAATTTAAGCAGAGAACTTACCTTCAGTTTCAATAGTTGAATAATAATTTTCAATCGATTTTCAGTCTATCAAGTTTAACGATGTTTGATATTTTATGTAGGAAAGCTAAATAATCTATACTTTGTTATGAGTCTACGTTCAAAAAGAGATAATGCATATGAAAAAATATTTCATCACTTGTTACAGAAGGTTAAAGCATAGAAATAACACGATAAGAATGGATAGGTGGTCAGTGGACATGACCAGCGGGCGTGAAAAGAAAATTGAAGAAATCAGACGATAGAAATGATCAGTTTGATCACTCTCTGTATATCACTATCTATCTCTCTCCCCCTCCCTAATCGCAACTCATTTCTTCTCGACTCTCTTCGGAGACCGGCTTTCGTAGCGTGCAGACGACGCCAGGTAGTAGAAAGCGCTCTTATCGTAATGTTCAGCCCTGTAGCTCGCTGCTGCCTAACATTGTAGCGTAGAGGCTCACCAAGAAACTCGTCCTTTGTCTTAAGGTCCGCTGCTTAGGCGGCTGCTACCGCTTCTTCTACGGAAGAAGAAGTAGAAAAGACTTTCTCGTTCCATTGAAAGAGCGACACGCTTACGATGTCAGGCCGTATCGAAAGGTAAACAAACAAAAGGGAGGTAAGCGGACGAAGGTGAGGACGAGCTAAGGTCCTTGCCCGTCTCTTCCTTATCGTCTCATACGTTAATTCCTGCTGTTGCCGGCTGTTTACTAGTTACGATAACGTTCGAAGACGACGACTAGAGCAGTGACTGGAAGGCCCGAGACGGGATTCCCTGTTGTTGTTGTTGCTGTCGTCCTGGGAGCGGCGTGCAGCGTTACGGTGTGTGGACATCCGTGTGCTTGCAGAGACGGCTAGGTAGGTAGGTAGGTAGGTAGGTAGGTGCTGGCAGTCTATGACAGGCTGGGACAGAGGGCTAAACGCTAGAAGTAAGACACACATAGAGCTAACCCTAACACTAACACCTGATCCCTGAACCTTAATTCCTGAACCCTAACCCCCTAAACCCTAACCCCCTAAACCCTAACTCTAACCCCTAACCCTAGCCCCTAATCCTGAACCCTAACGTCAAAACCTGAATGGAACCCAAAACTTAACTCTAACCCTTAACCCCTAAACCCAACTTTAACCCCCACCCTGACCCTAAACGTGACCCTGACTTTGACCCTAACCTGTAACCCTATCCCTAACCTTTACCCTAGAATGGCTACTTGGTCACATGATATGGCCAACATGTGCGGATTGAAAATGGAAATAAACAGATGATAGAAGAAAATGCTGGAAAACCGAAATAAGGATTTTTGTTTTGTCGATTTCATGTGGCTTATTAGAATAGAATTGATGTGTAGATTGGATTTGTCCTGATATTTCATTCAAGTAATGAAAAATGTCATACTTTTACGCATGATAAGTAATATATAGGACAATTTTTCAAAGTTTGACTGTGGGAAATTTCTTTAGATAAAATTGGTCGATTAATATTGTTTTTCGCTGATATAAACAAAGCGTTTTCAAAAGTGAAAGAGAAAAACTCTATTTCAATAATCAAGAATACCATACGAAAAATTTATGTATTTTCCTGCCTCATAACAAGTTCTATATTTTAGGTTCTGATTCTGAACGGAAGATTTCTAAAGATTTAAGAAATTTTTTAACTATCCAATACCATAATATTAGATAGTATTCATAGATTTGAAAATAAATGTCAATATTTAATAAGTACTCAATTAGAAATTAAAAAATATCGGACACAAAATTGAATTAAAGCAAAGAACTTACCTTGAGTTTCAAAAGTTGAATAATAATTTTCAACTAAATTTCACACTATCAAGGGTAACAATATATTATATTTCATGTAGGGAAGTTAAATAATCCATACTTTTTTATGTGTTTATGTACAAAGGGAGATAATGCACATGGAAAAATATTTCATCATGTGTAACAGAAACTTCACCCATAGAAATAACACAACTAAAATGGCTACTTGGTCACATGACATGGCCAACGTGCGGGAATTGGAAATAGAAGTAAACAGACAATAGAACAAAATGCTGGAAAACAAAAATAAGACTTTTTGTTTCGTCGATTTTGTGTAGATTATTAGAATAGAAAGATGTGTAAATTTAATTTGTACTATTATCCAATTCAATTGATGAATGAGTAATACTTCTAGGTATGATCAGTAATACATAGGGCAATTGTTTTCAGGTTAGACTGTGGAGAATTTTTTGGGATAAAATTGGTTGATCAAGATCTTATTTCGTTGATATAAACAAAGTGTTTTCAAAAGTGAAAGAGAAAAACTCTATTTCAATAATCAAAAATACCATACAAAGAATTTATGTATTTTCTTTCCTCGTAAGAAGTTGTACATCTTAAATTCTGATTCCAAAGCGTAGAAGAATTCTAAAGATTTGAGAAATTCTTTAACTATCCGATACCATGACATTAAATTGTATTTATTGAGTTAAAAATAAATCTCACTATTTCATATCTCCTGAATTAGAAATTAAAAATATTGGATACAAAATCAATTTTAAGCAGAGAACTTACCTTCAGTTTCAATAGTTATAACTTATGCAAATATTCATATTTCATTATGTGGAAAAATTACACACATAAGATGGACATTTGGTGAAGATGCAAAAACCATCCAATCATTTTCATCAAATACCAAAGAGACTTTATAAGTCTTTCACTTACCCATGACTAAATCTCTTGACTGGACTCCTTCATGATCTTCACATCTGAAGTTGGCACTTTCTCATGCTAGGCAGTCAATTGGGAGTAAATCAAACTCTTTATTCTGAAATGTAAAAATGAATTTAAATCAACAAATATGATGAATAAAATTAAAATATAAAATATTCAAGGCTTGTTTATCATTTATAATGAAAATCAAACGTGAATATTTCCATTATTGATGAAAAAATAAATTGTATATTGGTGGAAAAAAGCATATAATTCGATAAAATGTGTAAATGATAAGATTATAAATACAGTCTGGATAATTGGAATGAAATGATGAGTACATTAAGTTATAAAATTGAAGTTTTTTCTACTAAATTGGAAAAAATATTATCACTCCTGTAAAGTTTATTTATAAAATAAAAAATTCAAGAACTTGAGGATGAGTGGGAAAAAAATTGGTGACAAATGAGAATAATTCAGGGAAATGCATTTTTTTCTTACTATTCCTGCTTTGATAAGGGATATCTAACATGTCAAGAAATACAATTCTATTTTAGCTTGTATAGTCCATAGAATTATATTTTGATGCTCTTACCACTGAGCTAAACAGTCGCTGGTAATGCAAAGGCCCAAATAACCACTTCCACATCAAGTTCTCATCTCGTTTATTCTCAGTCTATTCGGCTCATTCAAAGCACAATTATTCACACACTTTTCCCCAATTATCTTGTTATGTATGTACATACAAACCTTATTCCTGTTACGATATAAATAGTTTTTGTGTTAATCTGTTGGTAGTTCAATTTTTCCAGATTTCTTTCAGCTTCTCCCTGGATAATACAAATAAAGAAGATGACAATCAGTTTTACGGCAGTGTTTTTTCTTATCAAATGCAAAATGTTGATTTCATGATAGAATCATAAATCATCATATAGTCATATCAAATATACGAAGTGATAGAAAAAAAATAATGAAAGGAAAGTAACAATTTCCTATTTTAAGAAATGCACATAAGGAAAAAAAGTAGAAAAGTGAAAGCAATAAAATGATCTCGAATAAGATGAGGAGAAAAACAACGAAAAGAAAGTCAGAAATTCCTATTTTATGCATAGAAATGCACATGAGGAAAAAAAGTAGAAAAGTGAAAGCAATAAAATGATCTCGAATAAGATGAGGAGAAAAACAACGAAAGAAAAGTCAGAAATTCCTATTTTATGCATAGAAATGCACATGAGGAAAAAAAGTAGAAAAGTGAAAGCAATAAAATGATCTCGAATAAGATGAGGAGAAAAACAACGAAAGGAAAGTCAGAAATTCCTATTTTATGCATAGAAATGCACATGAGGAAAAAAAAGTAGAAAACTGAAAGCAATAAAATGATCTCGAATAAGATGAGGAGAAAAATAACGAAAGGAAAGTCAGAAATTTCCTAATTTATGCATGAAAATGCACATGAGGAAAAAAAGTAGAAAACTGAAAGCAATAAAATGATCTCGAATAAGATAAGGAGAAAAATAAAGAAAAGAAAGTCAGAATTTCCCATTTTATGCATAAAAATGTACATGAGGGAAAAAAGGTAGAAAAGTGAAAGCAATAAAATGATCTCGAATAAGATGAGGAGAAAAATAACGAAAGGAAAGTCAGAAATTCCTATTTTATGCATAGAAATGCACATGAGGAAAAAAAGTAGAAAAGTGAAAGCAATAAAATGATCTCGAATAAGATGAGGAGAAAAACAACGAAAAGAAAGTCAGAAATTCCTAATTTTTGCATAAAAATGCACATGAGGGAAAAAAGGTAGAAAAGTGAAAGCAATAAAATGATCTCGAATAAGATGAGGAGAAAAACAACGAAAGGAAAGTCAGAAATTCCTATTTTATGCATAGAAATGCACATGAGGAAAAAAAGTAGAAAAGTGAAAGCAATAAAATGATCTCGAATAAGTTGAGGAGAAAAAAAAAAAAAAAAGTCAAAATTTCCCATTTTATGCATAAAAATGCACATGAGGAAAAAAAGGTAGAAAAATGAAAGCAATAAAATGATCTCAAATAAGATGAGGAGAAAAACAACGAAAGGAAAGTCAGAAATTCCTAATTTATGCATAAAAATGCACATGAGGGAAAAAGGTAGGAAAGTGAAAGCAATAAAATGATCTCGAATAAGATGAGGAGAAAAACAACGAAAGGAAAGTCAGAAATTCCTATTTTATGCATAGAAATGCACATGAGGAAAAAAAGTAGAAAAGTGAAAGCAATAAAATGATCTCGAATAAGATGAGGAGAAAAACAACGAAAAGAAAGTCAGAAATTCCTAATTAATGCATAAAAAGGCACATGAGGGAAAAAAGGTAGGAAAGTGAAAGCAATAAAATGATCTCGAATAAGATGAGGAGAAAAACAACGAAAGGAAAGTCAGAAATTCCTAATTTATGCATAGAAATGCACATGAGGAAAAAAAGTAGAAAAGTGAAAGCAATAAAATGATCTCGAATAAGATGAGGAGAAAAATAACGAAAGGAAAGTCAGAAATTTCCTAATTTATGCATAAAAATGCACATGAGGAAAAAAAGTAGAAAAGTGAAAGCAATAAAATGATCTCGAATAAGATGAGGAGAAAAATAACGAAAGGAAAGTCAGAAATTTCCTAATTTATGCATAAAAATGCACATGAGGAAAAAAAGTAGAAAAGTGAAAGCAATAAAATGATCTCGAATAAGATGAGGAGAAAAACAACGAAAGAAAAGTCAGAAATTCCTATTTTATGCATAGAAATGCACATGAGGAAAAAAAGTAGAAAAGTGAAAGCAATAAAATGATCTCGAATAAGATGAGGAGAAAAACAACGAAAGGAAAGTCAGAAATTCCTATTTTATGCATAGAAATGCACATGAGGAAAAAAAAGTAGAAAACTGAAAGCAATAAAATGATCTCGAATAAGATGAGGAGAAAAATAACGAAAGGAAAGTCAGAAATTTCCTAATTTATGCATGAAAATGCACATGAGGAAAGAAAGTAGAAAACTGAAAGCAATAAAATGATCTCGAATAAGATAAGGAGAAAAATAAAGAAAAGAAAGTCAGAATTTCCCATTTTATGCATAAAAATGTACATAAGGGAAAAAAGGTAGAAAAGTGAAAGCAATAAAATGATCTCGAATAAGATGAGGAGAAAAATAACGAAAGGAAAGTCAGAAATTCCTATTTTATGCATAGAAATGCACATGAGGAAAAAAAGTAGAAAAGTGAAAGCAATAAAATGATCTCGAATAAGATGAGGAGAAAAACAACGAAAAGAAAGTCAGAAATTCCTAATTTTTGCATAAAAATGCACATGAGGGAAAAAAGGTAGAAAAGTGAAAGCAATAAAATGATCTCGAATAAGATGAGGAGAAAAACAACGAAAGGAAAGTCAGAAATTCCTATTTTATGCATAGAAATGCACATGAGGAAAAAAAGTAGAAAAGTGAAAGCAATAAAATGATCTCGAATAAGTTGAGGAGAAAAATAAAAAAAAAAAGTCAAAATTTCCCATTTTATGCATAAAAATGCACATGAGGAAAAAAAGGTAGAAAAATGAAAGCAATAAAATGATCTCAAATAAGATGAGGAGAAAAACAACGAAAGGAAAGTCAGAAATTCCTAATTTATGCATAAAAATGCACATGAGGGAAAAAGGTAGGAAAGTGAAAGCAATAAAATGATCTCGAATAAGATGAGGAGAAAAACAACGAAAGGAAAGTCAGAAATTCCTATTTTATGCATAGAAATGCACATGAGGAAAAAAAGTAGAAAAGTGAAAGCAATAAAATGATCTCGAATAAGATGAGGAGAAAAACAACGAAAAGAAAGTCAGAAATTCCTAATTAATGCATAAAAAGGCACATGAGGGAAAAAAGGTAGGAAAGTGAAAGCAATAAAATGATCTCGAATAAGATGAGGAGAAAAACAACGAAAGGAAAGTCAGAAATTCCTATTTTATGCATAGAAATGCACATGAGGAAAAAAAGTAGAAAAGTGAAAGCAATAAAATGATCTCGAATAAGATGAGGAGAAAAACAACGAAAGGAAAATCAGAAATTCCTAATTTATGCATAAAAATGCACATGAGGGAAAAAAGGTAGAAAAGTGAAAGCAGTAAAATGATCTCGAATAAGATGAGGAGAAAAAAAAAGAAAAAAAGTCAAAATTTCCCATTTTATGCATAAAAATGCACATGAGGAAAAAAAGTAGAAAAGTGAAAGCAATAAAATGATCTCGAATAAGATGAGGAGAAAAACAACGGAAGGAAAGTCAGAAATTCCTAATTTATGCATAGAAATGCACATGAGGGAAAAAAGTAGAAAAGTGAAAGCAATAAAATGATCTCGAATAAGATGAGGAGAAAAACAACGAAAGAAAAGTCAGAAATTCCTATTTTATGCATAGAAATGCACATGAGGAAAAAAAGTAGAAAAGTGAAAGCAATAAAATGATCTCGAATAAGATGAGGAAAAAAAAAACAAAAGGAAAGTCAGATATTTCCTAAATTATGCATAGAAATGCACATGAGGGAAAAAAGGTAGAAAAGTGAAAGCAATAAAATGATCTCGAATAAGATGAGGAGAAAAACAACGAAAGGAAAGTCAGAAATTCCTATTTTATGCATAGAAATGCACATGAGGAAAAAAAGTAGAAAAGTGAAAGCAATAAAATGATCTCGAATAAGTTGAAGAGAAAAATAAAGAAAAAAAGTTAAAATTTCCCATTTTATGCATAAAAATGCACATGAGGAAAAAAAGGTAGAAAAATGAAAGCAATAAAATGATCTCGAATAAGATTGGGAGAAAAACAACGAAAGGAAAGTCAGAAATTCCTAATTTATGCATATAAAATGCACATGAGGGAAAAAAAGTAGAAAAGTGAAAGCAATAAAATGATCTCGAATAAGATGAGGAGAAAAACAACGAAAGGAAAGTCAGAAATTCCTATTTTATGCATAGAAATGCACATGAGGAAAAAAAGTAGAAAAGTGAAAGCAATAAAATGATCTCGAATAAGATGAGGAGAAAAACAACGAAAAGAAAGTCAGAAATTCCTAATTTATGCATAAAAAGGCACATGAGGGAAAAAAGGTAGAAAAGTGAAAGCAATAAAATGATCTCGAATAAGATGAGGAGAAAAAAAAAGAAAAAAAGTCAAAATTTCCCATTTTATGCATGAAAATGCACATGAGGAAAAAAAGTAGAAAAGTGGAAGCAATAAAATGATCTCGAATAAGATGAGGAGAAAAACAACGAAAGGAAAGTCAGAAATTCCTATTTTATGCATAGAAATGCACATGAGGGAAAAAAGTGGAAAAGTGAAAGCAATAAAATGATCTCGAATAAGATGAGGAGAAAAACAACGAAAGGAAAGTCAGAAATTCCTAATTTTTGCATAAAAATGCACATGAGGGAAAAAAGGTAGAAAAGTGAAAGCAATAAAATGATCTCGAATAAGATGAGGAGAAAAACAACGAAAGGAAAGTCAGAAATTCCTATTTTATGCATAGAAATGCACATGAGGAAAAAAAGTAGAAAAGTGAAAGCAATAAAATGATCTCGAATAAGTTGAGGAGAAAAAAAAAAAAAAAAGTCAAAATTTCCCATTTTATGCATAAAAATGCACATGAGGAAAAAAAGGTAGAAAAATGAAAGCAATAAAATGATCTCAAATAAGATGAGGAGAAAAACAACGAAAGGAAAGTCAGAAATTCCTAATTTATGCATAAAAATGCACATGAGGGAAAAAAGTAGAAAAGTGAAAGCAATAAAATGATCTCGAATAAGATGAGGAGAAAAACAACGAAAGGAAAGTCAGAAATTCCTATTTTATGCATAGAAATGCACATGAGGAAAAAAAGTAGAAAAGTGAAAGCAATAAAATGATCTCGAATAAGATGAGGAGAAAAACAACGAAAAGAAAGTCAGAAATTCCTAATTAATGCATAAAAAGGCACATGAGGGAAAAAAGGTAGGAAAGTGAAAGCAATAAAATGATCTCGAATAAGATGAGGAGAAAAACAACGAAAGGAAAGTCAGAAATTCCTATTTTATGCATAGAAATGCACATGAGGAAAAAAAGTAGAAAAGTGAAAGCAATAAAATGATCTCGAATAAGATGAGGAGAAAAATAACGAAAGGAAAGTCAGAAATTCCTATTTTATGCATAGAAATGCACATGAGGAAAAAAAGTAGAAAAGTGAAAGCAATAAAATGATCTCGAATAAGATGAGGAGAAAAACAACGAAAAGAAAGTCAGAAATTCCTAATTTATGCATAAAAAGGCACATGAGGGAAAAAAGGTAGGAAAGTGAAAGCAATAAAATGATTTCAAATAAGATGCGGAGAAAAACAACGAAAGGAAAGTCAGAAATTCCTATTTTATGCATAGAAATGCACATGAGGGAAAAAAGTAGAAAAGTGAAAGCAATAAAATGATCTCGAATAAGATGAGGAGAAAAACAACGAAAAGAAAGTCAGAAATTCCTAATTTATGCATAAAAAGGCACATGAGGGAAAAAAGGTAGGAAAGTGAAAGCAATAAAATGATCTCAAATAAGATGAGGAGAAAAACAACGAAAGGAAAGTCAGAAATTCCTATTTTATGCATAGAAATGCACATGAGGAAAAAAGTAGAAAAGTGAAAGCAATAAAATGATCTCGAATAAGATGAGGAGAAAAATAACGAAAGGAAAGTCAGAAATTTCCTAATTTATGCATAAAAATGCACATGAGGGAAAAAAGTAGAAAAGTGAAAGCAATAAAATGATCTCG
Source organism: Thysanoteuthis rhombus (assembly GCA_963457665.1). Taxonomy (NCBI): domain Eukaryota; kingdom Metazoa; phylum Mollusca; class Cephalopoda; order Oegopsida; family Thysanoteuthidae; genus Thysanoteuthis; species Thysanoteuthis major. The sequence goes on from OY735231.1 coordinate 228,653, forward strand.
AATAAGATGAGGAGAAAAACAACGAAAGGATAGTCAAAATTTCCCATTTTATGCATAAAAATGCACAAGAGGAAAAAAAGTAGAAAAGTGAAAGCAATAAAATGATCTCGAATAAGATGAGGAGAAAAACAACGGAAGGAAAGTCAGAAATTCCTAATTTATGCATAGAAATGCACATGAGGAAAAAAAGTAGAAAAGTGAAAACAATAGAATGATCTCGAATAAGATGCGGAGAAAAACAACGAAAGGAAAGTCAGAAATTCCTATTTTATGCATAGAAATGCACATGAGGAAAAAAAGTAGAAAAGTGAAAGCAATAAAATGATCTCGAATAAGTTGAAGAGAAAAATAAAGAAAAAAAGTTAAAATTTCCCATTTTATGCATAAAAATGCACATGAGGAAAAAAAGGTAGAAAAATGAAAGCAATAAAATGATCTCGAATAAGATGGGGAGAAAAACAACGAAAGGAAAGTCAGAAATTCCTATTTTATGCATAGAAATGCACATGAGGAAAAAAAAGTAGAAAACTGAAAGCAATAAAATGATCTCGAATAAGATGAGGAGAAAAATAACGAAAGGAAAGTCAGAAATTTCCTAATTTATGCATGAAAATGCACATGAGGAAAGAAAGTAGAAAACTGAAAGCAATAAAATGATCTCGAATAAGATAAGGAGAAAAATAAAGAAAAGAAAGTCAGAATTTCCCATTTTATGCATAAAAATGTACATGAGGGAAAAAAGGTAGAAAAGTGAAAGCAATAAAATGATCTCGAATAAGATGAGGAGAAAAACAACGAAAGGAAAGTCAGAAATTCCTATTTTATGCATAGAAATGCACATGAGGAAAAAAAGTAGAAAAGTGAAAGCAATAAAATGATCTCGAATAAGATGAGGAGAAAAACAACGAAAGGAAAATCAGAAATTCCTAATTTATGCATAAAAATGCACATGAGGGAAAAAAGGTAGAAAAGTGAAAGCAATAAAATGATCTCGAATAAGATGAGGAGAAAAAAAAAGAAAAAAAGTCAAAATTTCCCATTTTATGCATAAAAATGCACATGAGGAAAAAAAGTAGAAAAGTGAAAGCAATAAAATGATCTCGAATAAGATGAGGAGAAAAACAACGGAAGGAAAGTCAGAAATTCCTAATTTATGCATAGAAATGCACATGAGGGAAAAAAGTAGAAAAGTGAAAGCAATAAAATGATCTCGAATAAGATGAGGAGAAAAACAACGAAAGAAAAGTCAGAAATTCCTATTTTATGCATAGAAATGCACATGAGGAAAAAAAGTAGAAAAGTGAAAGCAATAAAATGATCTCGAATAAGATGAGGAAAAAAAAAACAAAAGGAAAGTCAGATATTTCCTAAATTATGCATAGAAATGCACATGAGGGAAAAAAGGTAGAAAAGTGACAGCAATAAAATGATCTCGAATAAGATGAGGAGAAAAACAACGAAAGGAAAGTCAGAAATTCCTATTTTATGCATAGAAATGCACATGAGGAAAAAAAGTAGAAAAGTGAAAGCAATAAAATGATCTCGAAGAAGTTGAAGAGAAAAATAAAGAAAAAAAGTTAAAATTTCCCATTTTATGCATAAAAATGCACATGAGGAAAAAAAGGTAGAAAAGTGAAAGCAATAAAATGATCTCGAATAAGATGAGGAGAAAAAAAAAGAAAAAAAGTCAAAATTTCCCATTTTATGCATAAAAATGCACATGAGGAAAAAAAGTAGAAAAGTGGAAGCAATAAAATGATCTCGAATAAGATGAGGAGAAAAAAAAAGAAAAAAAGTCAAAATTTCCCATTTTATGCATAAAAATGCACATGAGGAAAAAAAGTAGAAAAGTGGAAGCAATAAAATGATCTCGAATAAGATGAGGAGAAAAACAACGAAAGGAAAGTCAGAAATTCCTATTTTATGCATAGAAATGCACATGAGGGAAAAAAGTGGAAAAGTGAAAGCAATAAAATGATCTCGAATAAGATGAGGAGAAAAACAACGAAAGGAAAGTCAGAAATTCCTAATTTTTGCATAAAAATGCACATGAGGGAAAAAAGGTAGAAAAGTGAAAGCAATAAAATGATCTCAGATAAGATGAGAAGAAAAACAACGGAAAGAAAGTCAGAAATTCCTAATTTATGCATAAAAATGCACATGAGGGAAAAAAGGTAGAAAAGTGAAAGCAATAAAATGATCTCGAATAAGATGAGGAGAAAAACAACGAAAGGAAAGTCAGAATTTCCTATTTTATGCATAGAAATGCACATGAGGAAAAAAAGTAGAAAAGTGAAAGCAATAAAATGATCTCGAATAAGATGAGGAGAAAAACAACGAAAGGAAAGTCAGAAATTCCTATTTTATGCATAAAAATGCACATGAGGAAAAAAAAGTAGAAGACTGAAAGCAATAAAATGATCTCGAATAAGATGAGGAGAAAAACAACGAAAGGAAAGTCAGAAATTTCCTAATTTATGCATGAATGTGCACATGAGGAAAAAAAGGTAGAAAAGTGAAAGCAATAAAATGATCTCGAATAAGATAAGGAGAAAAATAAAGAAAAGAAAGTCAGAATTTCCCATTATATGCATAAAAATGCACATGATGGAAAAAAGGTAGAAAAGTGAAAGCAATAAAATGATCTCGAATAAGATGAGGAGAAAAATAACGAAAGGAAAGTCAGAAATTTCCTAATTTATGCATAGAAATGCACATGAGGGAAAAAAGTAGAAAAGTGAAAGCAATAAAATGATCTCGAATAAGATAAGGAGAAAAACAACGAAAAGAAAGTCAGAAATTCCTAATTTATGCATAAAAATGCACATGAGGGAAAAAAAGTAGAAAAGTGAAAGCAATAAAATGATCTCGAATAAGATGAGGAGAAAAACAACGAAAGGAAAGTCAGAAATTCCTATTTTATGCATAGAAATGCACATGAGGAAAAAAAGTAGAAAAGTGAAAGCAATAAAATGATCTCGAATAAGTTGAAGAGAAAAATAAAGAAAAAAAGTTAAAATTTCCCATTTTATGCATAAAAATGCACATGAGGAAAAAAAGGTAGAAAAATGAAAGCAATAAAATGATCTCGAATAAGATGGGGAGAAAAACAACGAAAGGAAAGTCAGAAATTCCTAATTTATGCATAAAAATGCACATGAGGAAAAAAGGTAGAAAAGTGAAAGCAATAAAATGACTTCGAATAAGATGAGGAGAAAAACAACGAAAGGAAAGTCAGAAATTCCTATTTTATGCATAAAAATGCACATGAGGAAAAAAAGTAGAAAAGTGAAAGCAATAAAATGATCTCGAATAAGATGAGGAGAAAAACAACGAAAAGAAAGTCAGAAATTCTTGATTTATGCATAAAAAGGCACATGAGGGAAAAAAGGTAGGAAAGTGAAAGCAATAAAATGATCTCGAATAAGATGAGGAGAAAAACAACGAAAGGAAAGTCAGAAATTCCTATTTTATGCATAAAAATGCACATGAGGAAAAAAAGTAGAAAAGTGAAAGCAATAAAATGATCTCGAATAAGTTGAAGAGAAAAATAAAGGAAAAAAGTTAAAATTTCCCATTTTATGCATATAAATGCACATGAGGAAAAAAAGGTAGAAAAATGAAAGCAATAAAATGATCTCGAATAAGATTGGGAGAAAAACAACGAAAGGAAAGTCAGAAATTCCTAATTTATGCATAAAAATGCACATGAGGGAAAAAAGGTAGAAAAGTGAAAGCAATAAAATGATCTCGAATAAGATGAGGAGAAAAACAACGAAAGGAAAGTCAGAAATTCCTAATTTATGCATAAAAATGCACATGAGGAAAAAAAGTAGAAAAGTGAAAGCAATAAAATGATCTCGAATAAGATGAGGAGAAAAATAACGAAAGGAAAGTCAGAAATTTCCTAATTTATGCATAAAAATGCACATGAGGAAAAAAAGTAGAAAAGTGAAAGCAATAAAATGATCTCGAATAAGATGAGGAGAAAAACAACGAAAGAAAAGTCAGAAATTCCTATTTTATGCATAGAAATGCACATGAGGAAAAAAAGTAGAAAAGTGAAAGCAATAAAATGATCTCGAATAAGATGAGGAGAAAAACAACGAAAGGAAAGTCAGAAATTCCTATTTTATGCATAGAAATGCACATGAGGAAAAAAAAGTAGAAAACTGAAAGCAATAAAATGATCTCGAATAAGATGAGGAGAAAAATAACGAAAGGAAAGTCAGAAATTTCCTAATTTATGCATGAAAATGCACATGAGGAAAGAAAGTAGAAAACTGAAAGCAATAAAATGATCTCGAATAAGATAAGGAGAAAAATAAAGAAAAGAAAGTCAGAATTTCCCATTTTATGCATAAAAATGTACATGAGGGAAAAAAGGTAGAAAAGTGAAAGCAATAAAATGATCTCGAATAAGATGAGGAGAAAAACAACGAAAGGAAAGTCAGAAATTCCTATTTTATGCATAGAAATGCACATGAGGAAAAAAAGTAGAAAAGTGAAAGCAATAAAATGATCTCGAATAAGATGAGGAGAAAAACAACGAAAGGAAAATCAGAAATTCCTAATTTATGCATAAAAATGCACATGAGGGAAAAAAGGTAGAAAAGTGAAAGCAATAAAATGATCTCGAATAAGATGAGGAGAAAAAAAAAGAAAAAAAGTCAAAATTTCCCATTTTATGCATAAAAATGCACATGAGGAAAAAAAGTAGAAAAGTGAAAGCAATAAAATGATCTCGAATAAGATGAGGAGAAAAACAACGGAAGGAAAGTCAGAAATTCCTAATTTATGCATAGAAATGCACATGAGGGAAAAAAGTAGAAAAGTGAAAGCAATAAAATGATCTCGAATAAGATGAGGAGAAAAACAACGAAAGAAAAGTCAGAAATTCCTATTTTATGCATAGAAATGCACATGAGGAAAAAAAGTAGAAAAGTGAAAGCAATAAAATGATCTCGAATAAGATGAGGAAAAAAAAAACAAAAGGAAAGTCAGATATTTCCTAAATTATGCATAGAAATGCACATGAGGGAAAAAAGGTAGAAAAGTGACAGCAATAAAATGATCTCGAATAAGATGAGGAGAAAAACAACGAAAGGAAAGTCAGAAATTCCTATTTTATGCATAGAAATGCACATGAGGAAAAAAAGTAGAAAAGTGAAAGCAATAAAATGATCTCGAAGAAGTTGAAGAGAAAAATAAAGAAAAAAAGTTAAAATTTCCCATTTTATGCATAAAAATGCACATGAGGAAAAAAAGGTAGAAAAGTGAAAGCAATAAAATGATCTCGAATAAGATGAGGAGAAAAAAAAAGAAAAAAAGTCAAAATTTCCCATTTTATGCATAAAAATGCACATGAGGAAAAAAAGTAGAAAAGTGGAAGCAATAAAATGATCTCGAATAAGATGAGGAGAAAAAAAAAGAAAAAAAGTCAAAATTTCCCATTTTATGCATAAAAATGCACATGAGGAAAAAAAGTAGAAAAGTGGAAGCAATAAAATGATCTCGAATAAGATGAGGAGAAAAACAACGAAAGGAAAGTCAGAAATTCCTATTTTATGCATAGAAATGCACATGAGGGAAAAAAGTGGAAAAGTGAAAGCAATAAAATGATCTCGAATAAGATGAGGAGAAAAACAACGAAAGGAAAGTCAGAAATTCCTAATTTTTGCATAAAAATGCACATGAGGGAAAAAAGGTAGAAAAGTGAAAGCAATAAAATGATCTCAGATAAGATGAGAAGAAAAACAACGGAAAGAAAGTCAGAAATTCCTAATTTATGCATAAAAATGCACATGAGGGAAAAAAGGTAGAAAAGTGAAAGCAATAAAATGATCTCGAATAAGATGAGGAGAAAAACAACGAAAGGAAAGTCAGAATTTCCTATTTTATGCATAGAAATGCACATGAGGAAAAAAAGTAGAAAAGTGAAAGCAATAAAATGATCTCGAATAAGATGAGGAGAAAAACAACGAAAGGAAAGTCAGAAATTCCTATTTTATGCATAAAAATGCACATGAGGAAAAAAAAGTAGAAGACTGAAAGCAATAAAATGATCTCGAATAAGATGAGGAGAAAAACAACGAAAGGAAAGTCAGAAATTTCCTAATTTATGCATGAATGTGCACATGAGGAAAAAAAGGTAGAAAAGTGAAAGCAATAAAATGATCTCGAATAAGATAAGGAGAAAAATAAAGAAAAGAAAGTCAGAATTTCCCATTATATGCATAAAAATGCACATGATGGAAAAAAGGTAGAAAAGTGAAAGCAATAAAATGATCTCGAATAAGATGAGGAGAAAAATAACGAAAGGAAAGTCAGAAATTTCCTAATTTATGCATAGAAATGCACATGAGGGAAAAAAGTAGAAAAGTGAAAGCAATAAAATGATCTCGAATAAGATAAGGAGAAAAACAACGAAAAGAAAGTCAGAAATTCCTAATTTATGCATAAAAATGCACATGAGGGAAAAAAAGTAGAAAAGTGAAAGCAATAAAATGATCTCGAATAAGATGAGGAGAAAAACAACGAAAGGAAAGTCAGAAATTCCTATTTTATGCATAGAAATGCACATGAGGAAAAAAAGTAGAAAAGTGAAAGCAATAAAATGATCTCGAATAAGTTGAAGAGAAAAATAAAGAAAAAAAGTTAAAATTTCCCATTTTATGCATAAAAATGCACATGAGGAAAAAAAGGTAGAAAAATGAAAGCAATAAAATGATCTCGAATAAGATGGGGAGAAAAACAACGAAAGGAAAGTCAGAAATTCCTAATTTATGCATAAAAATGCACATGAGGAAAAAAGGTAGAAAAGTGAAAGCAATAAAATGACTTCGAATAAGATGAGGAGAAAAACAACGAAAGGAAAGTCAGAAATTCCTATTTTATGCATAAAAATGCACATGAGGAAAAAAAGTAGAAAAGTGAAAGCAATAAAATGATCTCGAATAAGATGAGGAGAAAAACAACGAAAAGAAAGTCAGAAATTCTTGATTTATGCATAAAAAGGCACATGAGGGAAAAAAGGTAGGAAAGTGAAAGCAATAAAATGATCTCGAATAAGATGAGGAGAAAAACAACGAAAGGAAAGTCAGAAATTCCTATTTTATGCATAAAAATGCACATGAGGAAAAAAAGTAGAAAAGTGAAAGCAATAAAATGATCTCGAATAAGTTGAAGAGAAAAATAAAGGAAAAAAGTTAAAATTTCCCATTTTATGCATATAAATGCACATGAGGAAAAAAAGGTAGAAAAATGAAAGCAATAAAATGATCTCGAATAAGATTGGGAGAAAAACAACGAAAGGAAAGTCAGAAATTCCTAATTTATGCATAAAAATGCACATGAGGGAAAAAAGGTAGAAAAGTGAAAGCAATAAAATGATCTCGAATAAGATGAGGAGAAAAACAACGAAAGGAAAGTCAGAAATTCCTATTTTATGCATAGAAATGCACATGAGGAAAAAAAGTAGAAAAGTGAAAGCAATAAAATGATCTCGAATAAGATGAGGAGAAAAACAACGAAAAGAAAGTCAGAAATTCCTAATTTATGCATAAAAAGGCACATGAGGGAAAAAAGGTAGGAAAGTGAAAGCAATAAAATGATTTCAAATAAGATGCGGAGAAAAACAACGAAAGGAAAGTCAGAAATTCCTATTTTATGCATAGAAATGCACATGAGGGAAAAAAGTAGAAAAGTGAAAGCAATAAAATGATCTCGAATAAGATGAGGAGAAAAACAACGAAAAGAAAGTCAGAAATTCCTAATTTATGCATAAAAAGGCACATGAGGGAAAAAAGGTAGGAAAGTGAAAGCAATAAAATGATCTCAAATAAGATGAGGAGAAAAACAACGAAAGGAAAGTCAGAAATTCCTATTTTATGCATAGAAATGCACATGAGGAAAAAAGTAGAAAAGTGAAAGCAATAAAATGATCTCGAATAAGATGAGGAGAAAAATAACGAAAGGAAAGTCAGAAATTTCCTAATTTATGCATAAAAATGCACATGAGGGAAAAAAGTAGAAAAGTGAAAGCAATAAAATGATCTCGAATAAGATGAGGAGAAAAACAACGAAAGGATAGTCAAAATTTCCCATTTTATGCATAAAAATGCACAAGAGGAAAAAAAGTAGAAAAGTGAAAGCAATAAAATGATCTCGAATAAGATGAGGAGAAAAACAACGGAAGGAAAGTCAGAAATTCCTAATTTATGCATAGAAATGCACATGAGGAAAAAAAGTAGAAAAGTGAAAACAATAGAATGATCTCGAATAAGATGCGGAGAAAAACAACGAAAGGAAAGTCAGAAATTCCTATTTTATGCATAGAAATGCACATGAGGAAAAAAAGTAGAAAAGTGAAAGCAATAAAATGATCTCGAATAAGTTGAAGAGAAAAATAAAGAAAAAAAGTTAAAATTTCCCATTTTATGCATAAAAATGCACATGAGGAAAAAAAGGTAGAAAAATGAAAGCAATAAAATGATCTCGAATAAGATGGGGAGAAAAACAACGAAAGGAAAGTCAGAAATTCCTAATTTATGCATAGAAATGCACATGAGGGAAAAAAGGTAGAAAAGTGAAAGCAATAAAATGATCTCGAATAAGATGAGGAGAAAAACAACGAAAGGAAAGTCAGAAATTCCTATTTTATGCATAGAAATGCACATGAGGAAAAAAAGTAGAAAAGTGAAAGCAATAAAATGATCTCGAATAAGATGAGGAGAAAAACAACGAAAAGAAAGTCAGAAATTCCTAATTTATGCATAAAAAGGCACATGAGGGAAAAAAGGTAGGAAAGTGAAAGCAATAAAATGATCTCGAATAAGATGCGGAGAAAAACAACAAAAGGAAAGTCAGAAATTCCTATTTTATGCATATAAATGCACATGAGGAAAAAAAGTAGAAAAGTGAAAGCAATAAAATGATCTCGAATAAGATGAGGAGAAAAACAACGAAAAGAAAGTCAGAAATTCCTAATTTATGCATAAAAAGGCACATGAGGGAAAAAAGGTAGGAAAGTGAAAGCAATAAAATGATCTCGAATAAGATGAGGAGAAAAACAACGAAAGGAAAGTCAGAAATTCCTACTTTATGCATAGAAATGCCTATGAGGAAAAAAAGTAGAAAAGTGAAAGCAATAAAATGATCTCGAATAAGATGAGGAGAAAAACAACGAAAGGAGAGTCAGAAATTCCTATTTTATGCATAAAAATGCACATGAGGGAAAAAAGGTAGAAAAGTGAAAGCAATAAAATGATCTCGAATAAGATGAGGAGAAAAAAAAGAAAAAAAGTCAAAATTTCCCATTTTATGCATAAAAATGCACAAGAGGAAAAAAAGTAGAAAAGTGAAAGCAATAAAATGATCTCGAAAAAGATGAGGAGAAAAACAACGGAAGGAAAGTCAGAAATTCCTAATTTATGCATAGAAATGCACATGAGGGAAAAAAGTAGAAAAGTGAAAGCAATAAAATGATCTCGAATAAGATGAGGAGAAAAACAACGAAAGGAAAGTCAGAAATTCCTATTTTATGCATAGAAATGCACATGAGGAAAAAAAGTAGAAAAGTGAAAGCAATAAAATGATCTCGAATAAGATGAGGAGAAAAATAACGAAAGGAAAGTCAGAAATTCCTATTTTATGCATAGAAATGCACATGAGGAAAAAAGTAGAAAAGTGAAAGCAATAAAATGATCTCGAATAAGATGAGGAGAAAAACAACGAAAAGAAAGTCAGAAATTCCTAATTTATGCATAGAAATGCACATGAGGAAAAAAATTAGAAAAGAGAAAGCAATAAAATGATCTCGAATAAGATGAGGCGAAAAATTACGAAAGAAAAGTCAGAAATTTCCTAATTTATGCATAAAAATGCACATGAGGAAAAAAAGGAGAAAAGTGAAAGCAATAAAATGATCTCGAATAAGATGAGGAGAAAAACAACGAAAAGAAAGTCAGAAATTCTTGATTTATGCATAAAAAGGCACATGAGGGAAAAAAGGTAGGAAAGTGAAAGCAATAAAATGATCTCGAATAAGATGAGGAGAAAAACAACGAAAGGAAAGTCAGAAATTCCTATTTTATGCATAGAAATGCACATGAGGAAAAAAAGTAGAAAAGTGAAAGCAATAAAATGATCTCGAATAAGTTGAAGAGAAAAATAAAGGAAAAAAGTTAAAATTTCCCATTTTATGCATATAAATGCACATGAGGAAAAAAAGGTAGAAAAATGAAAGCAATAAAATGATCTCGAATAAGATTGGGAGAAAAAAAACGAAAGGAAAGTCAGAAATTCCTAATTTATGCATAAAAATGCACATGAGGGAAAAAAGGTAGAAAAGTGAAAGCAATAAAATGATCTCGAATAAGATGAGGAGAAAAACAACGAAAGGAAAGTCAGAAATTCCTATTTTATGCATAGAAATGCACATGAGGAAAAAAAGTAGAAAAGTGAAAGCAATAAAATGATCTCGAATAAGATGAGGAGAAAAACAACGAAAAGAAAGTCAGAAATTCCTAATTTATGCATAAAAAGGCACATGAGGGAAAAAAGGTAGGAAAGTGAAAGCAATAAAATGATTTCAAATAAGATGCGGAGAAAAACAACGAAAGGAAAGTCAGAAATTCCTATTTTATGCATAGAAATGCACATGAGGGAAAAAAGTAGAAAAGTGAAAGCAATAAAATGATCTCGAATAAGATGAGGAGAAAAACAACGAAAAGAAAGTCAGAAATTCCTAATTTATGCATAAAAAGGCACATGAGGGAAAAAAGGTAGGAAAGTGAAAGCAATAAAATGATCTCAAATAAGATGAGGAGAAAAACAACGAAAGGAAAGTCAGAAATTCCTATTTTATGCATAGAAATGCACATGAGGAAAAAAGTAGAAAAGTGAAAGCAATAAAATGATCTCGAATAAGATGAGGAGAAAAATAACGAAAGGAAAGTCAGAAATTTCCTAATTTATGCATAAAAATGCACATGAGGGAAAAAAGTAGAAAAGTGAAAGCAATAAAATGATCTCGAATAAGATGAGGAGAAAAACAACGAAAGGAAAGTCAAAATTTCCCATTTTATGCATAAAAATGCACAAGAGGAAAAAAAGTAGAAAAGTGAAAGCAATAAAATGATCTCGAATAAGATGAGGAGAAAAACAACGGAAGGAAAGTCAGAAATTCCTAATTTATGCATAGAAATGCACATGAGGAAAAAAAGTAGAAAAGTGAAAACAATAGAATGATCTCGAATAAGATGAGGAGAAAAACAACGAAAGGAAAGTCAGAAATTCCTATTTTATGCATAGAAATGCACATGAGGAAAAAAAGTAGAAAAGTGAAAGCAATAAAATGATCTCGAATAAGTTGAAGAGAAAAATAAAGAAAAAAAGTTAAAATTTCCCATTTTATGCATAAAAATGCACATGAGGAAAAAAAGGTAGAAAAATGAAAGCAATAAAATGATCTCGAATAAGATGGGGAGAAAAACAACGAAAGGAAAGTCAGAAATTCCTAATTTATGCATAGAAATGCACATGAGGGAAAAAAGGTAGAAAAGTGAAAGCAATAAAATGATCTCGAATAAGATGAGGAGAAAAACAACGAAAGGAAAGTCAGAAATTCCTATTTGATGCATAGAAATGCACATGAGGAAAAAAAGTAGAAAAGTGAAAGCAATAAAATGATCTCGAATAAGATGAGGAGAAAAACAACGAAAAGAAAGTCAGAAATTCCTAATTTATGCATAAAAAGGCACATGAGGGAAAAAAGGTAGGAAAGTGAAAGCAATAAAATGATCTCGAATAAGATGCGGAGAAAAACAACAAAAGGAAAGTCAGAAATTCCTATTTTATGCATATAAATGCACATGAGGAAAAAAAGTAGAAAAGTGAAAGCAATAAAATGATCTCGAATAAGATGAGGAGAAAAACAACGAAAAGAAAGTCAGAAATTCCTAATTTATGCATAAAAATGCACATGAGGGAAAAAAGGTAGGAAAGTGAAAGCAATAAAATGATCTCGAATAAGATGAGGAGAAAAACAACGAAAGGAAAGTCAGAAATTCCTACTTTATGCATAGAAATGCCTATGAGGAAAAAAAGTAAAAAAGTGAAAGCAATAAAATGATCTCGAATAAGATGAGGAGAAAAACAACGAAAGGAGAGTCAGAAATTCCTATTTTATGCATAAAAATGCACATGAGGGAAAAAAGGTAGAAAAGTGAAAGCAATAAAATGATCTCGAATAAGATGAGGAGAAAAAAAAGAAAAAAAGTCAAAATTTCCCATTTTATGCATAAAAATGCACAAGAGGAAAAAAAGTAGAAAAGTGAAAGCAATAAAATGATCTCGAATAAGATGAGGAGAAAAACAACGGAAGGAAAGTCAGAAATTCCTAATTTATGCATAGAAATGCACATGAGGGAAAAAAGTAGAAAAGTGAAAGCAATAAAATGATCTCGAATAAGATGAGGAGAAAAACAACGAAAGGAAAGTCAGAAATTCCTATTTTATGCATAGAAATGCACATGAGGAAAAAAAGTAGAAAAGTGAAAGCAATAAAATGATCTCGAATAAGATGAGGAGAAAAATAACGAAAGGAAAGTCAGAAATTCCTATTTTATGCATAGAAATGCACATGAGGAAAAAAAGTAGAAAAGTGAAAGCAATAAAATGATCTCGAATAAGATGAGGAGAAAAACAACGAAAAGAAAGTCAGAAATTCCTAATTTATGCATAGAAATGCACATGAGGAAAAAAATTAGAAAAGAGAAAGCAATAAAATGATCTCGAATAAGATGAGGCGAAAAATTACGAAAGAAAAGTCAGAAATTTCCTAATTTATGCATAAAAATGCACATGAGGAAAAAAAGGAGAAAAGTGAAAGCAATAAAATGATCTCGAATAAGATGAGGAGAAAAACAACGAAAGGAAAGTCAGAAATTTCCTAATTTATGCATAAAAATGCACATGAGGGAAAAAAGGTAGAAAAGTGAAAGCAATAAAATGATCTCGAATAAGATGAGGAGAAAAACAACGAAATGAAAGTCAGAATTTCCCATTTTATGCATAAAAATGCACATGAGGGAAAAAAGGTAGAAAAGTGAAAGCAATAAAATGATCTCGAATAAGATAAGGAGAAAAACAACGAAAAGAAAGTCAGAATTTCCCATTTTATGCATAAAAATGCACATGAGGGAAAAAAGGTGGAAAAGTGAAAGCAATAAAATGATCTCGAATAAGATGAGGAGAAAAACAACGAAAAGAAAGTCAAAAATTCCTATTCTATGCATAGAAATGCACATGAGGAAAGAAAGTAGAAAAGTGAAAGCAATAAAATGATCTCGAATAAGATGAGGAGAAAAATAACGAAAGGAAAGTCAGAAATTTCCTAATTTATGCATGAAAATGCACATGAGGGAAAAAAGGTAGAAAAGTGAAAGCAATAAAATGATCTCGAATAAGATGAGGAGAAAAACTACAAAAGGAAAGTCAGAAATTCCTAATTTATGCATAGAAATGCACATGAGAGAAAAAAAGTAGAAAAGTGAAAGCAATAAAATGATCTCCAATTAGATGAGGAGAAAAATAAAGAAAAGAAAGTCAGAATATCCCATTTTATGCATAAAAATGCACCTGAGGGAAAAAAGGTAGAAAAGTGAAAGCAATAAAATGATCTCGAATAAGATGAGGAGAAAAATAACGAGAGGAAAGTCAGAAATTTCATAATTCATGCATAAAAATGCACATGAGGAAAAAAGGTAGAAAAGTGAAAGCAATAAAATGATCTCGAATAAGATGAGCAGAAAAATAAAGAAAAGAAAGTCAGAATTTTCCATTTTA
>OY735231.1:862500-1100000 GCA_963457665.1 Thysanoteuthis rhombus
GAACCGATACTACACTTTGATCTTAGCCAAGAGGCCGAGAAGCGATGAAGAGCGCTTGCCCGGCTAAAATTGCGCGTGGCCCCTTTTTAGGGATACGGTGGTCTGGCTGCTGAAGCGTCCGAGCTTCCGGCGGGCACGGACGATCCGAAATTCGACGGATTCGCTGTCGGAAAGGAAAAAGCGCTACGTACGGAGCACCGTTGCGGCGTGGTTCGAGCGGGGCGCCAGTTTCCGGAAGGCGGAAAAGGGCTGCCGGTCGCGCCAGATTCGGACGGCCTTGGCATCGGACACAGAAGAAAAAGAGTCCCTGAAAAGCACCGGCCACCCGTCAACGAGAACGAAATGCAAAAACGAACGCGTGGAGATTGGCAACACCGGTTGCCGGTACCGGATCGGTTTTTCGCCCCGGACGTCTGGAGACGGTCTGCTAACGGGGACACTGGTCTCTTCTGCATCTCCGTCGCCCATTCTGGTCGGGCACGACGGGCTGTTCGGCGCGCACGTACGTCGCCGGACGATTCGGTGCGGAGATTCGCCACACTAGCTGCGGACGCTGGAGCCATTTGGCCGGACAGCGTCCTGTAGCCTAGCAAGGACGTCGCTGCCGCGCCCGCCACCGCAGTTGCCTTGCTTACCTGCGTCTCCGTTCCCCATCGTATGTCCTGGTCGGCTGTTTACTGCGCCGGACACTGTTAAACACGCGTTTTCCCTACGGCACGCCACACGATCAAACAGCCGGAGAAGATTAGTTTACATTAGGGTCGAAGTTGGTGGTAGTAGTAATAGTAGTAGTAGTAGTAGTAATAGTAGTAGTGGCAGTGGCAATAGTACTATTAGTAGTAGTAGTAGTAGTAGTAGTGTGTTTTGGTAGTGCCAGTAGAAGTGAGTGTTTTCCCTACAGCGCACCACACGATCAAACAGCCGGAGAAGATTAGTTTACATTAGGGTCAAAGTTGGTAGTAGTAGTAGTAGTAGTAGTAGCAGTGGCAGTGGCAATAGTACTATTAGTAGTAGTAGTAGTAGAAGTAGTAGTAATAATAGTAGTGTGTTTTGGTAGTGCCAGTAGAAGTAAGTGTTTTCCCTACGGCGCGCCACACGATCAAACAGCCGGAGAAGATTAGTTTACATTAGGGTTGAAGTTGGTAGTAGTAATAGTAGTAGTAGTCGTGGCCGAGGCAATAGTACTATTAGTAGTAATAGTAATTTGTTTTGGTAGTGGCAGTAGAAGTGAGTGTCCTTTCTGGATACCGGGTTGCTCCTTGGCGTGTGCGTCCCAGCCCCGGGCGGCTGATCACGGGGCGCCGTGCGATTAAACACGGAGATTCGCTATTCACTAGTTGCGGGCACTAGAGCCGGTCCGACGCTGGATGCCTAGCTGCCGGCACGCAGGAGTGCGGGCTGGCGCTGTAAACTAGATAGATGAAGTGAACTTGGAGTTGAAAGGAAAAAAATAACAAATGGAAACGAAAGCCCACTGCCAGCGCACATATCGATCTACCGTTTCGAGAAGAAGGAGAGCTGGGTGTCGTCCGTCGATGCACAGCCCGATCGGTGCAGGATAGTGTCACCGAGAGTGGCCGTGCTGTTATCTAGGTTTAGTTTTTCTTCTCTTTGGACACCAGCAGCAGCGGCGGCCTCTGACCGTGTGTGAGTGAGACGTCAGCAGGAGACTGTGATGAAAGGAGGAACAGAGTGCTAGAGGAAAACGGGGTCACACTGAGGTGAAAGCGTAGCGCCCCTAGGTGGTCGTGGTAGAAGAGGAAGAAGAGGTCTGTTTTTGGGTTTGGATTTATTTTGTCTCTCACCCGTGAGAGACTGGGCTGCTTCCTGGAGGTAATGCAATACCAGGCCAACCCGTGGCAAAGGCGGAGCAAGCCCCTAACTCTAAGCCGTGTTCCAAAAATCAGTTTAATATCGAAGTCCCCATTGTTGGGGACCTATCAGATATTAAGCTGATAAGAACAGATACTACACTTTGATCTTAGCCAAGAGGCCGAGAAGCGATGAAGAGCGCTTGCCCGGCTAAAATTCCGCGTGGCCCCTTTTTAGGGATACGGTGGTCTGGCTGCTGAAGCGTCCGAGCTTCCGGCGGGCACGGACGATCCGAAATTCGACGGATTCGCTGTCGGAAAGGAAAAAGCGCTACGTACGGAGCACCGTTGCGGCGTGGTTCGAGCGGGGCGCCAGTTTCCGGAAGGCGGAAAAGGGCTGCCGGTCGCGCCAGATTCGGACGGCCTTGGCATCGGACACAGAAGAAAAAGAGTCCCTGAAAAGCACCGGCCACCCGTCAACGAGAACGAAATGCAAAAACGAACGCGTGGAGATTGGCAACACCGGTTGCCGGTACCGGATCGGTTTTTCGCCCCGGACGTCTGGAGACGGTCTGCTAACGGGGACACTGGTCTCTTCTGCATCTCCGTCGCCCATTCTGGTCGGGCACGACGGGCTGTTCGGCGCGCACGTACGTCGCCGGACGATTCGGTGCGGAGATTCGCCACACTAGCTGCGGACGCTGGAGCCATTTGGCCGGACAGCGTCCTGTAGCCTAGCAAGGACGTCGCTGCCGCGCCCGCCACCGCAGTTGCCTTGCTTACCTGCGTCTCCGTTCCCCATCGTATGTCCTGGTCGGCTGTTTACTGCGCCGGACACGGTTAAACACGCGTTTTCCCTACGGCACGCCACACGATCAAACAGCCGGAGAAGATTAGTTTACATTAGGGTCGAAGTTGGTGGTAGTAGTAGTAGTAGTAGTAGTAGTAGTAGTAATAGTAGTAGTGGCAGTGGCAATAGTACTATTAGTAGTAGTAGTAGTAGTAGTAGTGTGTTTTGGTAGTGCCAGTAGAAGTGAGTGTTTTCCCTACAGCGCACCACACGATCAAACAGCCGGAGAAGATTAGTTTACATTAGGGTCAAAGTTGGTAGTAGTAGTAGTAGTAGTAGTAGTAGTAGCAGTGGCAGTGGCAATAGTACTAGTAGTAGTAGTAGTAGTAGAAGTAGTAGTAATAATAGTAGTGTGTTTTGGTAGTGCCAGTAGAAGTAAGTGTTTTCCCTACGGCGCGCCACACGATCAAACAGCCGGAGAAGATTAGTTTACATTAGGGTTGAAGTTGGTAGTAGTAATAGTAGTAGTAGTCGTGGCCGAGGCAATAGTACTATTAGTAGTAATACTAATTTGTTTTGGTAGTGGCAGTAGAAGTGAGTGTCCTTTCTGGATACCGGGTTGCTCCTTGGCGTGTGCGTCCCAGCCCCGGGCGGCTGATCACGGGGCGCCGTGCGATTAAACACGGAGATTCGCTATTCACTAGTTGCGGGCACTAGAGCCGGTCCGACGCTGGATGCCTAGCTGCCGGCACGCAGGAGTGCGGGCTGGCGCTGTAAACTAGATAGATGAAGTGAACTTGGAGTTGAAAGGAAAAAAATAACAAATGGAAACGAAAGCCCACTGCCAGCGCACATATCGATCTACCGTTTCGAGAAGAAGGAGAGCTGGGTGTCGTCCGTCGATGCACAGCCCGATCGGTGCAGGATAGTGTCACCGAGAGTGGCCGTGCTGTTATCTAGGTTTAGTTTTTCTTCTCTTTGGACACCAGCAGCAGCGGCGGCCTCTGACCGTGTGTGAGTGAGACGTCAGCAGGAGACTGTGATGAAAGGAGGAACAGAGTGCTAGAGGAAAACGGGGTCACACTGAGGTGAAAGCGTAGCGCCCCTAGGTGGTCGTGGTAGAAGAGGAAGAAGAGGTCTGTTTTTGGGTTTGGATTTATTTTGTCTCTCACCCGTGAGAGACTGGGCTGCTTCCTGGAGGTAATGCAATACCAGGCCAACCCGTGGCAAAGGCGGAGCAAGCCCCTAACTCTAAGCCGTGTTCCAAAAATCAGTTTAATATCGAAGTCCCCATTGTTGGGGACCTATCAGATATTAAGCTGATAAGAACCGATACTACACTTTGATCTTAGCCAAGAGGCCGAGAAGCGATGAAGAGCGCTTGCCCGGCTAAAATTCCGCGTGGCCCCTTTTTAGGGATACGGTGGTCTGGCTGCTGAAGCGTCCGAGCTTCCGGCGGGCACGGACGATCCGAAATTCGACGGATTCGCTGTCGGAAAGGAAAAAGCGCTACGTACGGAGCACCGTTGCGGCGTGGTTCGAGCGGGGCGCCAGTTTCCGGAAGGCGGAAAAGGGCTGCCGGTCGCGCCAGATTCGGACGGCCTTGGCATCGGACACAGAAGAAAAAGAGTCCCTGAAAAGCACCGGCCACCCGTCAACGAGAACGAAATGCAAAAACGAACGCGTGGAGATTGGCAACACCGGTTGCCGGTACCGGATCGGTTTTTCGCCCCGGACGTCTGGAGACGGTCTGCTAACGGGGACACTGGTCTCTTCTGCATCTCCGTCGCCCATTCTGGTCGGGCACGACGGGCTGTTCGGCGCGCACGTACGTCGCCGGACGATTCGGTGCGGAGATTCGCCACACTAGCTGCGGACGCTGGAGCCATTTGGCCGGACAGCGTCCTGTAGCCTAGCAAGGACGTCGCTGCCGCGCCCGCCACCGCAGTTGCCTTGCTTACCTGCGTCTCCGTTCCCCATCGTATGTCCTGGTCGGCTGTTTACTGCGCCGGACACGGTTAAACACGCGTTTTCCCTACGGCACGCCACACGATCAAACAGCCGGAGAAGATTAGTTTACATTAGGGTCGAAGTTGGTGGTAGTAGTAGTAGTAGTAGTAGTAGTAGTAGTAATAGTAGTAGTGGCAGTGGCAATAGTACTATTAGTAGTAGTAGTAGTAGTAGTAGTGTGTTTTGGTAGTGCCAGTAGAAGTGAGTGTTTTCCCTACAGCGCACCACACGATCAAACAGCCGGAGAAGATTAGTTTACATTAGGGTCAAAGTTGGTAGTAGTAGTAGTAGTAGTAGTAGTAGTAGCAGTGGCAGTGGCAATAGTACTAGTAGTAGTAGTAGTAGTAGAAGTAGTAGTAATAATAGTAGTGTGTTTTGGTAGTGCCAGTAGAAGTAAGTGTTTTCCCTACGGCGCGCCACACGATCAAACAGCCGGAGAAGATTAGTTTACATTAGGGTTGAAGTTGGTAGTAGTAATAGTAGTAGTAGTCGTGGCCGAGGCAATAGTACTATTAGTAGTAATACTAATTTGTTTTGGTAGTGGCAGTAGAAGTGAGTGTCCTTTCTGGATACCGGGTTGCTCCTTGGCGTGTGCGTCCCAGCCCCGGGCGGCTGATCACGGGGCGCCGTGCGATTAAACACGGAGATTCGCTATTCACTAGTTGCGGGCACTAGAGCCGGTCCGACGCTGGATGCCTAGCTGCCGGCACGCAGGAGTGCGGGCTGGCGCTGTAAACTAGATAGATGAAGTGAACTTGGAGTTGAAAGGAAAAAAATAACAAATGGAAACGAAAGCCCACTGCCAGCGCACATATCGATCTACCGTTTCGAGAAGAAGGAGAGCTGGGTGTCGTCCGTCGATGCACAGCCCGATCGGTGCAGGATAGTGTCACCGAGAGTGGCCGTGCTGTTATCTAGGTTTAGTTTTTCTTCTCTTTGGACACCAGCAGCAGCGGCGGCCTCTGACCGTGTGTGAGTGAGACGTCAGCAGGAGACTGTGATGAAAGGAGGAACAGAGTGCTAGAGGAAAACGGGGTCACACTGAGGTGAAAGCGTAGCGCCCCTAGGTGGTCGTGGTAGAAGAGGAAGAAGAGGTCTGTTTTTGGGTTTGGATTTATTTTGTCTCTCACCCGTGAGAGACTGGGCTGCTTCCTGGAGGTAATGCAATACCAGGCCAACCCGTGGCAAAGGCGGAGCAAGCCCCTAACTCTAAGCCGTGTTCCAAAAATCAGTTTAATATCGAAGTCCCCATTGTTGGGGACCTATCAGATATTAAGCTGATAAGAACAGATACTACACTTTGATCTTAGCCAAGAGGCCGAGAAGCGATGAAGAGCGCTTGCCCGGCTAAAATTGCGCGTGGCCCCTTTTTAGGGATACGGTGGTCTGGCTGCTGAAGCGTCCGAGCTTCCGGCGGGCACGGACGATCCGAAATTCGACGGATTCGCTGTCGGAAAGGAAAAAGCGCTACGTACGGAGCACCGTTGCGGCGTGGTTCGAGCGGGGCGCCAGTTTCCGGAAGGCGGAAAAGGGCTGCCGGTCGCGCCAGATTCGGACGGCCTTGGCATCGGACACAGAAGAAAAAGAGTCCCTGAAAAGCACCGGCCACCCGTCAACGAGAACGAAATGCAAAAACGAACGCGTGGAGATTGGCAACACCGGTTGCCGGTACCGGATCGGTTTTTCGCCCCGGACGTCTGGAGACGGTCTGCTAACGGGGACACTGGTCTCTTCTGCATCTCCGTCGCCCATTCTGGTCGGGCACGACGGGCTGTTCGGCGCGCACGTACGTCGCCGGACGATTCGGTGCGGAGATTCGCCACACTAGCTGCGGACGCTGGAGCCATTTGGCCGGACAGCGTCCTGTAGCCTAGCAAGGACGTCGCTGCCGCGCCCGCCACCGCAGTTGCCTTGCTTACCTGCGTCTCCGTTCCCCATCGTATGTCCTGGTCGGCTGTTTACTGCGCCGGACACTGTTAAACACGCGTTTTCCCTACGGCACGCCACACGATCAAACAGCCGGAGAAGATTAGTTTACATTAGGGTCGAAGTTGGTGGTAGTAGTAATAGTAGTAGTAGTAGTAGTAGTAGTAGTGGCAGTGGCAATAGTACTATTAGTAGTAGTAGTAGTAGTAGTAGTGTGTTTTGGTAGTGCCAGTAGAAGTGAGTGTTTTCCCTACAGCGCACCACACGATCAAACAGCCGGAGAAGATTAGTTTACATTAGGGTCAAAGTTGGTAGTAGTAGTAGTAGTAGTAGTAGTAGCAGTGGCAGTGGCAATAGTACTATTAGTAGTAGTAGTAGTAGAAGTAGTAGTAATAATAGTAGTGTGTTTTGGTAGTGCCAGTAGAAGTAAGTGTTTTCCCTACGGCGCGCCACACGATCAAACAGCCGGAGAAGATTAGTTTACATTAGGGTTGAAGTTGGTAGTAGTAATAGTAGTAGTAGTCGTGGCCGAGGCAATAGTACTATTAGTAGTAATAGTAATTTGTTTTGGTAGTGGCAGTAGAAGTGAGTGTCCTTTCTGGATACCGGGTTGCTCCTTGGCGTGTGCGTCCCAGCCCCGGGCGGCTGATCACGGGGCGCCGTGCGATTAAACACGGAGATTCGCTATTCACTAGTTGCGGGCACTAGAGCCGGTCCGACGCTGGATGCCTAGCTGCCGGCACGCAGGAGTGCGGGCTGGCGCTGTAAACTAGATAGATGAAGTGAACTTGGAGTTGAAAGGAAAAAAATAACAAATGGAAACGAAAGCCCACTGCCAGCGCACATATCGATCTACCGTTTCGAGAAGAAGGAGAGCTGGGTGTCGTCCGTCGATGCACAGCCCGATCGGTGCAGGATAGTGTCACCGAGAGTGGCCGTGCTGTTATCTAGGTTTAGTTTTTCTTCTCTTTGGACACCAGCAGCAGCGGCGGCCTCTGACCGTGTGTGAGTGAGACGTCAGCAGGAGACTGTGATGAAAGGAGGAACAGAGTGCTAGAGGAAAACGGGGTCACACTGAGGTGAAAGCGTAGCGCCCCTAGGTGGTCGTGGTAGAAGAGGAAGAAGAGGTCTGTTTTTGGGTTTGGATTTATTTTGTCTCTCACCCGTGAGAGACTGGGCTGCTTCCTGGAGGTAATGCAATACCAGGCCAACCCGTGGCAAAGGCGGAGCAAGCCCCTAACTCTAAGCCGTGTTCCAAAAATCAGTTTAATATCGAAGTCCCCATTGTTGGGGACCTATCAGATATTAAGCTGATAAGAACAGATACTACACTTTGATCTTAGCCAAGAGGCCGAGAAGCGATGAAGAGCGCTTGCCCGGCTAAAATTGCGCGTGGCCCCTTTTTAGGGATACGGTGGTCTGGCTGCTGAAGCGTCCGAGCTTCCGGCGGGCACGGACGATCCGAAATTCGACGGATTCGCTGTCGGAAAGGAAAAAGCGCTACGTACGGAGCACCGTTGCGGCGTGGTTCGAGCGGGGCGCCAGTTTCCGGAAGGCGGAAAAGGGCTGCCGGTCGCGCCAGATTCGGACGGCCTTGGCATCGGACACAGAAGAAAAAGAGTCCCTGAAAAGCACCGGCCACCCGTCAACGAGAACGAAATGCAAAAACGAACGCGTGGAGATTGGCAACACCGGTTGCCGGTACCGGATCGGTTTTTCGCCCCGGACGTCTGGAGACGGTCTGCTAACGGGGACACTGGTCTCTTCTGCATCTCCGTCGCCCATTCTGGTCGGGCACGACGGGCTGTTCGGCGCGCACGTACGTCGCCGGACGATTCGGTGCGGAGATTCGCCACACTAGCTGCGGACGCTGGAGCCATTTGGCCGGACAGCGTCCTGTAGCCTAGCAAGGACGTCGCTGCCGCGCCCGCCACCGCAGTTGCCTTGCTTACCTGCGTCTCCGTTCCCCATCGTATGTCCTGGTCGGCTGTTTACTGCGCCGGACACTGTTAAACACGCGTTTTCCCTACGGCACGCCACACGATCAAACAGCCGGAGAAGATTAGTTTACATTAGGGTCGAAGTTGGTGGTAGTAGTAATAGTAGTAGTAGTAGTAGTAATAGTAGTAGTGGCAGTGGCAATAGTACTATTAGTAGTAGTAGTAGTAGTAGTAGTGTGTTTTGGTAGTGCCAGTAGAAGTGAGTGTTTTCCCTACAGCGCACCACACGATCAAACAGCCGGAGAAGATTAGTTTACATTAGGGTCAAAGTTTTTAGTAGTAGTAGTAGTAGTAGCAGTGGCAGTGGCAATAGTACTATTAGTAGTAGTAGTAGTAGTAGAAGTAGTAGTAATAATAGTAGTGTGTTTTGGTAGTGCCAGTAGAAGTAAGTGTTTTCCCTACGGCGCGCCACACGATCAAACAGCCGGAGAAGATTAGTTTACATTAGGGTTGAAGTTGGTAGTAGTAATAGTAGTAGTAGTCGTGGCCGAGGCAATAGTACTATTAGTAGTAATACTAATTTGTTTTGGTAGTGGCAGTAGAAGTGAGTGTCCTTTCTGGATACCGGGTTGCTCCTTGGCGTGTGCGTCCCAGCCCCGGGCGGCTGATCACGGGGCGCCGTGCGATTAAACACGGAGATTCGCTATTCACTAGTTGCGGGCACTAGAGCCGGTCCGACGCTGGATGCCTAGCTGCCGGCACGCAGGAGTGCGGGCTGGCGCTGTAAACTAGATAGATGAAGTGAACTTGGAGTTGAAAGGAAAAAAATAACAAATGGAAACGAAAGCCCACTGCCAGCGCACATATCGATCTACCGTTTCGAGAAGAAGGAGAGCTGGGTGTCGTCCGTCGATGCACAGCCCGATCGGTGCAGGATAGTGTCACCGAGAGTGGCCGTGCTGTTATCTAGGTTTAGTTTTTCTTCTCTTTGGACACCAGCAGCAGCGGCGGCCTCTGACCGTGTGTGAGTGAGACGTCAGCAGGAGACTGTGATGAAAGGAGGAACAGAGTGCTAGAGGAAAACGGGGTCACACTGAGGTGAAAGCGTAGCGCCCCTAGGTGGTCGTGGTAGAAGAGGAAGAAGAGGTCTGTTTTTGGGTTTGGATTTATTTTGTCTCTCACCCGTGAGAGACTGGGCTGCTTCCTGGAGGTAATGCAATACCAGGCCAACCCGTGGCAAAGGCGGAGCAAGCCCCTAACTCTAAGCCGTGTTCCAAAGATCAGTTTAATATCGAAGTCCCCATTGTTGGGGACCTATCAGATATTGAACCGATACTACACTTTGATCTTAGCCAAGAGGCCGAGAAGCGATGAAGAGCGCTTGCCCGGCTAAAATTGCGCGTGGCCCCTTTTTAGGGATACGGTGGTCTGGCTGCTGAAGCGTCCGAGCTTCCGGCGGGCACGGACGATCCGAAATTCGACGGATTCGCTGTCGGAAAGGAAAAAGCGCTACGTACGGAGCACCGTTGCGGCGTGGTTCGAGCGGGGCGCCAGTTTCCGGAAGGCGGAAAAGGGCTGCCGGTCGCGCCAGATTCGGACGGCCTTGGCATCGGACACAGAAGAAAAAGAGTCCCTGAAAAGCACCGGCCACCCGTCAACGAGAACGAAATGCAAAAACGAACGCGTGGAGATTGGCAACACCGGTTGCCGGTACCGGATCGGTTTTTCGCCCCGGACGTCTGGAGACGGTCTGCTAACGGGGACACTGGTCTCTTCTGCATCTCCGTCGCCCATTCTGGTCGGGCACGACGGGCTGTTCGGCGCGCACGTACGTCGCCGGACGATTCGGTGCGGAGATTCGCCACACTAGCTGCGGACGCTGGAGCCATTTGGCCGGACAGCGTCCTGTAGCCTAGCAAGGACGTCGCTGCCGCGCCCGCCACCGCAGTTGCCTTGCTTACCTGCGTCTCCGTTCCCCATCGTATGTCCTGGTCGGCTGTTTACTGCGCCGGACACTGTTAAACACGCGTTTTCCCTACGGCACGCCACACGATCAAACAGCCGGAGAAGATTAGTTTACATTAGGGTCGAAGTTGGTGGTAGTAGTAATAGTAGTAGTAGTAGTAGTAGTAATAGTAGTAGTGGCAGTGGCAATAGTACTATTAGTAGTAGTAGTAGTAGTAGTAGTGTGTTTTGGTAGTGCCAGTAGAAGTGAGTGTTTTCCCTACAGCGCACCACACGATCAAACAGCCGGAGAAGATTAGTTTACATTAGGGTCAAAGTTGGTAGTAGTAGTAGTAGTAGTAGTAGCAGTGGCAGTGGCAATAGTACTATTAGTAGTAGTAGTAGTAGAAGTAGTAGTAATAATAGTAGTGTGTTTTGGTAGTGCCAGTAGAAGTAAGTGTTTTCCCTACGGCGCGCCACACGATCAAACAGCCGGAGAAGATTAGTTTACATTAGGGTTGAAGTTGGTAGTAGTAATAGTAGTAGTAGTCGTGGCCGAGGCAATAGTACTATTAGTAGTAATACTAATTTGTTTTGGTAGTGGCAGTAGAAGTGAGTGTCCTTTCTGGATACCGGGTTGCTCCTTGGCGTGTGCGTCCCAGCCCCGGGCGGCTGATCACGGGGCGCCGTGCGATTAAACACGGAGATTCGCTATTCACTAGTTGCGGGCACTAGAGCCGGTCCGACGCTGGATGCCTAGCTGCCGGCACGCAGGAGTGCGGGCTGGCGCTGTAAACTAGATAGATGAAGTGAACTTGGAGTTGAAAGGAAAAAAATAACAAATGGAAACGAAAGCCCACTGCCAGCGCACATATCGATCTACCGTTTCGAGAAGAAGGAGAGCTGGGTGTCGTCCGTCGATGCACAGCCCGATCGGTGCAGGATAGTGTCACCGAGAGTGGCCGTGCTGTTATCTAGGTTTAGTTTTTCTTCTCTTTGGACACCAGCAGCAGCGGCGGCCTCTGACCGTGTGTGAGTGAGACGTCAGCAGGAGACTGTGATGAAAGGAGGAACAGAGTGCTAGAGGAAAACGGGGTCACACTGAGGTGAAAGCGTAGCGCCCCTAGGTGGTCGTGGTAGAAGAGGAAGAAGAGGTCTGTTTTTGGGTTTGGATTTATTTTGTCTCTCACCCGTGAGAGACTGGGCTGCTTCCTGGAGGTAATGCAATACCAGGCCAACCCGTGGCAAAGGCGGAGCAAGCCCCTAACTCTAAGCCGTGTTCCAAAAATCAGTTTAATATCGAAGTCCCCATTGTTGGGGACCTATCAGATATTAAGCTGATAAGAACAGATACTACACTTTGATCTTAGCCAAGAGGCCGAGAAGCGATGAAGAGCGCTTGCCCGGCTAAAATTGCGCGTGGCCCCTTTTTAGGGATACGGTGGTCTGGCTGCTGAAGCGTCCGAGCTTCCGGCGGGCACGGACGATCCGAAATTCGACGGATTCGCTGTCGGAAAGGAAAAAGCGCTACGTACGGAGCACCGTTGCGGCGTGGTTCGAGCGGGGCGCCAGTTTCCGGAAGGCGGAAAAGGGCTGCCGGTCGCGCCAGATTCGGACGGCCTTGGCATCGGACACAGAAGAAAAAGAGTCCCTGAAAAGCACCGGCCACCCGTCAACGAGAACGAAATGCAAAAACGAACGCGTGGAGATTGGCAACACCGGTTGCCGGTACCGGATCGGTTTTTCGCCCCGGACGTCTGGAGACGGTCTGCTAACGGGGACACTGGTCTCTTCTGCATCTCCGTCGCCCATTCTGGTCGGGCACGACGGGCTGTTCGGCGCGCACGTACGTCGCCGGACGATTCGGTGCGGAGATTCGCCACACTAGCTGCGGACGCTGGAGCCATTTGGCCGGACAGCGTCCTGTAGCCTAGCAAGGACGTCGCTGCCGCGCCCGCCACCGCAGTTGCCTTGCTTACCTGCGTCTCCGTTCCCCATCGTATGTCCTGGTCGGCTGTTTACTGCGCCGGACACTGTTAAACACGCGTTTTCCCTACGGCACGCCACACGATCAAACAGCCGGAGAAGATTAGTTTACATTAGGGTCGAAGTTGGTGGTAGTAGTAATAGTAGTAGTAGTAGTAGTAATAGTAGTAGTGGCAGTGGCAATAGTACTATTAGTAGTAGTAGTAGTAGTAGTAGTGTGTTTTGGTAGTGCCAGTAGAAGTGAGTGTTTTCCCTACAGCGCACCACACGATCAAACAGCCGGAGAAGATTAGTTTACATTAGGGTCAAAGTTGGTAGTAGTAGTAGTAGTAGTAGTAGTAGCAGTGGCAGTGGCAATAGTACTATTAGTAGTAGTAGTAGTAGAAGTAGTAGTAATAATAGTAGTGTGTTTTGGTAGTGCCAGTAGAAGTAAGTGTTTTCCCTACGGCGCGCCACACGATCAAACAGCCGGAGAAGATTAGTTTACATTAGGGTTGAAGTTGGTAGTAGTAATAGTAGTAGTAGTCGTGGCCGAGGCAATAGTACTATTAGTAGTAATAGTAATTTGTTTTGGTAGTGGCAGTAGAAGTGAGTGTCCTTTCTGGATACCGGGTTGCTCCTTGGCGTGTGCGTCCCAGCCCCGGGCGGCTGATCACGGGGCGCCGTGCGATTAAACACGGAGATTCGCTATTCACTAGTTGCGGGCACTAGAGCCGGTCCGACGCTGGATGCCTAGCTGCCGGCACGCAGGAGTGCGGGCTGGCGCTGTAAACTAGATAGATGAAGTGAACTTGGAGTTGAAAGGAAAAAAATAACAAATGGAAACGAAAGCCCACTGCCAGCGCACATATCGATCTACCGTTTCGAGAAGAAGGAGAGCTGGGTGTCGTCCGTCGATGCACAGCCCGATCGGTGCAGGATAGTGTCACCGAGAGTGGCCGTGCTGTTATCTAGGTTTAGTTTTTCTTCTCTTTGGACACCAGCAGCAGCGGCGGCCTCTGACCGTGTGTGAGTGAGACGTCAGCAGGAGACTGTGATGAAAGGAGGAACAGAGTGCTAGAGGAAAACGGGGTCACACTGAGGTGAAAGCGTAGCGCCCCTAGGTGGTCGTGGTAGAAGAGGAAGAAGAGGTCTGTTTTTGGGTTTGGATTTATTTTGTCTCTCACCCGTGAGAGACTGGGCTGCTTCCTGGAGGTAATGCAATACCAGGCCAACCCGTGGCAAAGGCGGAGCAAGCCCCTAACTCTAAGCCGTGTTCCAAAAATCAGTTTAATATCGAAGTCCCCATTGTTGGGGACCTATCAGATATTAAGCTGATAAGAACAGATACTACACTTTGATCTTAGCCAAGAGGCCGATATATTTAGTTTTTTTATTTTTCAAAAATACAAAAACTTAGGCACTGAGGCCGAATTGAAGGGGATGGGTTGAGGGTTGGTCTTTGTTGTCTATCTTACTCTTAACTAGATCCTTTCGTGACCCATTCATACATATAATATCCAGTCACCACAAAAATTCATTCATCCTTCCATTCTTATCATCCACCAAAATACCTCATTTACTCTGATGATTCTTATTTAAAATATATGTACATGATTTACCCTTATTTACAAATGATGTCCTTGGGATCGGGGAAAAATTGCATGCAAAACTAAATAAAATTTGATGGGCTTGGGTTAGTATGGGTCCCTCCCTTCCCTTACTTTTGGGAAGATTGCCAACTGTTTTCTTTTTACAGAAACAAGCTGGTCAGTCTCTATACTATAATATAGGGAAAAAAAAAAAAAAAAAAATTGAGGGCAGTTCCTATGTAACTAAAGCTGAGTTTTATGGTACATTCGTTCTTCTAGCTAGGAGTCCTCTACCTTAACTGGGGTGGGTTCCCGTACAAGAACCCGGACTGTGAGTGCCATGTATCGGTGGTGGGAAGAAAAACTCCCATCTGGCGCCCTTCCACACAACCAAGCTTGCCGCTTTCACCCATCTTTCGTTGAATTCTATGCGATGTAATCTTTTTCGATCACATCTGATTTTCACCTTCAATTGATGTTTGAAAAAGTCAATCAGATTCTGATGCGAAAAAGTCACGTTCTCATAGAACTCCTTCTGTCGCGTCGTCCATATCACCATTCTTGCTATTGCCAGTAGCGTGTGAAACACCATTCGTCTCACCCCGGGCCATGGAGGCGAAACGCTGTCGCATACGTAGGCAACATCAAGCAGGATTTTCTGATCGGTGTCGAGGCGAGCCGTCACCTCATTGACGTAGCTCCAGAGCGGGCGAACTTTGTCACAGTTGAAGAAGGCGTGCTGTGCCGTTTCTTCAATTCCACTGTTGCATCGGGGACAATCGGGCATGTCCGCCGAGCCCACTCTGAAAGCTGAGTCGTTAAGGGGTAGCGCATTCCGGACCAGTCGCCAGGTGAGAGAAAACTCAGAGTTATTGAGGTACTCTACACCTGGCGCCCAACACCACAGGGAGCGGAGCTCCTCTCCCGACATACCGAGCCTCTCTCCGAGTGGATCGTTCGCGGCACCCTCCACTAATTCCCTATATAGTATCCTTCTAGGCTGTGAAAGGTCACTGGACCGAGGAAGTTTACTCAATGCCCGCCGGCATTCACCAAGGAACAGCACTTCACCCCTAGGCCTACGACGGCTCTCGGCTTTGGGGTTGAGCTCGAGCTTAGGGAAAGCATCCCTAATCTTCTGCTCCCATGCAGGTTCCTCTGTCAAGGTTCTGTTCAGGAATGCCAATCTCTCCGCGTACTGATGACTCTCCAAATGTGGCATTCCCAAACCCCCATTGCACGTTTGTTGTATACAGACCTGTCTGCGGACCATTGGCTTGCCTCCCCTCCACAACAGTGAAAAGAGCGACCTTTCCAATGCCAATTTCCGTGCCGCAGGCAGGGGAAGTACAGACAGCCGGTAAAGTATCAGAGGAAACACATACGTGCTGCATGCTTCCGCTCTGCCCTTTAAGGATAATTTCCTTCGAAGCCAAATCCCGACCGACGCTTCGACCTTTGCCTGTACTTCCGACCAATTTTTTTCCAACTGGAGATCTGGCCCAAACCACACCTTCAAGATGCGGACCGGTCCGTCTGTCCATTGGAAGGACCCTGGCAGGGATAGGCGCCCTCTCCAGGTACCTAACCGCAGGCCGTTCGACTTGCTGCGGTTTATCTTGGCCCCTGTTACCTCTTCGTATCGTGCTATCGCCTTCAGTGCCGCTCTTATGTCCTGCTGACAGGACACAAAGATGGTCACGTCATCGGCGTACGCAGATACCCTAGCTCGAGCTGTGCCAGGGAGTTGTATTCCGCGTAGGGCCGGACGCACCGCCTCATCCCTTAGCCTGCGAAGGAGGGGTTCCAACGCTAGGACGTAAAGCAAGGGCGACATTGGACAACCCTGTCTAACCGAACGTGACACAGCGAATGGCTCCGACCTCTTTCCATTGACTTGCACCACTGCTCTGGGGGAGCGGTATAAGAGGTTTATCCACTTGCAGAAATCCGGTTCGAATCCGGCGGTTTGCATTACTGTCGCCAAAAACTGATGGTCCACCCTATCGAACGCCTTGGACTGATCCAAATTGATCAGCGCGGCTTCTGTGTCGTCTTCTAATCCCTCTAAGACCGAGCGAATCGTATGCAAATTGTCTCGGATTGATCTTCCCTTCACTGCATAAGTCTGCTCAGGTCCGACCAGATCCTCTATGACAATTCGCAATCGATTCGACAGAGTCTTGGCCAAAATCTTTAACTCTGTGTTCAGTAGAGTTATGGGCCTATAGTCGTCTAAATCCTCCCCAACATCCTTGTCTCCCTTCTTCAATAGTGTGATCAACCCTTTGGTCACCTGACCTGGGATTGCTCCCTGGTCAAACCAGTGGTTAAACATTACTACCAAGATGGGAACAAAAATGTGCGACATCCTCAAGTACATTTCATAGGGCAGACCATCCAGCCCCGGCGACTTGTTCTTGCCAACCTGTTTCAGTGCAGCGTGGACCTCACACTCTGTGATCTGCCCCTCGCAGCTAGCTGCTTCAGCCGCACCGAGGCGGGGAAAGTCAGCCAAATAGCTCCGAAACTCCTGTTCACACAGGCCAGCTTTCTTGGTGAAGCGCTTCTGGAGGTGTTGCCGGAAGGCCTCGCATATGTCCTTTGTCGATCGCAGGGTTCTCCCGTCCGTAGTCTTGACACTGCGAATATGCTTGTCGGCATATCGCCGGATCTCTTCCTTACGCAAGTCTGCGTCAAGCTTCACAGCTTCGTTGGATACTCTTTCTAACCTAGCCCTAACTATCTGACCTTGGTAGCGCTCGCTAACCGATTGCTGCAGGTCTCTTCTAGCTAGTTCTATCGTTAGGTTATCCCCCCCTGCCACCGCCCGCTCTAATCTCTGTTCTAATAACGCTTTTGTCTTAGCCTTATCTACCGAGAGTCGTTGGCTATATTTGACAGAAAACGTTCTAATCTTATTTTTCAGCTGAGACCACCACTTATTTCCCGTAACCGCCCCCACTAGTTCCCGCTGTATTAACCCCTCTAGCTGTTCCCGGAAGTCCTCTCTCTCCAGTAAGGAGGAATTGAACTTCCAGTAACTAGCTAGACTAGGCCTATCACTTAAGCGCATCCGAGCCATCACCAATTTGTGGTCCGAATGCCCTAGCCAGTGAAACGTTGGACAGGTTAGGAAATCTATGTCGACTCTTCTTACTAATATTCTATCCAGGTAAGTTTTGTCCTGTATAGAAGCTGCACTATGCGTCCACGTCCACATCTCCCTCCTCGGGTGATCTACACGATATCTATCGACCAGTTCGTACTCGGCGATTAGATCGATTAGACTGCGTTCACACCATGCCTGCCCGCTAGCTCCCCTCTCCCCCTTATCTATCTCGGGGTCAAGGATGGAATTCCAATCCCCCATTAGAACTAGCCGCTTCGGATCCGTAAGGAAAGGCCCCATCTGCCGAAACAGGGAACGCCTCTCTCCAACACTGTTGGGCGCATAAACCGCGACCACCCTGAATTTACAACTGTTCACGGCAACATCGGCCACGATCAACCTGCCGGCTGCGCCCGCGTACACAACATCAACTTTCACGCCCAGGGAACGCTTCACCAGCAAGGAGACACCTCTGGCATTGCGATCACCGTATGCTGAGAAGACGAAATACTCGTTAGCCAGCACACGCTCATCGGCAGAGCAAACAAAGTGTGTCTCCTGTAATGTTGCCACATCCACTCTGAGTAGTAAGAGGTCCTGAAGCACATGCGCTGCATGACTCCAATCCCTCAAACCCCTCACATTCAGACTTGCCAAATTAAGAGCCATCTTCACTTACCTTGCATGTCACTCACAGTCCGAAAGTTCTCCGGGTGGAGAACGCCAACGGTTTGTCCTAAACTGCCAGAGCCCAGCTCGAACGTAACCCGTCCGTCTGTGACAATTCCGCCGACGTCTGAAGGGAACGTTAGTTTAAGTGCCCTATATAACGAGGGGTGTACAAAAGCTGTGACCCTCCCAACACATTTTTTGTTCATTTTTTTTAAAGTTTGGTGCTCCCAGTCAACCAGCTTCATACCTGGTATTGCTTTTTGTGCGGCCGCCAACATGTCCCATACTTTGTAGTGGCGACCGCTCACATACCGGATGAAGGTGATCAGCATGGGAGCATCTTGGAAATTTGTTGGGTCTTCGACCTCTTTTTCCTCCACCTTAACTATCTTCAGGAGAGGACGTAGGGATATTTTCAGGTGGCTTGGCAGATCTTTTCCATAAGTAGACCTGTCCACCCGGCATATCCCCTCCCCTTCCTGAAAAGGTGGAGGCTTAACCAGTGTCCTGTTCGAAGGTGCTGGTGATGCTGACTGGCTCCTAGCCCGAGATGGGATTATCTTCACTTCCACCTCCGATTGTTTTTTCGGTGAGTGGGAGGAGGAAGCAATCCGGCCTGTTTTCGCTTTGGGAGGAGATTGGGGTTTAGTGGGCCGGTTCCTTTTCGGTTTGTCTTTTTTCTCCCCTTCCTCCTCCCTTCTTCTTTTACCGGCCACGTTGCTGGTCTCCATTGCCTCCTTGTCCTTTTTAGCAGCTTCCCTCAGAGGCTGTTCCCTCTCTGTGGAAGCTACGGTGCCAGTTGCTACCTTCTTGCGCCCGCGTTTTACGACTTGGCTCCAGCCCTCCTCGGTCTCCTGGCTCCCTGTGGCCGGCGGAGTCACGACTTTAGGGCTGGGCTTGTCTACTGCTGCTGCTACTGCTGTTGCTGCTGCTGATGCTGGTACTGGTGTTGCTGCTGCTGGTGGTGCTGCTGCCTTCAGGGCATTCTTCGGGCATACTCTGGCTATATGCCCTTGTTGTCGGCAACTCCAGCAGTGTGGTCTTCTGCCTTCCACCACCACTGTAAGTTGCCGGTTCCTCACCACCAGCACGTCCGGAATGGCGTCAAAATTTTCTTTGTTTATGGAGACCATCACCGTATAGTCTCCGGTGCGGACTCCATATTTGCCCATGCCTGACGACACGGACTCGACGTCTCCGAACGTGCTGAAGAACGCCCCGATGTGTTCAGCTGAGATATCTACGGGGACATTAAAGACAATTATCTTTGTCCTACGTCGCCCGAGATACTCGGTTTGCAGTTTCAGTGTTTTGGTCCGTATTTCTGCGGACGCTAGTCTGGCTGCCTCTTTTTCGGTTGGCAGCAAGACGTCCCAGGTCGCAAAGCTCCTCCGGCACATGTATTGTGCCGGAATGGCATTGCTCTTCAGCGCCTCTTCAAACGTTTCCCTGGTGACGCTCACCAGCCTTCGGCTGACTACGTCAGATGTCACCAGGGACAGAGTTCTCGGCTGAAGAGCGTTCCACGTTTCTGGCACCGTCTTCAGCTCATTACCGTCAATATATTGACCATATTTTTCTATGGCCGCCCTGTATTCTTTTGCAGAAACCGTCGGTTTCTGCGGCCCCCATCTCGGGCTTTCCTTCCTTGTACTGGTCTCCAATTCAGGGAGTGCAGTCAAGTCCTTTCCTGCATCCGGTGTCTTTCCTTGGGGTCCGGCAACCTTGGTGGGTTCCACGCACCTTTCTTGATTTTGTCCTGAGCCTTGGCTTGGACCAAACAGGGGTTTGGTCGCCTTCACCAGCTCCAGGGACTGACATCGCTCAACACCTGAGCTTCGGCTTAGACCAACCTGGGGGTTGGTCACCTTAGCTGGCTCCGGGGTGTTGAGGCTTACCGACGGTAGTTGGCCACTCTGGGAGCTGGCCTTCACAACCTCGGGAATGGTCTGCTTTCCACTGCCTGAGCTTCGGCCGAGACCAACCTGGGGGTTGGTCACCGTGGCTGGCTTCGGGGCAGTGATATTGTCCATCTTCAGTCTTCAGCGAACGTCAGGTGGAAGCTGGTCCTGGACTGCAAATTCTGGACTGTTGCTGCAAAAAGGTACTCCGTCAAAGGTATTACGCTGATAAGAACAGATACTACACTTTGATCTTAGCCAAGAGGCCGATATATTTAGTTTTTTATTTTTCAAAAATACAAAAACTTAGGCACTGAGGCCGAATTGAAGGGGATGGGTTGAGGGTTGGTCTTTGTTGTCTATCTTACTCTTAACTAGATCCTTTCGTGACCCATTCATACATATAATATCCAGTCACCACAAAAATTCATTCATCCTTCCATTCTTATCATCCACCAAAATACCTCATTTACTCTGATGATTCTTATTTAAAATATATGTACATGATTTACCCTTATTTACAAATGATGTCCTTGGGATCGGGGAAAAATTGCATGCAAAACTAAATAAAATTTGATGGGCTTGGGTTAGTATGGGTCCCTCCCTTCCCTTACTTTTGGGAAGATTGCCAACTGTTTTTCTTTTTACAGAAACAAGCTGGTCAGTCTCTATACTATAATATAGGGGAAAAAAAAAAAAAAAAAATTGAGGGCAGTTCCTATGTAACTAAAGCTGAGTTTTATGGTACATTCGTTCTTCTAGCTAGGAGTCCTCTACCTTAACTGGGGTGGGTTCCCGTACAAGAACCCGGACTGTGAGTGCCATGTATCGGTGGTGGGAAGAAAAACTCCCATCTGGCGCCCTTCCACACAACCAAGCTTGCCGCTTTCACCCATCTTTCGTTGAATTCTATGCGATGTAATCTTTTTCGATCACATCTGATTTTCACCTTCAATTGATGTTTGAAGAAGTCAATCAGATTCTGATGCGAAAAAGTCACGCTCTCATAGAACTCCTTCTGTCGCGTCGTCCATATCACCATTCTTGCTATTGCCAGTAGCATGTGAAACACCATTCGTCTCACCCCGGGCCATGGAGGCGAAACGCTGTCGCATACGTAGGCAACATCAAGCAGGATTTTCTGATCGGTGTCGAGGCGAGCCGTCACCTCATTGACGTAGCTCCAGAGCGGGCGAACTTTGTCACAGTTGAAGAAGGCGTGCTGTGCCGTTTCTTCAATTCCACTGTTGCATCGGGGACAATCGGGCATGTCCGCCGAGCCCACTCTGAAAGCTGAGTCGTTAAGGGGTAGCGCATTCCGGACCAGTCGCCAGGTGAGAGAAAACTCAGAGTTATTGAGGTACTCTACACCTGGCGCCCAACACCACAGGGAGCGGAGCTCCTCTCCCGACATACCGAGCCTCTCTCCGAGTGGATCATTCGCGGCACCCTCCACTAATTCCCTATATAGTATCCTTCTAGGCTGTGAAAGGTCACTGGACCGAGGAAGTTTACTCAATGCCCGCCGGCATTCACCAAGGAACAGCACTTCACCCCTAGGCCTACGACGGCTCTCGGCTTTGGGGTTGAGCTCGAGCTTAGGGAAAGCATCCCTAATCTTCTGCTCCCATGCAGGTTCCTCTGTCAAGGTTCTGTTCAGGAATGCCAATCTCTCCGCGTACTGATGACTCTCCAAATGTGGCATTCCCAAACCCCCATTGCACGTTTGTTGTATACAGACCTGTCTGCGGACCATTGGCTTGCCTCCCCTCCACAACAGTGAAAAGAGCGACCTTTCCAATGCCAATTTCCGTGCCGCAGGCAGGGGAAGTACAGACAGCCGGTAAAGTATCAGAGGAAACACATACGTGCTGCATGCTTCCGCTCTGCCCTTTAAGGATAATTTCCTTCGAAGCCAAATCCCGACCGACGCTTCGACCTTTGCCTGTACTTCCGACCAATTTTTTTCCAACTGGAGATCTGGCCCAAACCACACCTTCAAGATGCGGACCGGTCCGTCTGTCCATTGGAAGGACCCTGGCAGGGATAGGCGCCCTCTCCAGGTACCTAACCGCAGGCCGTTCGACTTGCTGCGGTTTATCTTGGCCCCTGTTACCTCTTCGTATCGTGCTATCGCCTTCAGTGCCGCTCTTATGTCCTGCTGACAGGACACAAAGATGGTCACGTCATCGGCGTACGCAGATACCCTAGCTCGAGCTGTGCCAGGGAGTTGTATTCCGCGTAGGGCCGGACGCACCGCCTCATCCCTTAGCCTGCGAAGGAGGGGTTCCAACGCTAGGACGTAAAGCAAGGGCGACATTGGACAACCCTGTCTAACCGAACGTGACACAGCGAATGGCTCCGACCTCTTTCCATTGACTTGCACCACTGCTCTGGGGGAGCGGTATAAGAGGTTTATCCACTTGCAGAAATCCGGTTCGAATCCGGCGGTTTGCATTACTGTCGCCAAAAACTGATGGTCCACCCTATCGAACGCCTTGGACTGATCCAAATTGATCAGCGCGGCTTCTGTGTCGTCTTCTAATCCCTCTAAGACCGAGCGAATCGTATGCAAATTGTCTCGGATTGATCTTCCCTTCACTGCATAAGTCTGCTCAGGTCCGACCAGATCCTCGATGACAATTCGCAATCGATTCGACAGAGTCTTGGCCAAAATCTTTAACTCTGTGTTCAGTAGAGTTATGGGCCTATAGTCGTCTAAATCCTCCCCAACATCCCTGTCTCCCTTCTTCAATAGTGTGATCAACCCTTTGGTCACCTGACCTGGGATTGCTCCCTGGTCAAACCAGTGGTTAAACATTACTACCAAGATGGGAACAAAAATGTGCGACATCCTCAAGTACATTTCATAGGGCAGACCATCCAGCCCCGGCGACTTGTTCTTGCCAACCTGTTTCAGTGCAGCGTGGACCTCACACTCTGTGATCTGCCCCTCGCAGCTAGCTGCTTCAGCCGCACCGAGGCGGGGAAAGTCAGCCAAATAGCTCCGAAACTCCTGTTCACACAGGCCAGCTTTCTTGGTGAAGCGCTTCTGGAGGTGTTGCCGGAAGGCCTCGCATATGTCCTTTGTCGATCGCAGGATTCTCCCGTCCGTAGTCTTGACACTGCGAATATGCTTGTCGGCATATCGCCGGATCTCTTCCTTACGCAAGTCTGCGTCAAGCTTCACAGCTTCGTTGGATACTCTTTCTAACCTAGCCCTAACTATCTGACCTTGGTAGCGCTCGCTAACCGATTGCTGCAGGTCTCTTCTAGCTAGTTCTATCGTTAGGTTATCCCCCCCTGCCACCGCCCGCTCTAATCTCTGTTCTAATAACGCTTTTGTCTTAGCCTTATCTACCGAGAGTCGTTGGCTATATTTGACAGAAAACGTTCTAATCTTATTTTTCAGCTGAGACCACCACTTATTTCCCGTAACCGCCCCCACTAGTTCCCGCTGTATTAACCCCTCTAGCTGTTCCCGGAAGTCCTCTCTCTCCAGTAAGGAGGAATTGAACTTCCAGTAACTAGCTAGACTAGGCCTATCACTTAAGCGCATCCGAGCCATCACCAATTTGTGGTCCGAATGCCCTAGCCAGTGAAACGTTGGACAGGTTAGGAAATCTATGTCGACTCTTCTTACTAATATTCTATCCAGGTAAGTTTTGTCCTGTATAGAAGCTGCACTATGCGTCCACGTCCACATCTCCCTCCTCGGGTGATCTACACGATATCTATCGACCAGTTCGTACTCGGCGATTAGATCGATTAGACTGCGTTCACACCATGCCTGCCCGCTAGCTCCCCTCTCCCCCTTATCTATCTCGGGGTCAAGGATGGAATTCCAATCCCCCATTAGAACTAGCCGCTTCGGATCCGTAAGGAAAGGCCCCATCTGCCGAAACAGGGAACGCCTCTCTCCAACACTGTTGGGCGCATAAACCGCGACCACCCTGAATTTACAACTGTTCACGGCAACATCGGCCACGATCAACCTGCCGGCTGCGCCCGCGTACACAACATCAACTTTCACGCCCAGGGAACGCTTCACCAGCAAGGAGACACCTCTGGCATTGCGATCACCGTATGCTGAGAAGACGAAATACTCGTTAGCCAGCACACGCTCATCGGCAGAGCAAACAAAGTGTGTCTCCTGTAATGTTGCCACATCCACTCTGAGTAGTAAGAGGTCCTGAAGCACATGCGCTGCATGACTCCAATCCCTCAAACCCCTCACATTCAGACTTGCCAAATTAAGAGCCATCTTCACTTACCTTGCATGTCACTCACAGTCCGAAAGTTCTCCGGGTGGAGAACGCCAACGGTTTGTCCTAAACTGCCAGAGCCCAGCTCGAACGTAACCCGTCCGTCTGTGACAATTCCGCCGACGTCTGAAGGGAACGTTAGTTTAAGTGCCCTATATAACGAGGGGTGTACAAAAGCTGTGACCCTCCCAACACATTTTTTGTTCATTTTTTTTAAAGTTTGGTGCTCCCAGTCAACCAGCTTCATACCTGGTATTGCTTTTTGTGCGGCCGCCAACATGTCCCATACTTTGTAGTGGCGACCGCTCACATACCGGATGAAGGTGATCAGCATGGGAGCATCTTGGAAATTTGTTGGGTCTTCGACCTCTTTTTCCTCCACCTTAACTATCTTCAGGAGAGGACGTAGGGATATTTTCAGGTGGCTTGGCAGATCTTTTCCATAAGTAGACCTGTCCACCCGGCATATCCCCTCCCCTTCCTGAAAAGGTGGAGGCTTAACCAGTGTCCTGTTCGAAGGTGCTGGTGAGGCTGACTGGCTCCTAGCCCGAGATGGGATTACCTTCACTTCCTCCTCCGATTGTTTTTTCGGTGAGTGGGAGGAGGAAGCAATCCGGCCTGTTTTCGCTTTGGGAGGAGATTGGGGTTTAGTGGGCCGGTTCCTTTTCGGTTTGTCTTTTTTCTCCCCTTCCTCCTCCCTTCTTCTTTTACCGGCCACGTTGCTGGTCTCCATTGCCTCTTTGTCCTTTTTAGCAGCTTCCCTCAGAGGCTGTTCCCTCTCTGTGGAAGCTACGGTGCCAGTTGCTACCTTCTTGCGCCCGCGTTTTACGACTTGGCTCCAGCCCTCCTCGGTCTCCTGGCTCCCTGTGGCCGGCGGAGTCACGACTTTAGGGCTGGGCTTGGCTACTGCTGCTGCTACTGCTGCTGCTGCTGCTGATGCTGGTACTGGTGTTGCTGCTGCTGCTGGTGCTGCTGCCTTCAGGGCATTCTCCGGGCATACTCTGGCTATATGCCCTTGTTTTCGGCAACTCCAGCAGTGTGGTCTTCTGCCTTCCACCACCACTGTAAGTTGCCGGTTCCTCACCACCAGCACGTCCGGAATGGCGTCAAAATTCTCTTTGTTTATGGAGACCATCACCGTATAGTCTCCGGTGCGGACTCCATACTTGCCCATGCCTGACGACACGGACTCGACGTCTCCGAACGTGCTGAAGAACGCCCCGATGTGTTCCGCCGAGATATCTACGGGGACATTAAAGACAATTATCTTTGTCCTACGTCGCCCAAGATACTCGGTTTGCAGTCTGAGTGTTTTCGTTCGTATTTCCGCAGACGCTAGTCTGGCTGCCTCTTTTTCGGTTGGCAGCAAGACGTCCCAGGTAGCAAAGCTTCTCCGGCACATGTATTGTGCCGGAATGGCATTGCTCTTCAGCGCTTCTTCAAACGTTTCCCTGGTGACGCTCACCAGCCTTCGGCTGACTACGTCAGATGTCACCAGGGACAGAGTTCTCGGCTGAAGAGCGTTCCACGTTTCTGGCACCGTCTTCAGCTCATTACCGTCAATATATTGACCATATTTTTCTATGGCCGCCCTATATTCTTTTACAGAAACCGTCGGTTTCTGCGGCCCCCATCTCGGGCTTTCCTTCCTTGTACTGGTCTCCAATTCAGGGAGTGCAGTCAAGTCCTTTCCTGCCTCCGGTGTCTTTCCTTGGGGTCCGGCAACCTTGGTGGGTTCCACGAGCCTTTCTTGATTTTGTCCTGAGCCTTGGCTTGGACCAAACAGGGGTTTGGTCGCCTTTACTAGCTCCGGGGACTGACATCGCTCAACACCTGAGCTTCGGCTTAGACCAACCTGGGGGTTGGTCACCTTAGCTGGCTCCGGGGTGTTGAGGCTTACCGACGGTAGTTGGCCACTCTGGGAGCTGGCCTGCACAACCTCGGGAATGGTTTGCTTTCCACTGCCTGAGCTTCGGCCGAGACCAACCTGGGGGTTGGTCACCGTGGCTGGCTCCGGGGCAGTGATATTGTCCATCTTCAGTCTTCAGCGAACGTCAGGTGGAAGCTGGTCCTGGACTGCAAATTCTGGACTGTTGCTGCAAAGAGGTACTGCGTCAAAGGTATTACGCTGATAAGAACAGATACTACACTTTGATCTTAGCCAAGAGGCCGAGAAGCGATGAAGAGCGCTTGCCCGGCTAAAATTCCGCATGGCCCCTTTTTAGGGATACGGTGGTCTGGCTGCTGAAGCGTCCGAGCTTCCGGCGGGCACGGACGATCCGAAATTCGACGGATTCGCTGTCGGAAAGGAAAAAGCGCTACGTACGGAGCACCGTTGCGGCGTGGTTCGAGCGGGGCGCCAGTTTCCGGAAGGCGGAAAAGGGCTGCCGGTCGCGCCAGATTCGGACGGCCTTGGCATCGGACACAGAAGAAAACAAGTCACTTTGTGATCTGCCTGCTCAGCCACGTGTATAATTTGCCAGATTCTCTGTCCCTTTGGCATGAGTAGCAGGTTTGGTCTTCTCAATGGGTTGGTCTGGACTGATGTCATCGTCAAAGATTAATTTCTGGCTTCTATTTTCATGGTCTCTCTTTGGTTTGTGGTGATACCATCTGTCTGCTTGGTTGTGAATTTCTCCAACTGATATATGTGTATCCTGTTGTGCATTGGTGCATTCCAGTTGGCTATTTTTCTTATCATCATTATCTTTTTTTAAGTGAAAAGACAAGTTCTCCCTCAATTTTGACTCCTAAAAGTGAAAGAAACGTTCAATACATCAAAACAGATAATGCTTTCATTTTCACTAATTAATATTCTGAATCGTCTATCAAACAAGTATGTCACATTATTTGCCTCAGCCCACACCGTCCCTTCCTTTTTCATCATCATGATGGACCAATCTATTCTTTCTTTTGAGGGGATGACAGGGCGTTATGTATATTGGGGATATCTCATTAATTCATATACAGGATACAGGATTCTTAAATGTAGAAAGAACATTTTTTGGAATGATATCTAGCTGTCATATGAGCAAATATACCATTACTTTTGAAGTCTTCGATGCTGGAGAGGTTGTTTTAGCTGTAAAAAGCCCAACTCCTCCAAACTAAAAATTGATGATATAAGAAAGACTGTCTGGTTCCAGAACCACTCAAGATGATTCATGGCTAAAATGAAAATGTCTGTATAAGTAGAAAATAAATGAATCAAGTTGTGTGAACATTTTAGGAAGAATTGAAAAGTAAATGAAAAATACAAGAATTTAACAATTCCTTTTAATTTCTTTTCTCCTATTTAAGTTCTACTACTGCAATAATTTAAATCAATCTTTTGCATCAATATGATGCCAAAAATACATACATTTTAAATTTTCGATCAATTTTTCCGTATTTTTTTACCGAGTTGATAAAATATATTAGTGCTCAATGCTCTAAGAGAAAATTGTCTCAGTTTGCTGCAATGATTTTAAAGATCTTAATTTCCCCTTTTTTAATTAATTTCAGCTAATTAGAGATCAAAAGTAATATATGAACATGCTATTTGATTTTATTGAATTTGATATGAAAAGAAAAGTACATATTCTTAAAATTATTCCATGTTACACTGTTCCATTTATATTCGTTACATCTTAGAATCAATTATGTGAGTCTTCAAATTAACTCCTATGTCTATTATTAATGTTCATTTTGAAAGAATAAAAATGAGGAAGATTATTTGAATAGAAATGCATCCTCTTCACTTTGTGGATCATTCTCTTAATGTTACACCTATTTTTCATATTTCTCTCTCTCCATATATATTTAACCAAGGTTTGATGGATGTGCATTTGGTATTGTGGAAACAATATGGACAATGGGTAAATAGCAAGGCAGATTGGGCTCTCCAGCCTTGGGAATACAACCAAACTAGGAGAAGGACAACTCTGATTCCAAAAACAAGCAGTGGAGCCCTTTCAAGTCAGTTTGATACCCAATTTGATGTCTTTCCTGCAGCCAAGCAGTTGCCAGATATATCCCACACTGCTTTCCTCTGGATTACATCAACAAGGCTGAGAGGGTGATTCTGATGACTGGATCTCCATATGCTTCACCCAGGCATAAGACTTGGAAGGGACACTCCAATGCCTTTCCATTGTATCTAGAGATAGAAAAGAGGACATGTATATTTAATCATACTTTCCTAGACAAACAACGTATATTACTCTTTGATCTTGATTTAAAGGCTATAAAAGGCTGGATCACAAAACTGTCATTGCTCATATCACCGCCCCTAAAAATTGTGGACATGGATTCGAGTTCTCAAGTTGAGTATTGTATAGGAGGTAAATATCTCATCCTTGCTACTTTAAATTAATAAACTTGCTGGCCAAATCCTACAATCTTACTCATTCTTCCTTCCGCTATGCTTGCTCACACATCTTCTTGAAGGAGGCTGTCCATCTTTCCCTTTGACAATTCGGTGCTTTGAGAATAGCTGAAGCCAGTTGGTCCTTTCACCAATGTCTTGCAACAACCCTTCCACAGAGACCCCAAAGTGGCAGCAGTGGATTTAGAGGTTGCATAGGCAGAAAATAGAGAAGAACATTTCTTACAGAAGTCTCTTGTGGGATCTTTGTTTTTAAATTGTCATTTGTATACTGACAATTGTATAATCCCGGAATTCTTTTCTCCTTTATCCCACAATATATGGTTTGTTATTTTTTGATTGACAGCAACTGAAAACAATCATTTTTCTGGTATTATACATTTACCAAATTCCTCCTGCCCACCCGATACGAGAAATTTTTTTTTTGTTCTTTTAACACAGCTGACATTGTCTCGATTATTTGATTATCAATTGTTTTTCCAATTACCCAGGAAATTCCTCCTCCCCCTGCATAAGAGAACAGTTTTTTGGTTTGTTTTTTTTCTTTTTAGCCGTCCCCTCCTCCTCCCAAAATGCAAAGATTTTTTTTTAAAATTTATCAAGAATTCATTTATTTATTTTTTACCCTCCCCTGATATAAGAGTTCTACGTAAGGGACTTACCAGGAAAGTGGTCCCATCCAACATCACTGGTGTCATTGCAGAAAGTCATCTCCAGCATAATCGACCGGAGGAAATAATTGGATAGTGTACAATCTCTCAGATAATTGTTGCTATGCCGTTCAAAGCCAGAAAGAGCATCCCATTAGTTGTTTGTGACACCATGTTCAGGAGTGAGACGTATTAAAGAGCAGCGTATAGAGATTTTATCAGTTGAAAATGGAGATAATTCATCTAATAAAAATGTTTTTTAAAATTGCCATGTGAAGTTTCCCCATCAATTTTTGACTTTCATGTTTTTTTCTGGCTTATTTCCACTTTATTGTAATAGGTAAAAGTCTAATATTCAATTCAAAAACATTTTCAGATACACCAGCACAGATCTGATAATCTAAATCTATTATTATTTTTTTAAAAAGATTTCATTCTGTCATTTTTCAATCAGTTAGTCATATAAAGACTGGTTTTAATAGTTTTTATAGTGAATAGTAAATTGACTATAGAACAATCCTACTATTATCAGATGTCTAAAAAACTATATTAGTTCATTGAAAAGCAAACATATCTAGGTTTTTCATTATTAATATAAAAATATTTATGCATGAGATGAGATTTTGAACAACCCTAGCCACCAAAGGTGGTTAAAGGTTCTATCTCTTTTTTTTTATGACCATGTGTTGGAGGATGTGTTTGTTTAAGTTTTTTGTGTTCAAGCACTCCGGGCCATACCATTTTGTCTTGACTTGAAAATTAGCATCAGTACTTCACTAATAGTTTTTGGGTTTTTTGGGGGGAAAAAAAAAGCTTTTTTTTTAAACCCTTTTTGCACTTCATTTTGATGGATTTATCAATAACATCTAGATTCTTGAGAATCAAGATGTTTTTAGTTTTTTTTTTCACTCTATTTTAGATGTTTTCTAGTGGAAAATACCCGTGACGTCATTAATAGAAATCAGTATTTTCACATGGATATAATGAACAGATCTGATTATTCACTTAATAGATACAGTCACGTTGGGAGTGATCAATTTAAAAGATTCAGGAAAAAGAGTGACAGATGAATGATTTACTTCTCTTGAATTCTGTTTGTCACTAAGAAACTCTGAATTTTGATGCATACATACTAGATATCAAGAAAGCCAAATCTTCTTTAAAACTG
Source organism: Thysanoteuthis rhombus (assembly GCA_963457665.1). Classification (NCBI taxonomy): domain Eukaryota; kingdom Metazoa; phylum Mollusca; class Cephalopoda; order Oegopsida; family Thysanoteuthidae; genus Thysanoteuthis; species Thysanoteuthis major. The sequence continues at coordinate 892,613 of OY735231.1, forward strand.
AAGAAACCTGTGTTGACACTTTTCGTTGACAGTCTCTAACAAAGACGAGTCAAGTTAATGAAATGGTTGAGGACAGTCAGATAGGAAGACAGATCGATCATTTTGGTTAAAATGGTTGAAATGAGAGAAAATCAAATAAATCAACAAAATTGCCTCAGCAAGAGCAGAATATAAGAAATCACTGAATAAAATAACCTCTTTTTAAAGAGAACCTACATTTATTGGTGCAAAGAACTCAGTAAAATAGATTGTTACTTTGACACAATGGAAAATATCACCTGCCCTCTGAGAATACATAAAACAAAAGCTTCCCCTATCGAGTCTCTATCTAGCTATGACATAAATCCATTAATTGCCTGCGACTTATTATTAGTCCAGTGGACAATAGCAGTTCCAAGCTGATTAAGGACAAAAATAGGCAAGAAAAAAATACATAGAAAAATGTTTTCATGCAACAAATATATTTGAATGAATTCTATTATCCAAAGAGTTTTCCAGCTGATTGAACTCTTTCTCATTGTTTCTGTTGTTAACAGACCATTCTATGGTCTTTTTCGTGTGTGTCATTTGAATGTGATGCTAGTAAACGGATTATAGACTGGAAATGCTGTTAGGAAATGAGAAAAATCAAAGAAACAGCCCACGTCATCATGTCAACTCAGAGAATAAGTATAAGTTCAACCTGATATGGTTCCTGCAATATTTAAACCAGAACAAGGTATGGAAATCTAGGACTAACCAGGAAAGGAAAGGAGCCAGATCTTAGTTTACTAAATTTTGCTACCATAGTAGAAAAAATTCTGTTTACCCCTATCACATTTGGATAGTAGACCTGAGGAAGGTGATAGAATGGTTTGGCCAAAACATTGTGATAATAACACAAGCAACAAGGTGGATTTCCATTGATCACAAAACTCTTTCAATGTTAATGACCCTTTTCAAAACTATAGACAGTATTCTATTATAATTTCAAATTTGACAAATTGTTGACCTGTAGGATTTAAAATAAATGAAATATTTGCCATCACAGCCAATAATTAAACAACCATAGTGTCAAATTTTGAAGTCATGTTTTCTCTTGCTGGGTCACTCATCGTCTAACGAGAAAAAGGTCGAAGGAAAAATAAAGGGAAATCATTTTGTAAATAAATTACCATCATAAAACAAATAAAAAAATAAACAGTAAGTCAAAAGGGAACAAAAAAAATAAAATCGATGTTCAAAGCCTCAGTTGCTATAGGAAAATAGTCCATTTATTAAACTTTACGTAAAATAACCTGTTGTTTTTTAGGATGTTTCAGATTTAGAGTGAGAGAAAGTTAAGGAATGAACAAGAGAAGGTAGATTAAGAAATAGAGAAAAGGAGGGAAGAGAGAAGGAAGGGAGAGAGAGGAAGAAAAAGGAGAGAAGGGAAAAAGATCTAAGGAATGGCAAATAGAGAGAGGGGAACAGGGGAGATAAAGAGAAAGTGGGAAACAGGTTGGTCCTATTCTTATTTTATTAGATGTCAATTAGAATTTGAAAATTTTTAAAAAGAAAAAATACCCAATATTCAATGAATTGAAAGAAGAATCGCTCTTAGGTAAAACTGACTCCGATTCTGAAGTTTGATGGCTAATAAAGTAAAAAAAAAATTCTTCCATGATGGATGGAAAGAAATAAAAAAAAAATAAAAATGTAAATTTGTTATCTGGAAAATCTTGTTTTTCTAAATTAGGAAATATTTACACTTATGGTCCTCCGTATTTATGACAAATAAATCGCTAAAACCCGACCGTTGGAATTGCATAGTTAAGATGAGTCACTTAACTGCAGTGAAGTGGGCGTAAACATTGACAGAGTTATATTAGGAAAGTAAACATCAAATTGTTTCTTTCACAACCACTTTCAACTTTTTCTCTATATAAGATATCAAGTATTAGTAAAAATTGAAAATGAAATTCAGAACAATTGAAATTAAGAAGAAGCCAGCAGAGATTCTGTAGTTTGATCACTAGCGTAGTAGAAAGAAATATTCTTTCCCGATGGATTAAAAAGAAAAAAAGACCATGAAACGTAAATACGTAATCTTGGAATACCTAATTTCCAAACTAAAACAAGTTTACACTTATGGTCCTCCATACCAATGACGGAGGATGGGCAAAATCCGACTCTTACAAATGCGTAGTTTAGTTGAGTCACTGAACTGAAGTAAAAAAAGAGAGAAAATTATATCTCATCTCAGTTGCTATGTTATTCAAACGATTTGTCTTTTAATTTTAACGAAATACACTTTGTAAAAAGTAAACATTTCAAAAGAATACGTATTATATTAGGTTTTCAATTGTTGATATCTGGAAAATAAGTAATCTGGCCTTATTTAAAGCCAATCTTATGCTGCCGTCTTTTCAATATTTTTAGCTATAAATTTAGCTTGAAAGTGTAGCATGAAGATTGTTTTTGATTGAATGAATATTTTTAATTGAATAAAAACATATCAACTCTTTATGTAACCATTTAACAAAGCTAAAATATTTTTTAAATCACTTAGTTTTTTCAGTTGTGATTACTGCCTTTTCTTCAAATTACAAATCACGGATTCCAATTGTGAGAGCAAAGTTTTTAACTCATCTGTTGCCGGATATTTCAACTGAAATGATTGGGAAAGAACTATGAAGTGTTGACGTCATAGCACTATAAGGCTTTTCATTGGATGAGATATATTACGCCACCTGGCGTTACTTAATTACACTAGAAGAGGAGATGGGGTAAGAGATAGAGATACAGATGGAGTGGGAGACAATATCCTAACAGAACGAAGGGAGATGGATATATATGTATATATATATATACATATATACATATATATAGATACATACATAGAGAGATAGTGAGATAGATAAATAGATAGATGGATAGATATATAGATAGACAGATATCACTTGATGGATGTGAATAAAACTGTCGAAGTTATGTTTTTATTTTGTATAAAAGTATTTTAAAATACGCATCTGATGAAAAAGTAATTAAAAACTTACAATACATTTTACAATTTTGAGTCTGTTATTCATTGGGGAAAATCTAATTATAGATAAAATCAAACCAAATCATGAATGATGGATGTGCAGGCAGATTTAATCAAAGTATAATTTCGAGATAAAATTGTCTGTCCTTGTTCAACAAATCTATTAAAAAAAACAGATAATTTGATGCCAGAAAAAGGGCCTTTAAAATTGTTTTTCCCACGGTTTTGAAGTAAAAAAAAGGTAACGACACCTTAAAGGTTTAATGTTAATCGTCAATAAGTTAAAAAATAAATTTGGTAATACTCAATGATAGATAACATTTGCTTGTTACTTCTGTGTTAGAGGAAAAACATTATCCATATATAGCTATCTGTAAGTTCATCTATCTATCTATCTATCTATCAATATACGTATCTGCTAATATAAATCTATATATCTATCTATCTATCTATCTGATCACTCATATGTTTATATGTTTGAGATGAATAGATCTACAGATAGATAAATATCGATAGACTCCGAGATAGAAGTTGTTCCTTTCTTCAAAAGAAAATCCAGTGGACAACCTTTTTTTCCCCAATTATTAGGCTTTCAATTTTTTTTCCCTAAATATATCAACCCAGCTGAAAAGGATTTTATTCTGCAATGTGAAATTTGTTTATATTTTATTGAACCTGTTAACACGTCATTTCAATGTAATTTAGTTTCACTTTACGATAGCGGAACTGAAATTCTCAATTCATAAAAAAATTGAGCGTAAACAAAGTTTTAATTTCAGTTTTTTTTTATCACAAGTTGCGTCTGAAATGATATGATTTTTATCATAAGGTATAATCACATAACATATGTAAAGCATGAATGAAAATAAAACCTTTTATTCATTCGTCGATTCCATAATTGCAAAATTCTGATAAAGATATAGATATATCGTATAATTAAGAAGTGTCTCTTTGAGACTTTGAATGACTTTGGGGGCCATTTCAATACAAATAATCATAGATATTACTTGAATGAGTGTATAAAAAGTCCTAGCATATTGTTTATCACTATTATTATTCCAAAATATACGACATCAAATTACTTAATCAGTCAAAATTAGGTAAAAACTTTCGTAACTGCTGTGAGTAGTCCATTCGACGGAAGCTGATTGTAATTGCAGTAGTCCATACTACATTGCTTTCCTTTCGACTGGTGTTATTTTTCTTGATGCCTTTTGACTGGCTACAGAGTAAAGACTTGCAGATTGATAGTCAGATATCACTCGATAGATGTAAATAAAAGTGTCCAAATATGTTTTTATTTTGTATAAAAGTATTACAAAATAACAAATCTGATGAAAAAATGATTGAAAATTTATACATTTTACGATTTTGTGTCAGCAATTTATTCAGGAAAATGTAATTATAGATTAAAGTCAAACCGAATCATAAATAATGGATGTGACTTTTTAGCTCTGAAACAAGTGTTTTCAATGTTTATAACAATTTTCCTCAATGTACTAATAATAAATGACTGAATGTGTAAAATGTAATGACCAAACCAAAAAGGATGTCGACAGAGTGTTTTTAGTTTTCGAATCAATGTTTTAGAGGTTTTTAACAATTTATTTGAATTTAGTGATCCCACAAGAGTAAGCGTTGAAACCAACTCGGAAAACGCATAGAGAAAGCCTTTTTAGCTTTGAATATAATGTTTTTCAGTTTTTTCCAACAATTTCCTTGAATATATGATGGTATTTTCAAAGTATTCAAAATCTAGCCCAAAATCATGTGAACAAAGATTTTTCAACTGTGAAACATGTATTCATGGTTTTTCAGAATTTTATTGCATTTAGTAATAATACATGATAGACTATTGAAAAATGAAAAGCAAGCCCAAAAGGGTATAAACGGTATAAACAGAGCCTTCTCAGCTTTGAAACCGATGTTTCTAAAGTTTTTATCCATCATCTTGAATGAGGTAATGATATACATCGAAACCAAGCCCAAGAAGGTGTACACAGGGCTTTTTAGCTTTGAAATCCATGTGTAGGAAGTTTTTGCTTAGTTTTCTTCATTGTATTTATGATAAATAATTGTAATTCTAGAGTGCCGAAACCAAGTCTAAAATCATATAAATTATGAAACATTTTTTTAAGGTTTCCAACAATTTTTTTTGAATTTTATGATTATACATGGTAGACTATCCAAATATCAAATGAAGAACCTTTTTAGGTTTGAAACCAATGTTTTCAAGGTTTTTCAACAATTTTCTTTTTTATGTAGCACGATTGAATATTCCAAGTGTTGAAACCATTCCTAGAAAGGATACAAATAGAGCCTTTTTAGCTCCAGAACCAAAGCTTTGGAGCTTCTTTACAATTCTTTTGAATCTAGTAATACTATATGAGTAAGTGTAAAAACCGAGTCTATAGAAGTGCAAACTGAGAGCCTTTTTAGTTTTGAAACAAATGTTTTCCTTGTTTTTCAACAATTTTTTTTAATGTAAAAGTAGTATATGATAGAATTTTTAGTTTTGAAATCTATGTTTCCAAGATTTTTCAACAATAGTCTCGACTGCAGTCATATCATGTGATTGAATTTCCAAAGTGTCATAACCAAACCTAAAAAAAGTATCAGCAAAGCCTTTTCAGCTTGTTATCCAGGTTTTTTAATTATTTCATTGCATAGAGTAATGATATGTGATTGCATTTCCAAATATCAAAAGCAATCTCAGAAAGCTCTGAATAGACACATTTCAGCTTCGAAACTAATGTTTTGAAGGTTTTTATTAATTAACTTGAAGTTAAGAATCATATATGGGCAACTTTGTCAAAACCAAGCGTGTATAAACAGAGCCTTTTTAGCTCTGAAACCAATATTTTCAATGTTCTTGACAATTTTTTCAATGTAATGATACATGAGTAAGTATCAGAACCAAGCAAAAAAATGTTTTAAAAAAACCTTCCAAAACCAATATTTTCAAGGTTTTTTTAACAATTTTTTCTCATGTAGCTATAACATCTGATTGTTTATCCAAAACCCTAACCCTAACCCTAATCCTAACCCCTAACCCCAACTCTTACCCTAAAAATAACCCTAACCCTAACCTAAAAAGGATATAAACATAGTCTTCATTAATGTATCAATAATATATTATTGAATTTTCAAAGCGTAAAAAGCTAACCAAAAAGGCTATAAACAGGGACTTTTCAGCTTTGAAACCAATGTTTTAAAGGATTCTTACAAATTACTTGAATGCTGTAATAATATATGGATATGTGACAAAAAACAAACCCAAAACGTTATGAACACAGTCTGCCTAGCTTTGAATCCTATGTTTCAGGGGTTTTTGATACTTTTTTCACATGTAGTTTTCAAAGTTTTCGACAAATTCCACGAACATAGTAATTGTATATAACTGAATTTCCCATAGGTAAAAACCAAGCCTAAAAAGATGTAAACGGAGCCTTCTTAGCTTTGCAGCCAATGTCATCAATTTTTTTTCAAACATTTTAGTGTATACAATTTCCAAAGTGTGACAACCTAGCCTAAAATGGTATAAACATGGCCTTTATTTGCTTTGAAATCAATGGTTTCCATGTTTTTCAACAATTTCCTTCAACACAGTACTAACATGTGATTGAAATTTTTAGATTGTCGTAACTAAACCTAAAAAGGTATGAAAAGTGCCTTTTTGGCTCCGGAAACCAATGTTTGCGGGGCTCTCTTACAATTTCATCTAATATGGTAATAATACATGATTGTATCTTCAAATATCGAAAGCAAGCCTTGAGAGGTATGAACAGAGACTTTTTGGCTTAGAAACCAATGTTTTAAAGATTTTTGTCTATTATCTTGAAAGTAGTCATAATATAAGGGTGACAGGATCAAAACCGATCCTAGAAGGGTATAAACAGTGACTTTTTAGCTCTGAAATAACGATAAAAGATTGAATGTGTAAAATATCAAAAAGAAACCGAAAATAGTGTGAACAGAGGCTCTTTAGCTTTTGGAATCAATGTTTCAGAGGTTTTTAACAATTTATTAGAATCTACAATTTCCTTGATAGTACAAATAATATTAGATGGTATTTTCAAATTATTGAAATCCAGCCCGAAATAGTACAATGAGAGCCTTTTTATCTTTGGAAACCAATGTTTCAAAGGTTTCTAACAATTTTTACACATGTAGTAATAATGTATGATCAAATTATTAATGTGTTAAAACTAAATCCTAAAATCATAAAGATGGGGACCTTTTAACCGTGAAGCATATGTTTTCAAGGTTTTTCACAAATACATGGTAGACTTCTGAAATATAAAAAGCAAGCCTGAAAGGGTTTAAACGGTATAAGCAGAGCCTCTTTAGTCTTGAAACTAATGATTTTATCAATTCTATTGAATGAGGTAATAATATGAGTTAGGAGATCAAAACTAAGCCTTGAACGATATAAACAGAGCTTTTTTTAGCTTTGAAACCAAGGTTTTGAAAGTTTTTGCACAGCGTCCTTCGATATGGTTATAATAAATAATTTTATCTATAAAGTGTCAAAACCAAACCTGAAATGTTAACAACAGAGCTTTTTAGTTCGGAAAACCCATGTTTTTCAACAATTTTCTATAATGTACTATATGTGATTTTATCTCCAAATGTCAAAACCAAGCTTTTTTTTTACTATTTTCTCTAATAATTATGAAGACTGATCAAGCTTTGCAACGAATGTCTTGAAGGTTTTTAACAAATTTTTAGAATGTATTAATGATATATAATTGAATTTTCAATGTGTCATGACCAAGCCTTAAACGGTGTAAACAGAGTCTTTTCAGCATTGAAACCAAATTGGCATTGAAGGATCTCATCAATTTTCTTGCTTGTAGCAAGAATAGATGAGTGAAAGTGTCAAAACCAAGCCTAAAATGGTACAAACAAAGTGTTTTGAACTTTGAAACCAATGTTTTTCCAAAACAGTTTTATATATTTCAGTACTATAAGATGTCTACTTGATATGATATGAGAAGATGAGGAAATCAACTCAATAGTCAAGTCAATAAGAATAATGAAGACAGTTAAAGCTTCAGAACCAATATTTTAAAGGTTTTATTTAATAATTTTCTGAAATGCAGAAATAATCTATAAGTGAAAGTGTGGAAACAAAGCCTGAAAAGATATAAAAACAGCCTTTTTAGCATTGAAAATAACGGTTTGAAGGTTTTTGACGATTTTCTTGTATGCAATGATGATATGAAATGGAATTTTCAAACAGTCAAAACGAAGACTAAATGCGTATAAATGGAGCTTTTTATCTTTTTGAAAACAATGTTTTGTGTAAGCTTATATGGCAATTGGCTGGTCACATTGCAAAAATGGCAGACATCACGATTCACACCAGGGAAGTCCAGAAAAAAAGAAAATCATCACTTTAATTCAGCTTTTAAAAAAGAACTATCGTCAGAATGAGACTATTATTTTACTCAAAACCACTTCCCAATGACTGTTCGTTATCTTATTTGAGATGAAATAAGAAAACCATCCTTCGATGCTCGCAAAAAATTCATGGGTGATTATCTTTTTTTTCAGTTCTGTGTTATCGTCATACAATTATTTAATCCAACGTCGGGCCTTTCGATCACCGATTTGGCCTTTTTCAATATTATCATAAGGAATTTAAAAAAATGCAACTTTCTGAAAGATTTTGTGTGAAAATAACAGAAAGTTCAGAATGAATAAAAGGGTGTTTTTTTTTTCCTTTTAAAATATCCGGGATATTATTATTATTATTATTATTACATCATTCTTCTATTTCTTCTCTAGGTTGTTGTCTTCAACACTGGAAATGGCCATATCAATGAAACATGTTGTTTTTTTTCTCCCCTAATAGCTGGTGAAATGATTCATTTTTTAAATACGAGTTACCTTGATAATTTCAAGAGTGTTTCAAACTGTCGGTGCTATGGTATTTCTACAAAATATGATTGAAATTCATCGCAAAAATAACTTAAATTAGTATAATGAAGACGGTTTGAGCTTTGGGACCAATGTTCAAAGAGATGTTTTAAATTTCTAGTTTCTAGAATATTTCTACATATCACAATATTGAAAAAAACCGTGGAAACCAACAGAAATAAACATAATAAAGACATTTTAGGATCCTGAACCTATGTTTTGAAGGTTTTCAATATTTTTTCCTTCGTGTACTAATGAAATATGATTTATCACTCCAAGTAAGCTAATAGAGGTATGAAGAGAGCCTTTTTAGCTTTGGAACCAAGATTTGAAATGTTTTTAACATTTTTTTTCGAATGTCAGAGTATTATAGAATTGAATTCCCCCAAAAGTCCCAAACCATACCTTTGAAAGCAACGTTTTGAAGGTTCTTAACAAATTATTTGTATGCAGTAATAATTTATAAGTAAGTTTAAAACTAAACCTAAAAACGTATAAACAGAGCCTTTTCAGCTTTGTAAGCAATGGTTTAAAGGTTTTCCAATAATTTTCAGGAATGTATCAATGAAATATGACTGAATCAACAAAGTTTCCAAATTGAGCCAAGGAGGGTATTAACTGCTTTGAAAAACAATGTCCCAAACAATTTTATTGAATGTAGTAATAACATGAGTGTTAAATGTGAAAAAAACAACCGGAAAATCCTTTTCAGCTTTGGAAACCAATGTTTCTAATGTTTTTGAGCAATGTTTTTGAATTTAAGGATAATATATGATTGAATTTCGAAAGTTTGAAGATCTACCCTGAAATAGTATGAACATAGCCTTTTCCAGTTTCAAAATCAAAGTTTTCAAGGTTTTTCAACAATTTTCTTGAATGCACTAATAATATATGATCCAATTCTCAGACGGTTGAAACCAAACCTATAAAGGTATGAAGGGAAGCCTTTTTCTAGCTTTGAAAAGCCACATTCTCATGGCTTTTCAACAATTTTACCTAATATGGCAATGATACATGATTTTATTTCCAAATATCAAAACCAAGCCTAAAGAAGTATGAACAGAGATTTTTCAGCATTGAAAGCAATGTTTTCAAGGTTTTCATTGATCATCTTAAAAGTAGTAATCATATAGGAGTGAGAAGGTCAAAACAAAGCCCGAAAGAGTATAAACAGAGAATTTCTAGCTTCAAAACAAGTGTTTTCAATGTTTTTAACCATTTTCTCCAATGTATCAATGATAAATGATTGAATTTGTAAAGTGTCAAAACCAACATGAAAAGGCTGTACTAATACTATACATGTAATTGTTAAAACCAAGCCTAAAAAGCTATACAGATGCCTTTTTTTGGCTTCGAAAGTAATGTTTTCAATAGTTTCAAACAATTTCCTTGAATATATATGAATGCGTTTTCTGTAATGTATATAATACGTGATCATATCTCCAGAATGTCTAAAGAAAGCCGAAAAGGGCATCAACAGAGCCTTTTTAGCTTCTAAAACCAATGTTTTCAAGGTTTTTCAACAATTTCTTGAATGAAGTTAAGATATTTGATTGCACCTTTAAATGTCACAACCAAGCCCGAAAAGGTCTTTCCAGCTCTGTAAGTAATGTCATCACGCTTTTTCGATAATTTTTAGTGAATGTATAAATGATGTACGGTTGAATTTTTCAAAGGTAAAAACAGGGACTTTTCAGCTTTGAAACCAAGTTTTTAAAGGTAAAAACCTTTAAAAGTTGCTTTTCAAAGCTGAAATTAAAAACAATCTAATTGAAGGTAGTGCTCATATATAAATAAGTGTCAAAACCTAGCCTGGAAGGATAAAAAAAAAAGACTCTTTGGCCAGGAAACCAATGTTTGAAATGTTTTCTTCTGCAATTTTCTCGAATGTAGGAATAACACGTGATTATGTGTCAAAAGCATGATGAAAAACATGTGACTAGAGCATTTTTGGCATTGAAACCAGTGTTTCCAAGATTTTCTAAATTTTCTTGAATGTAGTCCTGATGTACGATTGAAATTTCAAAATGTTTCAACTGTGCTTTTGAAGCAATGTTTTCAGGGTATTTCAACAATTTCCTTTCGATGTAGTAATATCGTTTGACTGAATCTTCTAATTGTCAAAAGCAAACCTAACAGGTACAAACAGAATCTTTTCACCTCTGAGAACCAATGTTTTCAAAGTTTTTCAACAATTTTCTCTAATGTAGTGATAATAAGTAATTGCACTTTCAAAATGTCAATACCTTAAAAAAGGTATAAACAGATTCTATTCAGTTCTGAAAGCAATGTCGCCATGGTTTTCAATCATTTTCATGAATGTATCAATGATATTTGCTTGAATTTTCAATGTCAAAAGCGAGCCTAAAAGAGTATGAACAGGGACTTTTAGCTTTTGAAACCAATGCTCAAAAAGTTTCAAACAATTCTATTGAATGTTGTAATAATATATGAGTATGTGTCAAAAGCAAAGCTAGGGAGAGAACGAGCATCAGTCCCCCCTTTTTTTTCTTTCGTTTCGACACCCTCCCACCTCTAGATGACAGAAGGTAAAGTTCTCCGGAGGATGTTGGAAATGAATTTTTTTATTTTTATTTCAATTTAATTTTTTTTTTTTCTCTCTTTTTTTTTACCTTTTTTCCCCAACATCCATCTTTTCATCCGGTTAACTTGCCTTTCTGCCATATTAGGCTTTTGTGGGAGGGTCACATACATTTACAAAAAAAAAAAAAAAAAAGGAAATTAGTATATCATCCATCAGGGTTATTCTTTTAGATTGTAAATACTCATGTTTTATTCTCCCCCCCCCCCACAAAAATTGTAAATAAGGGTTTGGAGTAGGTTTATCATAGAGAAAGTGTGGTATTATGGTAAATCTAGTGTGAGAGAAACCAGGAAAAATGTGTTGTTTTTGTGAATGGACAAATATAGTGAGATTGGGTCAGTGCATGAGACTAGCTAAGATAAGATTAAGAATAGAGTAGACCAATCCCAATACCCCATCCCCCCTCCCGACCATTGTGTCCAATTTTTCTTTTTATAGAAAATAAATATATCTGTTTATACGTTTTTAGGTTTAGTTTTAAACTTACTTATAAATTATTACTGCATACAAATAATTTGTTAAGAACCTTCAAAATGTTGCTTTCAAAGGTATGGTTTGGGATTTTGGGGGGAATTCAATTCTATAATACTCAGACATTCGAGAAAAAAATGTTGAAAACATTTCAAATCTTGGTTCCAAAGCTAAAAAGGCTCTCTTCATACCTCTATTAGCTTACTTGGAGTGATAAATCATATTTCATTAGTACACGAAGGAAAAAATATTGAAAACCTTCAAAACATAGGTTCAGGATCCTAAAATGTCTTTATCAAGTTTATTTCTGTTGGTTTCCACGTTTTTTTTCAATATCGTGATATGTAGAAATATTCTAGAAACTAGAAATTTAAAACATCTCTTTGAACATTGGTCCCAAAGCTCAAACCGTCTTCATTATACTAATTTAAGTTATTTTTGCGATGAATTTCAATCATATTTTGTAGAAATACCATAGCACCGACAGTTTGAAACACTCTTGAAATTATCAAGGTAACTCGTATTTAAAAAATGAATCATTTCACCAGCTATTAGGGGAGAAAAAAAACAACATGTTTCATTGATATGGCCATTTCCAGTGTCTCTTCAACAACTTAGAGAAGAAATAGAAGAATGATGTAATAATAATAATAATAATAATAATATCCCGGATATTTTAAAAAGAAAAAAAAAACACCCTTTTATTCATTCTGAACTTTCTGTTATTTTCACACAAAATCTTTCAGAAAGTTGCATTTTTTTGAATTCCTTATGATAATATTGAAAAAGGCCAAAACGGTGACCGAAAAGCCTGAGATTGGATTCCGTCATAGAAACGTGCATTCGGCCAGACAGTGTGTGAGTTGAAGGGTTGGGGCTGACTGTCGTTGACTGATGAAACGCCGACTCTCCTCTGAACTCTTCTATGGAAGAGAAGCCGGGGAGGGTATAAGTGCATCTCACCTATTACCTTTTATTCTTACAGTCAGGAAAAAAAAAAAAGATTCAGAGTTGAAATTGTTGAAATATTTGCATTTAAATAATTGTATGACGATAATACAGAATTGTAAAAAAAAAAAAAAAAAAAAAAAAAAGATAATCACCCATGAATTTTTGGCGAGCATTTTTTCTTATTTCATCTCTAATATAATAACAAACAGTCATTGGGTTTTGACACTTTAACTCGTGTATTATTTCTACAAGCAAGAAAATTGATGAAATTCTCCAATGCCAATTTGGTTTCAATGCTGAAAAAACTCTGTTTACACCGTTTAAGGCTTGGTCATGACACATTGAAAATTCAATTATATATCATTAATACATTCTAGAAAATTGTTAAAAACCTTCAAGACATTCGTTGCAAAGCTTGATCAGTCTTCATCATGTGTATTTGAGTTAATTTCCAGAAAATTTCTAAATTTTACATCGTAGACATACTATAGTAGTAAACGTTTGAAGCATCTATGAACACATAGGTTTCAAAGCTAAAAAGTCTCTCTTTATAACCTTTCAGGCTTGCTTTCAGTTCTTATTGATATATTATTACTGCACACAATAAAATTGTTATAAACATTTGAAACATTGATTTCAAAAGTAAACAGTCTCTGTTTATCCTTTTAGGTTTGGTTTTGACATGATGAAAAATCTGTTGTATATTATTACTGCATTATTTGAAATTGCTGAAAACCTTTCGAAGATTGGATTCAAAGCTGAATATATATATATATATATATATATTATATATATATCTCCTTTTTCAGCTTTGTTTTGATACTATGGAAATACAATCAAATAATTTTTCTCCATAAAAGAAAATGGTAGAATTTCCTTAAAAACACTGGTGTCCAAGCTGAAAAGGCTCTTTTCATAGCCTTTTAGACTTGGTTTGGATTCTTATTCATGAATCGTCACTATATTCAATAACATCAATAATGCCCTTTTAAACATTGGATTCAAAGCTGGAAAAGCTCTCTTTATACCATTCTGGGCATGCTTTTGATATTTTGAAAACACAAACATATTTCATTGTTACATAAGTGAGAGTTCTTGAAAAACCTTAAATATATTGGTTTTCGAAGCTAAAAAGTCTCTCGAGACTCGATTTCGACACTTTGAGGATTCAATCTTATATTTCTAACACAGCCATGAAAATCACTGGAAAACGTTGAAAACACAGGTATGAAATCCAAAAAGTCTCTGTTTACAACCATTTGAGCTGGTTTTTGATACTTTGAATTATTTGATTATATATTATCACTACTTTCCAGAAAAATGTTGAAAACATTGAAAACTTTGGTTTTAGAAGCTTAAAAGGCTGTTTATCCCTTTATTAGTTGGTTTCATAACTTACTCGTGTATTGTTGCTACATTCAAGAAAATTGTTGCAAATCTTTGAAACATGGTTTGAGGCTACACTTTTAGGCTTGCTTATGGAGACTTTGAAAAAAATCAATCCTTTTTTTTTTTTTTACTACATTCTGGAAAATTGTTGGAAAAACTCTAAAACTTTGGTTTCAAACCTAAAGAGGCTCTATACCTTTTAAGGCTTGGTTTTCACATGTATTCATATGTTACCACTCAATTAGAGAAAATTGTGGAAAAAAAACCTTCAAAACATTGGTTTCAAAGCTAAAAAGGCTCCTTTTATAGCCTTTTAGGCTACATTTCAAACTTACTCATATGCATACTACCTTTACTCAGATTGTTTCAATTTCAGCTTTGTAAAATTCTTTTAAAGGTTTCTACCATCAAATGATTAGTTTCACAGCAGAAAAGTCCCTATTTATAGCCTTTCAGGCTAAGTTTTGACATGTTGGAAATTCAATCATGTATCATTCATACATTCACAGAAAAAAAAGTGAAAAACCATGAAGACATTGGTTTCAGAGCTGAAAAAACATTTTCAGACTTTGTTTTGACAATTTATAAGTGCAATTATATACTCTAAGTAAATTCAAGAAATCAAGATTATCAAGGCAACTTGTAAATAAATATAAATTATTTCACCTGGTATTAAAAAAAAAACAAAACTTGTTTTAGTGATATGGCCATTTGTAGGGTGTCTTCAAAAATCTATAGGAACAATACAGGAATGATGTAATAATAATACTACAACTTATAATAATTTCCCGGATACCTTAAATGAAAAAAAAACAAACCTTTTTATTCATTCTGAACTTAGTGAAAGATTTTGAGTCAAAATAATAAAGTTACTTGTTGAAACCTCATAAAACATTACTTTCAATGCTGAAAATGTGTTCAATATGCTCATTTAGGTTACTTTTCACTATCTTTTCACTTTTAATATGTAGTAATACTATAGCACTAAAAATTCAAAACACCTTTGCAAACATCATTCATATGTTACCACTATATTAGAGAAAATAGAAAAAAAACCTTCTAAACATTGGTTTTGAAGCTAAAAAGGCTTTTTATTATACAGTTTCAGGTTTGATTTTGACACTCATATATTATTACTACCTTCAATAAGATTGTTAGAAAGCTTCTCAAGATTGGTTTCAGAGCTGAAAAGGCCCTGTTTACAACCTTTTCGGCTGGTTGTTGAAAATTCAATCATATTTCATTGATATATTCATGAAAGGTATTGGAAAATCAATCAAAACATTTGGTTCCAGGGCTGAAAAGACCTTCTCAGGCTTGGTTTCCACACTTTGAAAGCGCAATCATACATTTTGTCTACATTAAAAAAATTGTTGAAAAACCTTGAAAACACTGGTTTCAGAAACTAAAAAGGCTCTATTTCTGCACTTTTAGGCTTGGTTTTGATATTTTGAAGATAAAATCACATATAGTACATTATAGAAAATTGTTGAAAAACATGGGTTTTCCGAACTAAAAAGCTCTGTTGTTAACATTTCAGGTTTGGTTTTGACACTTTATGAATAAAATTATTTATTATAACCATATTGAAGGACGCTGTGCAAAAACTTTCAAAACCTTGCTTTTAAAGCTAAAAAAAGCTCTGTTTATATCGTTCAAGGCTTAGTTTTGATCTCCTAACTCATATTATTACCTCATTCAATAGAATTGATAAAATCATTAGTTTCAAGACTAAAGAGGCTCTGCTTATACCATTTAAACCCTTTCAGGCTTGCTTTTTATATTTCAGAAGTCTACCATATATTTGTAAAAAAACCTTGAAAACATATGCTTCACGGTTAAAAGGTCCCCATCTTTATGATTTTAGGATTTAGTTTTAACACTTTGAAAATTCGATCATACATTATTACTACATGTGTAAAAATTGTTAGAAACCTTTGAAACATTGGTTTTCAAAGATAAAAAGGCTCTCATTGTACTATTTCGGGCTGGATTTCAATAATTTGAAAATACCATCTAATATTATTTGTACTGTCAAGGAAATTGTAGATTCTAATAAATTGTTAAAAACCTCTGAAACATTGATTCCAAAAGCTAAAGAGACTCTGTTCACACCATTTTCGGTTTCTTTTTGATATTTTACACATTCAATCTTTTATCGTTATTTCAGAGCTAAAAAGTCACTGTTTATACCCTTCTAGGATCGGTTTTGATCCTGTCACCCTTATATTATGACTACTTTCAAGATAATAGACAAAAATCTTTAAAACATTGGTTTCTAAGCCAAAAAGTCTTTGCTCATACCTCTCTAGGCTTGCTTTCGATATTTGAAGATACAATCATGTATTATTACCATATTAGATGAAATTGTAAGAGAGCCCCGCAAACATTGGTTTCCGGAGCCAAAAAGGCACTTTTCATACCTTTTTAGGTTTAGTCACGACAATCTAAAATTTCAATCACATATTATTACTGTGTTGAAGGAAATTGTTGAAAAACATGGAAACCATTGATTTCAAAGCAAATAAAGGCCATGTTTATACCATTTTAGGCTAGGTTGTCACACTTTGGAAATTGTATACACTAAAATGTTTGAAAAAAAATTGATGACATTGGCCGCAAAGCTAAGAAGGCTCCGTTTACATCTTTTTAGG
This sequence comes from Thysanoteuthis rhombus, assembly GCA_963457665.1. Lineage (NCBI taxonomy): Eukaryota > Metazoa > Mollusca > Cephalopoda > Oegopsida > Thysanoteuthidae > Thysanoteuthis > Thysanoteuthis major. The sequence goes on from OY735231.1 coordinate 909,612, forward strand.
CTTGGTTTTTACCCATGGGAAATTCAGTTATATACAATTACTATGTTTGTGGAATTTGTCAAAAAACCTTGAAAACTACATTTGAAAAAAGTATCAAAAACCCCTGAAACATAGGATTCAAAGCTAGACAGACTGTGTTCATAACGCTTTGGGTTTGTTTTTTGTCAGATATCCATTAATTATTACAGCATTCAAGTAATTTGTTAGAATCCTTTAAAACATCGGTTTCAAAGTTGAAAAATCCCTATTCATAGCTTTTTTGGTTCGCTTTTTACACTTTGAAAATTCAATACATTATTGATATATTGATACATTAATGAAGACTATGTCTATACCCTTTTTAGGTTCTGACATTTTGGAAAAACAATCGAATGTTATAGCTGCAAGTGAGAAAATTGTTGAAAAACCTAGAAAACATTGATTTTGGAAGGTTTTCTTTTCAAACATTTTTTGGCTTGGTTCTGACACTCATATAGTATCACTACATTGGAAAAATTGTTAAAAACCTCTGAAACATTGGTCCCGAAGCTAAAAAGACTATTTGTACTCTTCCCAGCTTAGTTTTGACTCTAGAAAAATTCAATTATTCGTTACTGGTACATTGAAGAAAATTGTTAAAAACATTAAAAATATTTGTTTCAGTGCTAGAAGGCTCTGTTTATACACACTTGGGCTTGGTTTTGACAGAGTTGCCCATGTATGATTCTTAATTTTAAAATAATAAAAACCTTCAAAACATTAGTTCGAAGCTAAAATGTCTATTAGAGCTTTTTGAGATTGCTTTTGATATTTTGAAATGCAATCACATATTATTACTCTATGCGATGAAATAGTTGAAAAACCTGGATAACAAGCTGAAAAGGCTTTGCTGATACTTTTTTTAGGTTTGGTTATGACACTTTGGAAATTCAATCACATGATATGACTGCAGTCGAGACTATTGTTGAAAAATCTTGGAAACAGATTTCAAAGCTAAAAATTCTATCATATATTATTTTACATTAAAAAAAAATTGTTGAAAAACATTTGTTTCAAAGCTAAAAAGGCCCAGTTTGCACTTCTATAGACTCAGTTTTTACACTTACTCATATAGTATTACTAGATTCAAAAGAATTGAAAAGAAGCTCCAAAGCTTTGGTCCTGGAGCTAAAAAGGCTCTATTTGTATCCTTTCTAGGAATGGTTTCGACACTTGGAATATTCAATAGTGCTACATAAAAAAGAAAATTGTTGAGAACCCTTGAAAACATTGGTCTCAAACCTAAAAAGGTTCTTCATTTGATATTTGGATAGTCTACCATGTATAATCATTAAATTCAAGAAATTTTTTGGAAACCTTAAAAAAATATGTTTCATAATTTATGATTTTAGACTTGGTTTCAACACTCTAGGATTACAATCATTTATTATTTATTCTGAGTACACAGGAGAAAAGTAAGCAAAAACTTCCTACACATGGGTTTCAAAGCTAAAAAGCCCCGTGTACACCCTCTTAGGCTTGGTTTTGATGTTCGAGCTCATATATTATTACCTCATTCAAGATGATGGATAAAAACTTTAGAAACATCGGTTTCAAAGCTGAGAAGGCTCTGTTTATACCGTTTATACCCTTTTGGGCTTGCTTTTCATTTTTCAATAGTCTACCATGTATTATTACTGAATGCAAAAAAATTTTGAAAAACCATGAATACATGTTTCACAGTTAAAAAGTCTTTGTTCACATGATTTTGGGCTTGGTTTCAACACTTTAAAAGTTCAGTCATACATTGTTATTACATGTTATTACGTAGGCGGTGTGTCCCATGATGGGTCCATCAAAACAGAGATGGGCACAGATCCCATGGGACCCACTGTTGGTGTCCTATCACCGGCTATGTTTGTGTCCGGACTGCAACGCCAATAGATAGAGAGATGGCACTCTATTTAGCTAGTGCGAATGGTCATGGTCATGGTCTCCGGAGTGAGTCAAAAAGAGCTAGACTCTGTGGTCTCCTTTGACACCTCGACATGAGTGTTGTATACAGCAGACTCACTTTATTTATAGCGACAATGAGAGTGTGCCATCTCGAGACTTCCGTCTCTTTTCAGCATATTTTGATAGCCACTCCAGAGGTGTCTCTTGGCTAATAAGCCATGCCTTGGATGTAATGTGTTCCTTTGTGTATGCAGACCCGGCGGGCAGATTGTGCGTCGTTGATGTTACCATAAGAGGGGATGCTTTTCGTTTGATTGGGGTTAATGCGCCCAACAGCCACAGCGAGCGAGTAGACTTCTTTCTGCAGATCGATCAGTTTGTAGTTCCGTCGAGAAGGCTTGTGTTGACAGGTGATTGGAATGCCGTCCCCTTTCTATAGAGAATGCTGGCATGCTCTCCAAGTCTTTTCACGGTTGAAAGAAGGCCTCAGCGACACCCAGTCGTTGTGGAGGAGGGCATTATATCGGGTAATAGTGAGGGGATCCATTCAAGACAAAATGATTGAGGGGCTCGGTTTGACGAGGGGGGAAAGTCGCTCGATCTGGCCTTGGACGCCCGGGCTGAGGTGCCTCAATAACAACGAGGTGTCCCTCATCTGGCTAGTCATTCGAAATGCTCTCTGGGTCAACAAATGGCTTTTTTCAGTGGGTCTGGTCAATTCACCAGAGTGTGTGCGCTGTGGTGGAATGGAGGAGTCTATCGAACACGCCTTTTTTTACTGCAGTGTGGTGCATCCGCTGTGCAAGTTGGTTGAAGGCTACATGGTCTGCATCGTCAGGGCACGGTTTTTCGCCCTTGATGCCAGTGTTGTCAATAGCAATGTGTTGCTGTTGTTAGAAAAGGATGCACATTTAGTGCTAATGTGCTTACTTGGCGTGATGCGAATGGTGATTTGGACGAAGCGTCAGAAGGGGTTCCACCAAGGCGAGCATTTCACTCCTGACCAACTGATCGCATACTTTAGGTATCAGCTTGAAGTTTAAGATCAGGGTCAAGAGGGGAAGGCTCCCTTGGTCGGAATTCAATGGAAGGTGGGTGTGAGTTGCCCGACTGTGCCAAGTAAAAGGTGCTAATTTGGAGTGGTATTTTTAATATTTGTTGGTTAGTAAGGATTTTGCAGTCCGGTAACAAACGTGTCAACCCAGCCCAAGTTAGGATAGTGTACCTTTCCTTTTTTTGTTAGCCAACAGTTTCTTAGCTAGGGAGAGAATGAGCATCCGTCCCTTTTTCTTTTAGTCCCCAAATTTTTCATTTCGATTCCCCAGCCTCCCCCTCTAGATGACAGAAGGTAAAGTTCTCCGGAAGATGTTGGAAGTGTTTTTTTTTCCTTTCCCTACTGACATTCATCTTTTCGTCATGTTAACTTGCTGTTCTGCCATATTAGGCTTTTGTGGGGGGTCACATACTAATTTCGTTTAATTCTCTTTTTTTTGTAAATACATATCATGCATTGGGGTTTTTTTTAATTGTAAATGCTCATGTTCTATTCTTACCCCCCACAAAAATTGTAAATATGGGTTTAGAGTAGGTTCATCATAGAGAGAGTCTGGTATTACGGTAAATCCAGTATGAGAGAGATCAGTAAAAATGTGTTGTTTTTGTGAATCGAGAAATATAGAGAGATTCGGTCAATTCATAAAATAAGCCAAGATAAGATTAAGAATAGAGTAGACCAGTCCTTATACCCAATTCCCCCTCCCGACCATTGTATCAGATTTTTCTGATTCTTTAGAGAATAAATATCAACCCCCAGGTTGGTCTAAGCCGAAGCACAGGTATTAAGCAATCTCTTACCCAAGAGCTAGCCAAGGCGGCCAAACCCGTTTGGTCCAGGCAGAGATCAGGCTAAGGTTATGGAAACCGCCAAGGTTACCAGACCCCAAGAGGACCAATGCCAGGGCATGGACCAGCCTGAAGCTTTGGACCAGCATGCCAAAGGAAAGTCCAGTGTAGACAGGAGACTGTCTAACGCTGGAGATGACTGGCCCGCCCTCCCTGAATTGGAGACCAGAATAGAACACACAGCAAAAGAAAACCCGCGATGGAGGTCGCCCAAACCGACGGTTTCTGCGAAGGAAAACAGGGCAGCAAAGGAAAAATACCAACAGTTCATCGAGGGTAATGAAGTAAAGACGGTGCCAGAGACGTGGAACGCTCTTCAGCCCAGAACTCTATCCCAGGTAACATCCGACATAGTCAGTCGAAGGCTGGTGAGCATCACCAGGGAAACATTTGAGGAGGCGCTGAAGAGCAATGCCATTCCGGCACAATACATATGCCGGAAGAGTTTAGCTACTTGGGATGTCTTACTGCCAACCAAAGAAGAGGCAGCCAGACTAGCGTCCGCGGAGACCAAGACAAAGACACTCAGGCTGCAAACTGAATATCTTGGGCGACGCAGGACAATGGTGACAGTGTTCAATGTCCCTGTAGATATCTCGGCCGAACACATCGGGGCGTTCTTCAGCACGTTTGGGGACATCAAGTCTATGTCTCCAGGCATGGGCAGGTATAGAGTCCGCACCAGAGACTATACAGTGATTATCTCCGTAAACAAGGACGTGGATCAGCCTGATACTTTGGACCAGTACGCAGAGGGAAAGACTAGCGTAGACAGGAGACTGTCTAACGCTGGAAAGGACTGGCCTGCCCTCCCTGAATTGGAGACTAGCGCAGCAAAGAAAAGCCCGAGATGGGGGTCGCCTGAACCGACGGTTTCCGCGAATATGGGGCGGCCAGGGAGATATATGCAAATATACTGCAAACCGAGTATCTTGGGCAATGCAGGACAAAGGTGACAGTTTTTAATGTCCCCGTATATATCTCGGCCGAACACATCAGGGCGTTCTTCAGCACGTTCGGGGACGTCGAGTACGTGTTGTCAGGCATGGGCAGATATGGAGTCCGCACCGGAGACTATACGGTAATGGTCTCCATCAACAAGGAAAATTTCGACGCCATTCCGGACATGCTGGTGGTAAGGAACCGGCAACTAACAGTGGTGGTGGAAGGCAGAAGACCACACTGCTGAAGTTGCTGACAACAGGGGCATATAGCGAGAGTATGCCCAAAGAATGCCCTGAAGGCAGCCGCAGCAGTAGTCAAGCCCAACCCTAACGTGGTGACTTCTCCGGCGACAGGGAGTATGGCGAACAAGAAGGGCTGGAGCCAAGTGGTGGAACGCGGACGGAAAAAAGAAGTAGCAACTGGCACAATAAGTTCCACAGAAAGGAAACAGCCCCAGAAGGAAGCTGCAAAGGAGGACAAGAAGGAGGCAATGGAGACCAGCAACATGGCCGGCAAAAGAAGAAGGGATGAGGAAGGGGAGAAAAAAGAGAAACCAGAAAGAAAACGGCCAACGAAACCCCAATCTCCTCCCAAAGCGAAAACAGGCCAGATGTCTTTCTCCTCCCAATCACCGAAAAACAATCAACGGAGGCAGCAAAAGAAGGTGCAACTGGGGCGAGGAGCCAATCAGCCTCACCAAGCAGGATGTTGGAGAAGCTTCCACCTTTTTCAGGAAGGGGAGGGGATATGCCCGGTTGACTGGACTACCTACGAAAAGGATCCGTTTGGTTCAGGCCAAGACTCAGGCACTTACGTTTGTTTTTGACTGTAACGACATGTTTGCAGATTCTTTTACAGATGTATTTGCTGGTGCTAAAACAGACTGAACGGATTCCAGACTAGTCTAAACCCCCCAAAATCTAGTCCTACTAGTTAAGTCTTCATGTCCAGTTCTTTTATTTTTTGTTTCCCTTCATGGCCGACGAGGCAAGGGGGGCCTTGTTTGCTTCCCTCAATGAAGGGTACATGGACACCCCCTCAAATACAATAGGGAGGAAAAAAAAAACTTGAAAAAACAAAAAAAAAACACAGACAAATACAAACACCGAACAGAAAACAGAAATGAAAAACTCCCCTGTCCATGGAAGGAAGGGGGAAAATACAGACTTGCCTATTCCAGTTGGGCAACAAGAAAAGACAAGTGGGAGCTCTCCTAATGTATGGATGTCCCCTCCCGTAATTAATACAGTCAATGTGGCGGAGTTCGTCCAACGTTGCCAGTCTTACATTTACCTCGTTGACTTGGTCGAACTGAAAGACATTGAAAAGAAAAAAAAAAAAAAAAAAATGGTGTCCGTCTTTTTGGTCAACAAGAAGATAAATCGTATTGTCCGATCAAGTAAAGACATAGTGATGAAATCACTGGCGAGCTTGGGGGTTAAGGCAAAACAAGTCATCTCGGGTGACGGGTTTGCTATGTGGGATGTGCTGTTACCGTCTGAACACCGAGAGCTCCAAACGAAAGATTACATCATTTGCGTAGAGTATCTCGGGTGGAGAAAGACCCGGGTAATAGCTCACGAGGTACCAAGCTTCGTTCTCGGTGAAGCTATCGGGGCTTTTCTTCTGAAATATGGAAGAATTGTCTCGGTTGACTCCAAAGTGATGCGTGGGGAATGACGATTCGATCTGATGATCGATAGGAAACCATTCCTTGCGATTCCTAACTATTTGGACGTGGGTGGTCGGAGAAAACTGCCTCTTATCGTTAAAGGTAGGAGGCCAGTTTGCTAAATATGCTGGTCACCTCGCCACTGTCCATAAGAAGAAGCCGGCCAGCCGAACGCAGGCGTCATAGTCTCCCCTCACCTAAGCCGTCCTCTCTGTCACCAAAGGTAGTGACACAAAAAGAGAGGTCAGAGGGGGAGTGGCAGGTAGTAGGAAAAAGTGGGAAGAAAGCCCAAATAGCGGTGCCTCAGCCACCACAGACCCCAAAGCAAGCTGACACCGACAGTCCCCAAGGAGAGACCCCGCAGTCTTATGCAGAGCGGGCTAAAATGGAGATTTACGCTAGTCCGGGACGGATAGGGAAAGAAAAGGCAACGGCGTTACTTAAACAACTAAAGTCCAGGCAGCCAGCAGGAAGGGTTACCACTCCGCCCTCCCCTAAAACATTACACAGTCCACCTACCAAAAGTTCACCCCCCGAAAAAACACAAAAAACAGTTTTGAAAAAAAAAGTCTCCTGGCCTTAAACAAACTCCGGAAAAAACAGTAGCACAAACAGAAACACTAGCACCATCTCCCACACCTCCACTACTGCCCACTTTACCACTACCTCCACCGTCGGTTATGTCGCCCCCCACACCAACATAAACATCAAAACCCTCACCAACGGCCAAAGCCACACCAGCCATAAAAGCCACACCAGCAACAACAACTCAGCTGGCCTCACAAAAGAGGCCAAGAAGCCCAGCCGGGGGCGACGCCAGCAAGCCGTCCAAAAAAGAGAAGGTTCGCCATAAGAGAGGGGTCTACATTTGCTATGTCGACCCGGACATATTGGACAAAACGAAATTGTAAATTGAGGGATTTGAAAGTCCTCCATAACTTCCGCTTCGTTGAACCCAGAAGACGTGATGTGGAGGACCCTACCATGTTCCCAGGGCTCAAAAAACTGCTGACTATGGTCCGGGTTGGAGACACTTCATGGCAGGTGGGGGTATGTTACAAGAAGCAAACAGTGCTTTTAAAATGTCATCACCGCTGGCTGTCTGGCATCACCCAGACCTCCACAAGTTAAAGAACTTTTGCTCGGGGAGGTTCCCTGTTTTTATGCATCCTTCCCTTTATAGAGCTGTCAAACTAACATTCCCTAGACACGTCGGTGGCGTGTCCCAGGATGGCACCATCAAAACAGAGATTGGCACAGAGTGTTTGTTATACAGACCCCGCGGGCAGATTGTGCATCGTCGATGTTACCATAAGCGGAGAAGTTTTTCGTTTGATTAGGGTTTATGCGCCCAACAGCCGCAGTGAGCGTGCCCACTTCCCTCGGCGGATCGATCAGTTCGTAGTTCCATCGAGACGGCTAGTGTTAGCGGGTGATTGGAATGCCGCCCTTGATCCCGACATAGATCGAGGGGCAAATAGGGGAACCAACGACGCGGACGTGATTCCGTTTTGGGAGTTTTTCAACAGGCTACACCTGGTGGATAAATTCCGAAACGAACACTCCCGCCAACTAGCATGGACTTGGACTGGTAGTAGCACCCCTACCACGGTGCAACATTCCAGTTACATCGATCGGGTCTTAGCTAGAAGAGTCGATCATAAGTTTTTGGAATGTCCAAGCTTCCATAGCGTCCCTTTTTTGGACCATAGATTAGTAAGGGTCCGAATGAACTTGGGTACAGCTCAGCCCTTCAAGTCTGATTACTGGAAATTCAACACATCCCTCATGGACATGGAGGATTTTTGAGACCAGCTAACAATACTAATCCAGAGGGGGCCATCCTGGTCAATAAATTCTGAGGGCACCTCAAAAATAGAATAAGGTCTTTTGCTGCCGATTATAGTTGACGACTCAACTTAGAGAGACTAGCGGCACAAAAGGCATTAGAATCTCGGATAGAGCGGGCGGTGGAGACTCTAGCCAGGTTAAGATAACTACGGCAGAGCTAGCCTCCTTGTTTGCCGAGAAGGATCAAGCTCTAGTAGTTAGAGCTAGGTTAAAAAGAATGTCCCCCGAGGCAACAAATATGACCGCGGAACTGCGGGCAGAAGAAATTTGGAGTGCGTCAAGGCGGCATATCTCCAGCGTCACATCGCTGGACGGACGACTTGTGACCACAAACGAAGGTATCTGCGGAATGTTTCGTGCCAACCTTCAGGAGCTATTCACCAGGGAGTCTGGTCTGAGTTTGGCTCAGTTCAACACCTATTTAGCTGACTTGAGGCAACTGAATCAGCTGGGTGCAAGGGGCTCATAACAGAGGATGAAGTTCGGGAATCGCTAAAGAGCGTAGAGAAAGAGAAGACTCCGGGAATCAATGGTTTGCCTTAAGAAGTGTATTTGAGGCTGTCGCCTATATTTGTCCATTTGCTGGCAGCTATCTTTGACCACTGGTTGAAGCAGGGGAGTATTACCTGTTGCTTTACCAGAGGGGTGGTAAAGTTGCTACGCAAGGACAAAGATGGAGGGGACGGGGTAGATAACATCAAGCCCATAACAAGGTCCTGTCAAACTGGCTGCAGACTGAGCTGGAGAGTCTGATTGGCCCTGAGCAGATCCAAGATAATCTGCACACGGTACTCACGATCATTGAGAAAGTCAACAATGGAGCTGCGCTGATCAAATTAGATCAGTCCAAAGCCTTCGATAGGGTCGATCATGGTTTTCTCGAGTCTATCTTGTCCGCGGCTGGCTTTGGTCAGATCTTTTAATCCTGGATCCGTCTCTTGTATACGTCCCCCAGCTCGGTGGTGGTGGTGGTGAATGGAGTTGGGTCGAAGCCTTTTGAGTTGTCCAGATCAGTTCATCAAGGTTGTCCACTTTCGCCAATGCTGTACATTCTTACGCTGTAACCTTTCCTTCAGAAAATAAAGGCAATTCCAGCCCCACGCGGAATTACTTTGCCCGGCGGTCACATGCCAGTCGAGTATTCCGCAAACGTTGACTATGTGACTTTGCTTGTAATGAGCATTGCTAAGATCAGGCAAGTCAGCGTAGAAATCCAAAGGTATGAGATGGTCACAGGGGCAAAAACCAACTGCAGCAAGTCGGAAGGCTTGTTGCTGGACTCGTGGAGAGGTTGCCCTCTCCCTGGTCCCTTTGTCTAGACGGACGGGCCGTGCAAGATATTCAGTGTCTGGTACAGTCCCGACCTCAAGTTGGAGAAAAATTGGTCGGGGGTACTGGACAAGGTAGAGAAAGCAGTTAATCCTTCAAGGGTAAGGCCGAGGTGCGTGTTTTGCACATCTACCTCCTCATCCTTTACCGACTGCCAGTGCTCCCTCTTCTGTTTTATTCTCCCCCCCCCTACACACACACAAATATTGTAAATATGGGTTTAGAGTAGGTTTATCATATAGAAAGTCTGGTATCATGGTAAATCCAGTATGAGAAAGATCAGTAAAAATGTGTTGTTTTTGTGAATCGAGAAATATAGTGAGATTCGGTCAATTCATAAAATAAGCCAAGATAAGATTAAGAATAGAGTAGACCAGTCTTTATACCCCATTCCCCCTCCCGACCACTGCGTCAGATTTTTCTTATTTTTAAGAATATAAATATTGACTGCTTCAAACATCAGTTGTAAGTGAAAATCAGATGTGATCGAAAAAGATTACATCGCATAGAATTCAACAAAAGGTGGGTGAAAGCGGCAAGCTTGGTAGTATGGAAAGGAGCCAGATAGGAGTTTTTCTTCCCTCCTCCGTTCCATGATACAGGCGGTCCGGGTTTCTATCCGGGAACCCATTCCTGATTGCAAAAAATGAATGTAACTAAAAACCCAGTAGTTGTTGGTTAGTAGGGCCCTCCCAACTCTTTTCGTTTCCCCCCAACCCCTTCTGTTTTTTTTCAAGCCCAGCTGATATGCATGTCCCCTACCTTACTACCCTTTTTTTTGAGCCCTGCTCAAATGCATAATACCAACCCCCATTTTTTTTTTTTCACAAAAGTTGAGGCTTTTCTGAAATTGCTTCGTGTATTTCTTGGTCCTTATAAGTAAATAATCAAAATAGAAAAATTATTGTGAACATGAAAGGGGAAGAAAGAATAAAATGAAGAATGATATTGAAAACAAAGTTAAAAAATTTCTATCCATCCCCTACAATTTGGCCAAAGTGCCTAAGTTTTTGTATTTTTTTGTAAATACCTTAGACGGAATACCTTTCGAGAATCACAAGAGTTTGCAGTCCAAGTCCAGATCCCAACCGACGTTGCAGAGAAGACCAATGGACAAAATCACTGCCCCGCAGCCAGCTCAGTGACCAACCCCCAGGTTGGTCTTGGCCGAAGCTTAGGCCTTGATCGTTCCCGTCCAGCGAAGTCCAAAGATGTGGAGCAGACTAGCTCCGCGAGTGGCCAACTACCGTGCCTAAGCCTCAACACCCCGGAGCCAGCTAAGGTGACCAACCCCCAGGTTGGTTTAAGCCGAAGCTCAAGTGTTGAGCGATCTCTTGCCCAAGAGCTAGCTAAGGTGACCAAACCCCTGTTTGGTCCAGGCCGAGGTTCAGGCAGAGATCAGGATCGGGTTATGGAAGCCGCAAAGGTTGCCGGACCCCAGAAGAATCAATGCCAAGGCGTTGATCAAGGGAAGAAGAGCGTAGACGGGACACTGTCTAACGCCGGAAAGGACTGGCCTGCCCTTCCTGAAAATCAGACCAGTAAACTAACAGAGGCAAACCCAATGGTCACCCAAACCGAGGGTTTCCGCAGAGGAATATAGGGCGGCCATTGAGAAATATGGACAATTTATCAATGGCAATGAGCTGAAGACGGTGCCAGAGACGTGGAACGCTCTTCAGCCGAGAACTCTATCACTGGTAACATCCGACGTAGTCAGCCAAGAGCATCACCAGGGAAACATTTGAGGAGGCGCTGAAGAGCAATGCCATTCCGGCACAATACATGTGCCGGAGGAGTTTGGCTACATAGGATGTCTTGCTGCCAACCGAACAAGAGGCAGCCAGACTAGCGTCCGCAGAAATACTAACAAAGACACTTAGACTGCAAAACGAGTATCTTGGGCGACGCAGGACAAGGGTGACTGTTTTCAATGTTGCCATAGATATATAGGCCAAACACATCGGGGCGTTCTTCAGCACGTTCAGAGACGTCGAGTCCGTGTCGTCAGGCATAGGCAGATACGGAGTCCGCACCGGAGACTATATAGTGATGGTCTCCATCAACAAAGAAAACTTCGACGCCATTCCGGACATGCTGGTGGTGAGGAACCGGCAACTTACAGTGGTGGTGGAAGGCAGAAGACCACACTGCTGGAGTTGCCGAACGAGGAGGGCTGGAGCCAAGTCGTTAAAAGTAGCAACTGGCACGGTAGCTTCCACAGAAAAACCTCAGAAGGAAGCTGCAAAGAAGGACGAGGAGGAGGAGGCAATGGAGACCAGCAACGTAGCCGGTAAAAGAAGAAGGGAGGAGGAAGGGGAGAAAAAAAGAGAAACCAAAAAGGAACCGGCCAACTAAACCCCAATCTCCTCCCAAAGCAAAAACAGGTCGTATCGCTTCCTCCTCCCACTCACCGAAAAAACAACCGGAGGAGGCAGCAAAGACAATCCCATCTCGGGCGAGGAGCTAATCAGCCTCACCAGCACCAGCGAGCAGGATTTTAGAGAAGCCTCCACCTTTTCAGGAAGGGGAGGGGATATGCTGGGTGGACAGGACTACCTATGAGAAGGATCTGCCGAGCCACCTGAAAATATCCCTACGACCTCTCCTGAAGCAAGTAAGGTGGAGGAAAAAGAGGTCGAAGACCAAAAAAATTTCAAAGAGGCTCCCATGCTGATCACCTTCATCCGGTATGTGAGCGGTCGCCACTACAAAGTATGGGACATGATTGCGGCCGCACAAAAAGCAATACCAGGCATGAAGCTGGTTGACTGGGAGCAGGAGACTCTGAAAAAACTGAATAAGAAATGTGTTGGGAGGGTTACGGCTTATGTTCACCCCTCCTTATATAGGGCGTTAAAACTAACGTTCCCTTCAGACGTCGGCGGAATTGTCACAGACAGACGGGTTACGTTCGAGCTGGGCTCTGGCAGTTTAGGACAAACCGTTGGCGTTCTCCACCTGGAGAACTTTCGGACTATGATTGACACTGCAAGGTAAGTGAAGATGGCTCTTAATTTGGCAAGTCTGAATGTGAGGGGTTTGAGGGATTGGAGTCATGCAGCGCATGTGCTTCAGGACCTCTTACTACTCAGAGTGGATGTGGCAACTCTACAGGAGACACACTTTGTTTGCTCTGCCGATGAGCGTGTGCTGGCTAACGAGTATTTCGTCTTCTCAGCATACGGTGATCGCAATGCCAGAGGTGTCTCCTTGCTGGTAAAGCGTTCCCTGGGCGTGAAAGTTGATGTTGTTTACGCTGGCGCAGCGGGCAGGTTGATCGTGGCCGATGTTGCCGTGAACAGTTGCAAATTCAGGGTGGTCGCGATTTATGCGCCCAACAGTGTTAGAGAGAGGCGTTCCCTGTTTCGGCAGATTGGGCCTTCCCTGACGGATCCGAACCAGATAGTTTTAATGTGGGATTGGAATTCCATCGTAGACCCCGAGAAAGATAAGGAAGGAAGGGGAGCTAGTAGGCAGGCATGGTGTGAGCTCAGTCTAATCAACCTGGAGCTACGTCAATGAGGTGACGGCTTGCCTCGACACCGATCAGAAAATCCTGCTTGATGTTGCCCATGTATGCGACAGCGTTTCGCCTCAATGGCCCGGGCTGGGACGAATGGTGTTTCACACGTTAAAGGCAATAGCAAGAATGGTGATATGAACGACACGACAGAAGGAGTTCTATGAGAACGTGACTTTTTCGCATCAGAATCTGATTGACTTCTTCAAACATCAATTGAAGGTGAAAATCAGATGTCATCGAAAAAGATTACATCGCATAGAATTCAACGAAAGATGGGTGAAAGCAGCAAGCTTGGTTGTGTGGAAGGGCGCCAGATGGGAGTTTTTCTTCCCACCACCGATACATGGCACTCACAGTCCGGGTTCTTGTACGGGAACCCACCCTAGTTAAGGTAGAGGACTCCTAGCTAGAAGAACGAATGTATCATAAAACTCAGCTTTAGTTACATAGGAACTCCCCCCCAATTTTTTTTTTTATTCCCTATATTAGAGCATAGAGATTGACCAGCTTGTTTCTGGAAAAGAAAACGGTTGGCAATCTTCCCAATAGTAAGGGAAGGGAGGGACCCATACTAACCCAAGCCCATCAAATTATATTTAGTTTTGCATTCAATTTTTTCCCCGATCCCAAGGACATCATCATCATTTGTAAATGAGGGAAAGTCATGTAGATATATTTTAAAAAAGATTCATCAGAGTAAATGGAGTATTTTGATGGATGATAAGAATGGAAGGATGAATGAAATTTTGTGGTGACTGGATATTATATGTATGAATGGGTCACGAAAGGATCTAGTTAAGAGTAAGATAGACAACAAAGATCAACCCTCAACCCATCCCCTTCAATTCGGCCTCAGTGCCTAAGTTTTTGTATTTTTTGAAAAAATAAAAAACTAAATATATCGGCCTCTTGGCTTAGATCAAAGTTCTTATTAGCTTAATATCTGATACGGAAAACCTTTTGTGCTGCAACAGTCCTTGAAGAATTTCCAGATTTCGAAGTCCAGTCGAGTTTCCAACTGACGTTGCGGAGAAGAAGGCAGATGGACAAACTCATTGCCGCGGAGCCAGCTAAGGTGACCAACCCCCACGTTGGTCTAAGCCGAAGCTCAGGTATTGAGCGATCTCTTGCCCCGGAACAAGCCAAGGCGACCAAACCCCTGTTTGGTCCAGGCCGAGGCTCAGGCAGAGATCAAACAAGGGTCATGGAACCAGCCAAGGTTGCCGGATCCCAGAAGGATCAATGCCAAGGCACTGATCAGGGAAAGAAGAGCGTACATGGGAAACTGTCTAACGCTGGAAAGGACTGGCCCGCTCTACCTGAATTGGAGACCAGTGCAGCAAAGGAAAACCCTAGATGGGGGTCATCCAAACCGACGGTTTCCGCAGAGGAGTATAGGGCGGCCCGACTGATATATGAAAAGTTCATCGATAGTAATGAACTGAAGACCGTGCCAGGGACATGGAACGCTCTTCAGCCGACAACTCTATCACTGGTAACATCCGACGTAGCCAGCCGAAGGCTGATGAGCATCACCAGGGAAACATTTGAGGGGGCGTTGAAGAGCAATGCCATTCCGGCACAATACATGTGCCGGAGGAGTTTTGCTAATTGGGATGTCTTACTGCCAACCGAACAAGAGGCAGCCAGACTAGCGTCCGCAGAAATACTAACAAAGACACTTAGACTGCAAAACGAGTATCTTGGGCGACGCAGGACAAGGGTGACTGTTTTCAATGTCGCCGTAGATATATAGGCCAAACACATCGGGGCGTTCTTCAGTACGTTCAGAGACGTCGAGTCCGTGTCGTCAGGCATGGGCAGATATGAAGTCCGCACCAGAGACTATATGGTGATGGTCTCCATCAACAAAGAAAATTTTGACGCCATTCCGGACATGCTGGTGGTGAGGAACCGGCAACTTACAGTGGTGGTGGAAGGCAGAAGACCACACTGCTGGAGTTGCCGACAACAAGGGCATATAGCCAAAGTATGCCCGAAGAATGCCCTGAAAACAGCAGCACCACCAGCAGCAGCAGCAACACCAGTACCAGCATCAGCAACAGCAGTAGCAGCAGCAGTAGACAAGCCCAGCCCTAAAGTCGTGACTCCGCCGGCCACAGGGAGCCAGGAGACCGAGGAGGGCTGGAGCCAAGTCGTAAAACGCGGGCGCAAGAAGGTAGCAACTGGCACCGTAGCTTCCACAGAGAGGGAACAGCCTCTGAGGGAAGCTGCTAAAAAGGACAGGGAGGAGGAGGCAATGGAGACCAGCAACGTGGCCAGTAAAAGAAGAAGGGAGGAAGAAGGGGAGAAAAAAGACAAACCGAAAAGGAACCGGCCCACTAAACCCCAATCTCCTCCCAAAGCGAAAACAGGCCGGATTGCTTCCTCCTCCCACTCACCGAAAAAACAATCGGAGGAGGAAGTGAAGATAATCCCATCTCGGGCTAGGAGCCAGTCAGCCTCACCAGCACCTTCGAACAGGACACTGGTTAAGCCTCCACCTTTTCAGGAAGGGGAGGGGATATGCCGGGTGGACAGGTCTACTTATGGAAAAGATCTGCCAAGCCACCTGAAAATATCCCTACGTCCTCTCCTGAAGATAGTTAAGATGGAGGAAAAAGAGGTCGAAGACCCAACAAATTTCAAAGATGCTCCCATGCTGATCACCTTCATCCGGTATGTGAGCGGTCGCCACTACAAAGTATGGGACATGTTGGCGGCCGCACAAAAAGCAATACCAGGTATGAAGCTGGTTGACTGGGAGCACCAAACTTTTAAAAAAATGAACAAAAAATGTGTTGGGAGGGTCGCAGCTTTTGTACACCCCTCCTTATATAGGGCACTTAAACTAACGTTCCCTTCAGACGTCGGCGGAATTGTCACAGACGGACGGGTTACGTTTGAGCTGGGCTCTGGCAGTTTAGGACAAACCGTTGGCGTTCTCCACCCGGAGAACTTTCGGACTGTGAGTGACATGCAAGGTAAGTGAAGATGGCTCTTAATTTGGCAAGTCTAAATGTGAGGGGTTTGAGGGATTGGAGTCATGCAGCACATGTGCTTCAGGACCTCTTAATACTCAGAGTGGATGTGGCAACATTACAGGAGACACACTTTGTTTGCTCTGCCGATGAGCGTGTGCTGGCTAACGAGTATTTCGTCTTCTCAGCATACGGTGATCGCAATGCCAGAGGTGTCTCCTTCCTGGTGAAGCGTTCCCTGGGCATGAAAGTTGATGTTGTGTACGCGGGCGCAGCCGGCAGGTTGATCGTGGCCGATGTTGCCGTGAACAGTGGTAAATTCAGGGTGGTCGCGGTTTATGCGCCCAACAGTGTTGGAGAGAGGCGTTCCCTGTTTCGGCAGATGGGGCCTTTCCTCACGGATCCGAAGCGGCTAGTTCTAATGGGGGATTGGAATTCCATCCTTGACCCCGAGATAGATAAGGGGGAGAGGGGAGCTAGTGGGCAGGCATGGTGTGAACGCAGTCTAATCGATCTAATCGCCGAGTACGAACTGGTCGATAGATATCGTGTAGATCACCCGAGGAGGGAGATGTGGATGTGGACGCATAGTGCAGCTTCTATACAGGACAAAACTTACTTGGATAGAATATTAGTAAGAAGAGTCGACATAGATTTCCTAACCTGTCCAACGTTTCACTGGCTAGGGCATTCGGACCACAAATTGGTGATGGCTCGGATGCGCTTAAGTGATAGGCCTAGTCTAGCTAGTTACTGGAAGTTCAATTCCTCCTTACTGGAGAGAGAGGACTTCCGAGAACAGCTAGAGGGGTTAATACAGCGGGAACTAGTGGGGGCGGTTACGGGAAATAAGTGGTGGTCTCAGCTGAAAAATAAGATTAGAACGTTTTCTATCAAATATAGCCAACGACTCTCGATAGATAAGGCTAAGACAAAAGCGTTATTAGAACAGAGATTAGAGCGGGCGGTGGCAGGGGGGGGATAACCTAACGATAGAACTAGCTAGAAGAGACCTGCAGCAATCGGTTAGCGAGCGCTACCAAGGTCAGATAGTTAGGGCTAGGTTAGGAAGAGTATCCAACGAAGCTGTGAAGCTTGACGCAGACTTGCGTAAGGAAGAGATCCGGCGATATGCCGACAAGCATATTCGCAGTGTCAAGACTACGGACGGGAGGACCCTGCGATTGACAAAAGACATATGCGAGGCCTTCCGGCAACACCTCCAGAAGCGCTTCACCAAGAAAGCTGGCCTGTGTGAACAGGAGTTTCGAAGCTATTTGGCTGACTTTCCCCGCCTCGGTGCGGCTGAAGCAGCTAGCTGCGAGGGGCAGATCACAGAGTGTGAGGTCCACGCTGCACTGAAACAGGTTGGCAAGAACAAGTCGCCGGGGCTGGATGGTCTGCCCTATGAAATGTACTTGAGGATGTCGCACATTTTTGTTCCCATCTTGGTAGTAATGTTTAACCACTGGTTTGACCAGGGAGCAATCCCAGGTCAGGTGACCAAAGGGTTGATCACACTATTGAAGAAGGGAGACAGGGATGTTGGGGAGGATTTAGACGACTATAGGCCCATAACTCTACTGAACACAGAGTTAAAGATTTTGGCCAAGACTCTGTCGAATCGATTGCGAATTGTCATCGAGGATCTGGTCGGACCTGAGCAGACTTATGCAGTGAAGGGAAGATCAATCCGAGACAATTTGCATACGATTCGCTCGGTCTTAGAGGGATTAGAAGACGACACAGAAGCCGCGCTGATCAATTTGGATCAGTCCAAGGCGTTCGATAGGGTGGACCATCAGTTTTTGGCGACAGTAATGCAAACCGCCGGATTCGAACCGGATTTCTGCAAGTGGATAAACCTCTTATACCGCTCCCCCAGAGCAGTGGTGCAAGTCAATGGAAAGAGGTCGGAGCCATTCGCTGTGTCACGTTCGGTTAGACAGGGTTGTCCAATGTCACCCTTGCTTTACGTCCTAGCGTTGGAACCCCTCCTTCGCAGGCTAAGGGATGAGGCGGTGCGTCCGGCCCTACGCGGAATACAACTCCCTGGCACAGCTCGAGCTAGGGTATCTGCGTACGCCGATGACGTGACCATCTTTGTGTCCTGTCAGCAGGACATAAGAGCGGCACTGAAGGTGATAGCACGATACGAAGAGGTAACAGGGGCCAAGATAAACCGCAGCAAGTCGAACGGCCTGCGGTTAGGTACCTGGAGAGGGCGCCTATCCCTGCCAGGGTCCTTCCAATGGACAGACGGACCGGTCTGCATCTTGAAGGTGTGGTTTGGGCCAGATCTCCAGTTGGAAAAAAATTGGTCGGAAGTACAGGCAAAGGTCGAAGCGTCGGTCGGGATTTGGCTTCGAAGGAAATTATCCTTAAAGGGCAGAGCGGAAGCATGCAGCACGTATGTGTTTCCTCTGATACTTTACCGGCTGTCTGTACTTCCCCTGCCTGCGGCACGGAAATTGGCATTGGAAAGGTCGCTCTTTTCACTGTTGTGGAGGGGAGGCAAGCCAATGGTCCGCAGACAGGTCTGTATACAACAAACGTGCAATGGGGGTTTGGGAATGCCACATTTGGAGAGTCATCAGTACGCGGAGAGATTGGCATTCCTGAACAGAACCTTGACGGAGGAACCTGCATGGGAGCAGAAGATTAGGGAGGCTTTCCCTAAGCTCGAGCTCAACCCCAAAGCCGAGAGCCGTCGTAGGCCTAGGGGTGAAGTGCTGTTCCTTGGTGAATGCCGGCGGGCATTGAGTAAACTTCCTCGGTCCAGTGACCTTTCACAGCCTAGAAGGATACTATATAGGGAATTAGTGGAGGGTGCCGCGAACGATCCACTCGGAGAGAGGCTCGGTATGTCGGGAGAGGAGCTCCGCTCCCTGTGGTGTTGGGCGCCAGGTGTAGAGTACCTCAATAACTCTGAGTTTTCTCTCACCTGGCGACTGGTCCGGAATGCGCTACCCCTTAACGACTCAGCTTTCAGAGTGGGCTCGGCGGACATGCCCGATTGTCCCCGATGCAACAGTGGAATTGAAGAAACGGCACAGCACGCCTTCTTCAACTGTGACAAAGTTCGCCCGCTCTGGAGCTACGTCAATGAGGTGACGGCTCGCCTCGACACCGATCAGAAAATCCTGCTTGATGTTGCCTACGTATGCGACAGCGTTTCGCCTCCATGGCCCGGGGTGAGACGAATGGTGTTTCACACGCTACTGGCAATAGCAAGAATGGTGATATGGACGACGCGACAGAAGGAGTTCTATGAGAACGTGACTTTTTCGCATCACAATCTGATTGACTTCTTCAAACATCAATTGAAGGTGAAAATCAGATGTCATCGAAAAAGATTACATCGCATAGAATTCAACGAAAGATGGGTGAAAGCGGCAAGCTTGGTTGTGTGGAAGGGCGCCAGATGGGAGTTTTTCTTCCCACCACCGATACATGGCACTCACAGTCCGGGTTCTTGTACGGGAACCCACCCCAGTTAAGGTAGAGGACTCCTAGCTAGAAGAACGAATGTACCATAAAACTCAGCTTTAGTTACATAGGAACTGCCCTCAATTTTTTTTTTTTTTTTTTTTTTCCCTATATTATAGTATAGAGACTGACCAGCTTGTTTCTTTAAAAGAAAACAGTTGGCAATCTTCCCAAAAGTAAGGGAAGGGAGGGACCCATACTAACCCAAGCCCATCAAATTTTATTTAGTTTTGCATGCAATTTTTCCCCGATCCCAAGGACATCATTTGTAAATAAGGGTAAATCATGTATATATATTTTAAATAAGAATCATCAGAGTAAATGAGGTATTTTGGTGGATGATAAGAATGGAAGGATGAATGAATTTTTGTGGTGACTGGATATTATATGTATGAATGGGTCACGAAAGGATCTAGTTAAGAGTAAGATAGACAACAAAGACCAACCCTCAACCCATCCCCTTCAATTCGGCCTCAGTGCCTAAGTTTTGTATTTTTTGCAAAATAAAAACTAAATAAATCGGCCTCTTGGCTAAGATCAAAGTGTAGTATCTGTTCTTACCAGTGTAATACCTATGACGAAATACCTTGTACAGCAACTGTGTAGAATTAGCAGTCCAGGACCAGCTTCCACCGGACGTTTGGAGAAGACAGAAGATGGACAAAATCACTGCCCCGGAGCAAGCCACTGTGACCAAACCCCAGGTTGGTCTCGGCCGAAGCTCAGGCAGTGGAAAGCAGACCATTCCCAAAGAGGTTGTACAGGCCAGCTCCCAGAGTGGCCAACTACCGTCCGTAAGCCTCAACACCCCGGAGCCAGCTAAGGTGACCAACCCCCAGGTTGGTCTAAGCCGAAGCTCAGGTGTTGAGCGATCTGTTGCCCTGGAGCTGGCAAAGGTGACCAAACCCCTGTTTGGTCCAGGCAGAGATCAAGGAAGGGCGATGGAACCCGCAAAGGTTGCCGAAGCCAAGAAGGATCAATGCCAAGGCACTGATCCCGGAAAGATGAAATCGTCTGACGTGGGAAAGGACTGGCCTGCCCTCCCTGAATTGGAGAAGAGTGCAGTGAAGGAAAACCCGAGATGGGGGTCGCCAAAACCAACAGTTTCCGCAGAGGAGTACAGGGCGGCCCGGCTCAGATACAACGAATTTATTGACGGTAATGAGCTGAAGACGGTGCCAGAGACATGGAACGCTCTTCAGCCGAGAACTCTGTCCCTGGTGACATCTGACGTAGTCAGCCGAAGGCTGGTGAGTGTCACCAGGGAAACTTTCGAGGAGGCGCTGAAGAGCAATGCCATTCCGGCACAATACATGTGCCGGAGAAACTTTGCTACCTGGGACGTCTTGCTGCCAACCGAAAAAGAGGCAGCCAGACTAGCGTCCGCAGAAATACAGACCAAAACACTTAGACTGCAAACCGAGTATCTCGGGCGACGTAGGACAAAGATAATTGTCTTTAATGTCCCCGTAGATATCTCTGCGGAACACATCGGGGCGTTCTTCAGCACGTTCGGAGACGTCGAGTCCGTGTCGTCAGGCATGGGCAAATATGGAGTCCGCACCGGAGACTATACGGTGATGGTCTCCATAAACAAAGAAAATTTTGACGCCATTCCGGACGTGCTGGTGGTGAGGAACCGGCAACTTACAGTGGTGGTGGAAGGCAGAAGACCACACTGCTGGAGTTGCCGACAACAAGGGCATATAGCCAGAGTATGCCCGGAGAATGCCCTGAAGGCAGCAGCACCACCAGCAGCAGCAACACCAGTAGCAGCAGCAGTAGAAAAGCCCAGCCCTAAATTCGAGACTCCGCCGGCCACAGGGAGCCAGGAGACCGAGGAGGGCTGGAGCCAAGTCGTAAAACGCGGACGCAAGAAGGTAGCAACTGGCACCGTAGCTTCCACAGAGAGGGAACAGCCTCTGAGGGAAGCTGCTAAAAAGGACAGGGAGGAGGAGGCAATGGAGACCAGCAACGTGGCCGGTAAAAGAAGAAGGGAGGAGGAAGGGGAAAAAAAAGACAAACCGAAAAGGAACCGGCCCACTAAACCCCAATCTCCTCCCAAAGCGAAAACAGGCCGGATTGCTTCTTCCTCCCACTCACCGAAAAAACAATCGGAGGAGGAAGTGAAGGTAATCCCATCTCGGGCTAGGAGCCAGTCAGCCTCACCAGCACCTTCGAACAGGACACTGGTTAAGCCTCCACCTTTTCAGGAAGGGGAGGGGATATACCGGGTGGACAGGACTACTTATGGAAAAGATCTGCCAAGCCACCTGAAAATATCCCTACGTCCTCTCCTGAAGATAGTTAAGGTGGAGGAAAAAGAGGTCGAAGACCCAACAAATTTCAAAGATGCTCCCATGCTGATCACCTTCATCCGGTATGTGAGCGGTCGCCACTACAAAGTATGGGACATGTTGGCGGCCGCACAAAAAGCAATACCAGGCATGAAGCTGGTTGACTGGGAGCATGAAAAACTGAAAAAACTGAACAGAAAATGTGTTGGGAGGGTCACAGCTTTTGTTCACCCCTCCTTATATAGGGCCATTAAACTAACGCTCCCTTCAGACGTCGACGGAATTGTCACAGACGGACGGGTTACGTTCGAGCTGGGCTCTGGCAGTTTAGGACAAACCGTTGGCGTTCTCCACCCGGAGAACTTTCGGACTATGAGTGACATGCAAGGTAAGTGAAGATGGCTCTTAATTTGGCATCACCTTCATCCGGTATGTGAGCGTGAAAGTTGATGTTGTTTACGCTGGCGCAGCCGGCAGGTTGATCGTGGCCGATGTTGCCGTGAACAGTTGTAAATTCAGGGTGGTTGCGGTTTATGCGCCCAACAGTGTTGGAGAGAGGCGTTCCCTGTTTCGGCAGATGGGGCCTTTCCTCACGGATCCGAAGCGGCTAGTTCTAATGGGGGATTGGAATTCCATCCTTGACCCTGAGATACATGAGGGGGAGAGGGGAGCTAGCGGGCAGGCATGGTGCGGACGCAGTCTAATCAACCGAATCACCGAAAACAAACTGGTCGATGGATATCGTGTAGATCACCTGAGGAGGAAGATGTGGACGTGGACGCATAGTGCAGCTTCTATACAGGACAAAACTTACCTGGATAGAATATTAATAAGAGGAGTCGACATAGATTTCCTAACCTGTCCAACGTTTCACTGGCTAGGGCATTCGGACCACAAATTGGTGATGGCTCGGATGCGCTTAAGTGATAGGCCTAGTCTAGCTAGTTACTGGAAGTTCAATTCCTCCTTACTGGAGAGAGAGAGGACTTCCGGGAACAGCTAGAGGGGTTAATACAGCGGGAACTAGTGGGGGCGGTTACGGGAAATAAGTGGTGGTGTCTACTGAAAAAAAAGATTAGAACGTTTTCTATCAAATATAGCCAACGACTCTCATTAGATAAGGCTAAGACAAAAGCGTTATTACAGCAGAGATTAGAGCAGGCGGTGGCAGGGAAGGGATAGCCTAACGATAGAACTAGCTAAGAGATACCTGCAGCAATCGGTTAGCGAGCGCTACCAAGGTCAGATAGTTAGGGCTAGGTTAGGAAGAGTATCCAATGAAGCTGTCAAGCTTGACGCAGACTTGCATAAGGAAGAGATTCGTTGATATGCCGACAAACATATTCGCAGTCTCAAGACTACGGACAGAAGGACCCTGCGATCGACAAGAGACATATGCAAGGCCTTCTGGCAACACCTCCAGAAGAACAAGTCGCCGGGGCTGGATGGTCTGCCCTATGAAATGTACTTGACGATGTCGCACATGTTTGTTCCCATCTTGGTAGTAATGTTTAACCACTGGTTTGACCAGGGAGCAATCCCAGGTCAGGTGATCAAAGGGTTGATCACACTATTGAAGAAGGGAGACAAGGATGTTGGGGAGGATTTAGACGTCTGCAGGCCCATAACTCTATTGACTAGAGAGTTAAAGATTTTGGCCAAGACTGTCGAATCGATTGCGAATTGTTATTGGGGATTTGGTCGGACCTGAGCAAACTTATGCGGTGAAGGGAAGATCAATCCGAGACAATTTGCATACGATTCGTTCGGTCTTAAGGGGATTCGAAGACAACACTGAAGCCACGCTGATCAATTTAGATCAGTCCAAGGCATTCGGTAAGGTGGACCACCAGTTCTTGGCGGCAGTGATGCAGACCGCCGGATTCGAACCAGATTTCTGCCAGTTGATAAGCCTTCTGTAGCGCTCCCCTAGAGCAGTGGTGCAAATGAATGGAAAGCGGTCGGGGTCTTTCATGGTGTCACGCTCGGTCAGACAGGGTTGTCCATTGTCGCCCTTGCTCTACATCCTGCCCTGTGCAGAATAGAGCTCCCTGGTGGGGCTCAAGCCAAGGTATCCGCGTACGCTGATGACGTGACCATCTTTGTGTCCTTTCATCAGGACATAGGAGTGGCACTGAGGGCGTTAACTCGATACAAATGGGTAAAAGGGGCCAAAATCAACCGCAGCAAGTCGAGCGGCCTGCAATTAGGTGCCTAGAGAGGGCCAGTCTCCCTCCCAGGGTCCTTCCGCTGGATAGACGGTCCGGTACGCATCTTAAAAGTGTGGTTCGGGCCAGATCTCCAGTTGGAAAGGAATTGGTCCGAGGTACAGGCAAAGGTCGAAGCATCGGTAGGGGCTTGGCTTCGAAGGAAACTATTCTTAAAGGGCAGAGCCGAGGCATGCAACACACAAGTCTTCCCTCTGATCCTGTACCGGCCGTCTGGACTTCCCCAGCCTGCGGCACGGATTTTGGCGCTCGAGCGATTGCTCTTCTCACTCCTGCGGAAGAGAGGCAAGCCAATGGTTCGCAGATAGGTCTGTATACAACCAACATGCAATTGGGGTTCGGGATGCAACATTTGGAGATTCACCAGTATACGGAGAGGTTGATATTCCAAATAGAGCATTAATGGAGGAACCTGCATGGAAGCGGAAGATTAAACATGCTTTTCCTCAGTTAGAGCACAACATTCAGGCTGAGAGCTATTGTAGACCTAGCTGAGATACGCTTCCTTGGTGAGTGCTGTCTAGCATTGAACGAGCTTCCTCAATCCAATGACCTTTTCCAGTCTAGAAAGTCAGTATTATGTCGGGAAATAGTGGAGTTGATCCACTCTGAGAGAAGCTTCCCTCCCTGTTGTGTTGGGCGCCAGGTGAAGAGTATCTCAATAATTGAGTTCTTTCACCTGGCGATTCGTTTCATAATGCTCTACCCCTTAATGACCTAGCTTCCAGAGTTGGCTCGGCTAACATGCCTGATTGTTCCCAATCTAACAACCGAGTAAGATAAACTGTCCAGCTTGCCTTCTTTAACAAAGTTTGCCCACCCTTTGACTATGTCAGCAAGGTAACAGCTCGCCTTTCACCCTCACTCCACATGAATCTATAAATATGGGATCAAGTAGAATTTCTCTTGATATCGTGTTGTATTTTCGTCAATGTACAATGAAAGACTATACAAAATAAATGCATTATGGTGATAGAGTGAAGTATGATTTGGTAAGCAAATCAGACTAGACAAGTTAAGATAAAGAATAACTAACAAATTCTCGACTTCATTGTCATTGTGTCACATTTTTCTTGTATTCGTTTCACTTAATGAAAATAAATACAAACACTACTAGATAAATAGTAATGGAAGCTATTGAGTAACCCAAAGGTAAAGCTAAGCACTCCTTTGCAACTTTAGAGGTCCTCATTGGCAGCAAAGAAAATCTAAAGCTAACCAGACAAGATAAGCTCCAAACTGCTCGTTAGGGCCACACAATAGTCACAATCTATTATGCTCTTACAACACTAATCACTTTCTCACAAATCAGCCCAATAAAGAAGGTAATTTTGACGGTCAATCAAATGGGAACAGGACTAATTTCCTTGCTATCCATGCCGACAACCATAATGTTTTGGCTCCTCCCTCCCAGGTCACAGGGCTAACACAGATAAACAGAGGACAGGTGAGTGGCAAAACAAGCAATAGACATTCAAATAGTTGAGTTCGGAAAGCCCTATGGGAAGCACCTCGGGCCCTAAAAGGCTACTGAAGACTATACAAACAGGTACTAAAACTTTGCTGACAGTAATGAAATCATGACAGTACCAGAAATGCGGGAATCCCTAAGGACTAGAGATGCTATGTATGAAGTTGACGACTACTAATTATCACCAGGGAAACATTAGAAGTCCTAAAAACCCATGATCTTCATGTGCCAAACTAAAAAGGAAGATAAAAGAAAAAAAGAAAAAAAAAAGATATCATCTCGGCCCCTGAAAACAGCCAAGCTCTCAAATAGATTCCAAAACTACATTGAGGGCAAACTCCTGACTGCAGGAAATGTGGGACCCTCTTCTGCAAATATTTTGAGAGATGAAGAACCAAGCACAACCGGGGGACATCTAGTGAGTGACCAATTTAGGCGTCAACATGAGAGATTGCATCATAGAATTGACGCTTTTCTGGACGTCCTAACCGTTAAGTAGTATCAGTTGACAGGGACATCCTAACAACACAAGAGACAGCCAAAAAATTGAGGAGACAATTATAAAGACCAACAGCTGCAACCAGTGTACCACGAATATCGAAAGATACACATTACAATTTTCTTTGTCTCGATCGATATCAGTGAAGAACACTTTGATGACCAGCAATAAATCCTTATACAATTATTTATCATTAATGATGAAATAATCATATGCTTAATAGAAAAAAAAATTCATTTTTCTGTTCAAAATATTACAAAAATAATACTTTATGCTTACTTGAATGGAACAAAGTAGTTCAGAGTATTGAATGAAATCCTAATTAAACCCATTACTTTCTAGAATATGATTACACTAGTTTCATGTTAAAACTTTTGTTAGTTGTATAAACCACAAGCAAAAAAACTGGCATTAAGGGAAACAAGTTCCACCCATCAATGGTTATTTGGATTTATGAGAGAAAAAAAAAAAAAAAAAAAAAAAAAAAAGAAATTAAATTCATTTCAACATTTGTGGGTTACTGAAAGGGAGAATCTATGATGGTTTATCTTCCTAAAGTTCAGTGAAGATTATGGATGGGTGGGTGTCTTTGCTCTGGGATAGAATGTTTCAGTTTGGATTGTTCGATAAGCATCACCTAGACGAATGTTACCAACATTTCCTCATCGTAGGTCAAGTTTTCCAGAATAGGAAGAGTCATATTGGCTAATGGAGTTCAAAGGTTGCAAGCAAACTAATATTTCAACTCAGAAATAAAGAAATCTAAAACCCTGATCAACTCAAGTTCAAAAACAGTCAGTGACTAATAACGAGGCTTTAGGGATCTCCTGTATCAAATAATTATCTGTTACAATGTAACAAAATGCAAGCTTTGCTTTTTTTGCCTGGTAAAGGCAGGGCAGGGAGGGGTCTTGTTTTTGGTCCAAATACATTCACATACACTGCAGTTTGAAGCCAGAATAAATGCTTCATTCCATTCCCACATTGAAGACCAACATCAAGAGCAAGAGCAATTGGTCTATAAATGTTAAGAGATCAACAGTCTTTGGATGGAGATGGTATATCAAGTTAGAAGGAAGACATTTGCAAACACTCAGGTGCTTCTATGTTTGTGTTATTTTTTGATGTCATAGATTCTATCGGTTTCTTTGTGTAGAGATGAAAAAGTTTGCCTCTTCTATTGGATTATACACCTAACGAGGGCTGGAGAATGAAGCAGCTGAAACGTGTTGACAACATCATGAATACTGGAATCTATGACAGTAGTAGCTGGTGAAGAGCATCCACGTACCTCCTTATATCCACAATTGATGAATTTTTCCACATGTACTATTCTTTCCTCATTCGAGATGTAAACTTTTATTCACCATAAATGCTTTCACTTGATTATTCCGTTCAGTTCCTTGACCGTTTCCATCGCCTGGGGGAGGACCTGAAGATAGAAGAAACTAATATATAACTTGTGTATAGAATGAATCTATAATAGCAAATAAGGGAAAATAGATTTAACATTCATGGAGTTATCTCCACACCAAAAATTGGATCTCATACACACACACTATTACTAAGCAAAAATTGGACTGGAAATCGCTTTATTCTCCTTCAGCATTTTAACAATATTGTACAAGTGAATGTTGCATAATTTACAACTTTTGCTGTTATATGGTAACATACTAATTTAAATTCCGTGTCAATCTACTTCAAAAATCAATGTGATATAACAAATTATTACATGGCTACAAATTTCTAAAAATCTCAATACAATTGAAGAAATCAGTGAGTGTACATATGCATTGTAATTACCCATCTACTGATCATTGTGCAAGTTTGACATTAGCCAGATATATTAAGCGGCATAGTATCGAATATGGAATTAAGAGGACAAGTGGTTTTAATCTAACAAAAAATCAGATTTTTATCCAAAAACAGATATAGATTTAGATATTTATATCTAAATTGGCACTGAAGAAAAATGACCATAATTACGTATGACACAGAAAATTTTATAACTATTATGGCAGGCTGCACCGCACCCCAAGTCCAGCCCCTTATGAACATGTGGCTTCGGAACGGGCAATGCCATAACAAAATAATCATAGCCACAAGTCTAGAAACATTTGGGTAAACTAACTAAAAACTCAACCCCATGGGCAAGTTTTCTTATTGTGGTCAAGGGTTGTTTATTTATTTATTGAATCTCACGTTATTTGGAAATTATGAACACTTTGATCACATCCAATTTAAGTATCTACAGTGACGTCACAAAACAGATGAATCATTATAAGATGGAAATCAAATCCTTACATGTGTGAGCGTGAACATGGACTGCACAACATGGGGGATGAGCAGATATTTTTCAGAAAGCAACTTGCTACGGACATGCCGGGGTTCAATTAATATCCACGTTTCATGGGGATAGATTGTGTGCTTATCAAGTTACGTTGTCATATAAAGACATTTAGTGAAGTGTTGCAGGCTATAAAAAATAAAAGTACAAAAGGTTATACATTGAGCTTCAGGAATATTTACAATACAAATAAGTTGTTAAATAGTTCAAATTTTATAAAATCACCAATATACAAATCAGATTGATGAAACTTGCTGGGAAGAAATGTTTGTACTTTGATCATTGTTAGTTAAGGAAAGCTTCAAGTGGATATTTCTCATATCTGGATAGATTTCTTCAAGTAAAAAAGCTTTTTATTTCAAGAAAAGATTGGTATACATCAAGATATCCTGCAAAAGCACCTTATTGGATCAGTTATTTTATTTTATTTTCAATCTACAAACAGCGAAATCAAAAGTAAAGAATACGCTTACACTATATTTGCGATCTGTACTGTTTGTTGCTATAGAGTGATAGCCTCAATCGAGTTGGGATGATTTAAGATGAATAGTAATCAAATCGAATGTTATATCCTCAGATTTTTTTTTTGAGAAAATTTCTTATCTCAGTTGTCCTTTTAATGGCACTGGTAACTATCACCAATTCAAGGTGATATTTTGGTGGCAAAATTCAACAGAAACCATTTTGGTATCAATAGTCCTTTTGGATTGAGTAGCTGGGACTGAAAGACCGAAGATGGAAAGAGACAAAAAAAAATTTCATGCAGGGAAGAGATAAAAGAAAAAAAATTGTTTTTATGAACCTGACTTTTGGCAAGATTAACTTCATCAAAACAATAAATAAATAAATAAATAAAAATATAACAAAAATATAAAGATTAAAGAATTAAGAATTTAAAAAAATAAAAAATAAAGTAATGGTGAGGTTTTTCTCAACAAAAAGCAGTTGGACATTAAATGAGGGTCTATTTTAGAAATTATTTGCATTGTTCAAGAGTAGCATGCTCATTCAGAATGTAACCAATAAAAAGATTCTATCCATCTATCTCTAAGCCAACTTTTGATGGGATTATGTATACCAGCAATTGTCCCTGGCAAAGTAACATCTGGAATCTGGTAGGTCTCACTTATTACTCCAATAAAAACATTCAGAAATTTTATGTTCCAGTTATTTAGCTTCAGCAAGTGGAGGAAATATTTTCATGTTCAAATCTTCTAAGTTCATTAGTGAAATCGACTCATTTAGATTTCAGAATATTTTAATTAAATATGAAATTAAATATAAAGACTTCTGGAGAAAAATAATTCTATTTATCTAACCATAGGGAGTTATTGTTTGGAATTTTTCAAACAAGATATTTACTGAGCTTAGTGCAGTTTTGGCAAATATCGAAGTGTCTCGATAGACAAAGTGCATTTGGGACAAAATTGTGATGCATCTATTGGAAATGTCTCTGTTCAAAAGAAGAAAACAAATTCTAAGATTTTTTTTTAGTTGGTGAGATCTATCCACGAGTTAAGCGTACCACTCAACTGGACCGTAACAGTCCGTCATAGGACCTTCCCTGGTACAAAACTACTGCTTTAAAACACTTTGCTTATATTTGTTTTTAAAATGGTTTTGATGGGAGGAAAGGATTAATTTCCTCAAACACTGAATCAGTTTATTGTCAAATAACATCATATAAAGTCTGAATTCCAAGAAAAGGTTTTTGAGGAAAACAACCAAATGTCTCACTTATAGTGCTGAAAACAAGGGATAGAATTCATTATGCAGGAGACATATGTCAAACACAACATACAAACCTAATATAAGTAGGGTGTAACAGGGGATTTAGGGGTCACATCCCAGCATTTAATTGTAGTTACCATACTGGGGTTTGGGCACGGACCCTGATGCTTGTATAATATATAGTAAAATTTGCAATAGATAATCTGCTCTAACACAAAGATTTCTTGGTTTATATCCCCCACTCACCAATCCAAAGGTCACCTTTTTGTATACTTGTCTTTTGTTCATTGAGGGGGGGGTGTTCATTCAAGATTTGAGGAATTTTCCTATAATTAAATCAGTATTCGATAGTGATAAGTAAACCTTATTAAGCTCACCTCCTAAAAATTAATTTTGTTCGTTTATTGTTATCATACAGAGCAGATTTATTTTGCAGCATACTTAGGAGCACACACACACACACCTTACTGGATGATGTTTTGGTACAATTCTCATATCCATCCATCTCATTAAGCTTGTGTAATATATCAGACATCATAGAAATAATGAAGATACACCTGTATTCAGCACAATTAAGCCAAATAGTCTTGTGCAAAAGGTATCCCCTCCCACACCTACAACATAATTGAGAAACATCTATATACCTTGCTTTATTTCTGAAAATAATCATCCAGTTTGTATTAGTTTTCTAAAGAATGCATATGATCTTTCACACTGACAGCCAGGATCCATCTCTTTTAGTTACCTAATACCCCTAACATTAATACAAAATCATTTTGATAAACATAATCCATTTATTCTATTTCTATTCTCATTATTGTATTCTTTGATTTTTGTTATTTCATTATGGTTAGGCAGATAAGTTTCAAAGGGATCTGGTTGCTTATTTGAAATCAAGATATTATCCAGATGAAAATAAATCAGCCAAGGCATGTTAAATACTGACCCATGTAAAGGAGTCAGAGCAGCACCATCTAAAGACAGAATGGGATACCAGCCCTATCCTATTCACCAGCAGAATCATAGATAAAATGCCCCAGAAGCCAGACCAAAAGTTATCACAACGTAAATCAAAAGTAACATGCAAGCTTGAACAAGCAGAGTTACACAAAAAAGATGAAATAAAACATAAGTTTGGCCAACAAGTATTGTCAATTAAACAAAAAGGCTTTAATTATAAAAAATTTTGAGAAAAATCTTTTATACATGAATATTGAATAAAGTTTCTACATATAATACACCTGATCTTGCAGGAACCCTTTTTTTCCAATATATACAGGTCTTTAGTAGATAGTCTGCCTGATAACCCAGTTGCACTTAGAGTAAAGGCAGATTTACAGAAATCTTCCAAAGAATAAATCTTCTATTATTCCAGTGTCTTCAACCAAATTTTTTGTACTCTCTAATTCGGTACATTTTAGGGCTACCTTGGATTATTTCATAGTCAAAAATTCACGTAGTTCCCGGCAGCATTCATTTTTTTTTTTTTTTTTTATCAAAACATTGAATTTTTTGTGAGCACATGTCAAACAGAAGGCAAGTGAAATGAACTTATTCATTGATCACCCCAAACACTGCCTAAAGACATTGGTCAGGTGACGGTTCCAATTGAGCAACAAACCAGACCTGATTTTTTTTAAATCATGAATTCAGGGTTTAAAACATACAGGTAATATTTTCATGGTGGTCATTGAATTTTACCACCAGAGCCTAACAAAGTAAAAAACGCATATAGGATGTGGTGATTCATAATTTCCATAGGAATGCCAGTATTACTTACAAAGAAGATTCTTAGTATAATACTATATAGAAAAAATTCTCAAGTTGTTTAAGTAGATGTCGATTATGGAGAATATTTTTGTAATCATCGTAAGGGGGGGGGCAACAATTGAATATAATGATTTGATGCTTAAATAGGCTAATTAAAAAAAAATCAGATAAAAATTAATACTGGGTCCTATTAGTCAAGTTCAAGGTATCATCAACGGACTTTTTGCAAAGCAATGTGTCAATCAAAACGTCTAACTTTAAATCTATCAATGGTATTGTAGATGATCTATGTTTATCAATAGAAGAAAAATGGTTGCAATGAATTACCAGCTATTTTGTTTCTATAGACAAAGTGAGACAGAAAACACTTTTACATTTGTGACCCAATTTACTAGTTTTGGGGGGAACACACACCCAAACTCGTCTAAGTTTCAGCCCAATGTTCATATTTTAAAATTTTTAAAATATGCTGATGGACTGATTTCAATGTTTTCATTTTTGACAGATTTTTTCCAAATTACATTTACATAAGATTGAAGGTGACTTCTGAACTTTTGTTATGACCCCCACCTGGTAAATAAATGAATTAATCACTATAATTCCCGAAATAAGCAATATTTTTGCATAATCCTATTAACCATTGAATAAACTAATTTTGTTGGATTCAAATTTCTGAGATAAAATTTTATTTCTGAAAGATTTTGTTTTAAACGTCAATTTCCTTATCTCTATTGACACAAATTTCAATCAAATTCCGCACACATCATGAAATCACTTAAAAATCCTGTGAGTATTCAAAGTTTTTTTTACCTCTAACTTCATATTATATTCTTGCAACTTCAAAGAAGAATATTTGCATTTTGCTGCACGTTTTTGAAGATGGTCCAGAAGTAATATTCACTAAAATATTTACACTAAAATAAGTACAGTAAATCCTCGGCTAAACAGACCCCCTAGTATAACAGTTTTCGGCTTTAGCAGACTCTACAATAAATAAATAAATAAAAGTGAATAAAAGTAAATAAAAATTTGCTTTCAGCCTTTCCAACCTGGATACTTTATATCTAAATTTAAATGTTCAATATTCAAAAAAGATTTCTCATATCGGTTTGGATTTTTCTTTTTCAAGGAGGCTCAAATAATTTTAGATCTAACAAAATCTGGATATCTTTTAGATCTTTCATAAAGTTCAATCCCTAGCTAAAGAGTAAATATACTCTGAGATACTAGTTTATATTATAACATTTCAATAAACCATCAGAGCAACGAGACCCTTTTCTTTTTAAAAAGGTTAAAAATTGGACAATGAGGGTCAGAGTTGTATTGACAATATTAAAACATGCAAGATTAGCTGAATTTTGTTGTGCACAAAGTGAAAAAAAAAAATTTTAAATAAAAAAAAATTGAAAAATAAATAAAGACAAGTTTGTCCTCAAAATTATCATTTTTCAAATACAAAAGTAGTGAACTTCTACAATTCTCTTCCCCAAATTTGCTAAACAGTCTGCTAAAATTAGTAATATCAAAATGTCCAACACGCTTGTGATAATGACCAGAACCCATGGAGACAGCGGCCATTACACTTGTACATTAACGGTAACCAAATAAAAGAGAAGAAAACGACATTACAAGTAAAAGAAAAAGATAAAAAGCTTTCAAAAAATAAATTATTTGTTTTCAGCAGAAACCAGCAAAGATTCTATAGTTTTATAACTAATGAAGTACTTAAGAGAATCCAACACTGAGAATGGTGTAGTTCAAAGGTGTCAGTACCAGACTCTGCTGCACATTAGTAAACGCCCCAAGTTTCAATTAACACATGCAAAAAAGGAATTTTATTAAGAAAGCTTTCAGCATAATAGTGAAGATTAAGGTTTGTAGTATGAAACAAATCAATTATGAACCTATAAAAAGGGATGAATTGAACATCTTACCTCTCTAGAAAAAAAAAATGTGGCTGCAGTTGTCAGTCTTGACCATGACATCAGTCTTAATGTCCATTGTTGGACATAGACCTTCCCCAGGATTAGCCACACTATCATGGGCATCGTGGAGCCAGCACTTTCTTAACTTGTCTAGCTCGTCTATCCATATAATATTCTGCTGGCCTCGGTTGCGCATGTGATCTCGGGGGATCCACGTTGTGAGTCGTGATGTCCATCGATTGTCTGCCATTCTTGCAATATGGCCAGCCCACCACCATTTGAGATTTTTAATGGATTCTATCATATCCTTGTCTTTTCTCTGATGTACTGTGCTGTCTTGTTGTCTCTCCATGTGAGGTCCAGCATAATTCTTTCATGCGCACGTTGCATGGTTCTCAATTTGTGGATCCATCTCTTGGTTGGGTTCCATGTTTCAGCTCCACATCCAAGTAGGAAATTCTTGCTGGGAGATAGACATCAAATATTTAGCAAAGAAAGGTGAAAAATTTACCATGACATCATTTAATATAAAAAGATTTTAACTTTGATCTTAAATACGACACCTCATATATATATATATATATATATATATATATATAAAATTCCCAAATATCATTGGACAGAGGAAATAAATAGCTTAGAATTGTGATAACGCTTAAAAATAAGTTCTCCCTATTTCAATATACAAAAATATATCAAAGAATACATCTTGAAATTAATTTTATTTTCATAATAGTAAATGTTATAGTTGGTTTTTTTTTCTATTATTGTCATTTAGTGCACAGATTAGTAGTCTAAAATTGGTAGTGTGTTGAGCTGAAGCAAGGTTCAGTCTCTGATCTCAGCTCAATGAAAATTTCACTCCCATCCCCTCCAACTTGGGCTTGTATCATTCAAGCCAAAATTATCTGATTTTTCTTTATTTGTATTTTCTTAAACATTGATCGTTACTGCACTTAATCCTGATCAGTGAGTGTGGCAAATAAGGAATGAAGAAGCATTCATCAATGCTATTTATTCTTTTTGAACAAAAATAATATTTTAAAGCATCCTTGATTTTTGCCAGTTTTCTTTCAAATAATAGTTTTATGTGACTTTGAGATTTAGAGATAAGCTGGTTAAAGATTTGAACCAAGGCTACTCAAACCATTTTTTAATTGTGACTCTTTTCCATCAGTATTTACTTGCTTCCCAACAAGAGTAAAATGTGACACAAGGTCAGTTTTATGTGGGGCTCTATACATCACAAGCCCGACCCTTGCTTTCTAGTGTAATGGGAAGGTGTTTCCCAGAGGTTACTGCCCCCCTTATACTGGGCAGAGTTATTTTTTGAGACCGCAGAACGTGAACATTTTTGATAGGACAGAATATTTCGGGAACCCTCTTTGTTGTATTACGTCTTGAGAAAGAAGCAATAGGTTCTAGTGACATGTATAATACGTACATTAAGTTTTATGGTTTTTGCTTTGAGATTTTTTTTTTTGATATGAGAAAGTGTAATACAGACAATTTCTTCCAAAATCGTCAAAAAATAGCATTCAGTCATTTCTACAATAAGCACTATGGGGTGAACCATTTTTTTTTATGGAGATAAAGAACAAAAAAAAAAAAAAAAAAAAAGGACTCAAAATATGAGTTACATTATTCTTTAAAAGAAAAAAAATTCTATGATCCTCAATATAAATGAATAATAATAATAAAGCCCCGATTCCCAATGAAGGTAGTTTTGAAATTGTCTTAAAATCAAATTCTTTCCCCCTCTAAAAGTTGATTTTAATCATCTCCCGCATTTTGAACTGTTCTACATCAAACAATTTCACAGTTAGTATATATTACATCTAAAGGCCAACGAATGAATATTCCAAAACATCATGCATGAACAACATAATCAACAATTTTCTAATGCTAAAGACCAAAGTTTTACACACATTGTAAATCGATCACCAACTATTCAAGAGCTCCCCTTATGATAAAAAAAAAAAAAAAAAAAAAAAAAAAAACACAAAAACAAAACACCATTTCCTGAATTGAAATTTCACAAGAAACTATGGTCAGGTTCAATTACTCAAACTGCATATGATAAATATTTTTTCCTAATTTGCTGTGCTTATCACAATCAAATCTCAAGCCCTTCCCCAACCAAGAAAAAAGTTTTAGTGATTTAAAGGGTTTCTTTTTCTTTATGCAAAAGCATTATGATTGCCATGTTCAGGTCTTTGGGACTTTACTTTGTTTTTAGACATGAGTTGAATAGAATAGCAAGTTATTTTGTTGATCTTACCAGCTTTTTCGAATATATTGATATCTGGTCCAAGGGTTTTTCTATTCAATTATGTCTAAAACAGACTAAAGTCCCAGAAGACTGGAACACAACAATCATAAAGCTTCTACACAAAAAAGGAAAACCCCAAAGACCTCAACAACTATAGGCCTATAAGTCTACTCAACCGCATCTACAAACTTTTCACAAAATTCATCACCAACCTGATCACTAAAACTCGAGATGAAAACCAAACCAGAGGAACAGGCTGGATTTAGAAGCTACTTGACCATGGACCATCTCCATTCAATAAATCAGCTCAAAGAGAGAGCAACAGAACATAAATGCTACAGCAAATTTTTACTTTATAAATTGAAGTTCCACTCCCA
This sequence comes from Thysanoteuthis rhombus, assembly GCA_963457665.1. Lineage (NCBI taxonomy): Eukaryota > Metazoa > Mollusca > Cephalopoda > Oegopsida > Thysanoteuthidae > Thysanoteuthis > Thysanoteuthis major. Next base: position 946,138 of record OY735231.1, read on the forward strand.
GGGAGAGGGTGGTTAGTCAGTATTCATACAAGTTATATAATGCAGAACTAAGAACAAAATTGAACCCCTTCAAAAATCAATGTAGTGAATGTAAAAAGAAATTGAATCACCAAAAGGCAAGTGCGTATACCATACCTTAATGTCTTCTGGAAACATGGGAGAAATAAAGGCCTTTCCACTATTTTACAGGGTTTTTTGTTTTGTTTTTTTTTTCGGGGGGTGTGTGTGCAAACAGACTTATAGGCAAAGTAACTTCAGCCCAAAATCCAGAAATTTTCTTCTTAGGCCATATGCTGGACAATCATGAAGGTATATCTGTTTTGTAATGTATCAGCCAAGTGCATGAAATAAAACAAAATTACTGGTTGAGGATGGAGGGAGAAGTGAACAAGACAAAAATAACATTTTCCTTTGAGCATGAACACACTCAAAAAGGAAATAAACAAACAAGTTAATTCAAATAATTTATTCAACATCAACAAAGAGAAGAGAAAAAAAATCCACTTTCTCTTTAAAGAGGATAACTAATTGGTGAAAGAGTTCCTTTCTTTTGGCTAGATAAATGCCTTTTTTCTTTTTAAAAAAATATACTATGTATTCCTTTGAGGGAAAAAGTAATCCAAATTTGTAACTATTCGCTTCCAGACTTTGAAGAAACTTGACATTCCAAGTGAGTTTTCAAACTTGGACATGATTTTATAAAAATTAAAAACTGGCAGTATTTTGGGCTTAATGACTATTTCAAGTACAGGTAAATGTAAGGTTGCTAAAAAAACTATCGACGTTAGTCTATCAAATGCATAATTGGACACATTACATCCTTTTCTCCCGCAAAACTTTTCTATACTGATAAATAGTTGACACTGACTAATGTACACTTGGGGGAAGGGACACAAAAACAGTTATGTTGTAGTTTCCGGGATTTCAATTTTCTTGTCCGACTTGGAGGCTAGGAAAATTGCTATCTTCAAGTGGCTGAGCTCATTGTTGACATATATAGTTACATCAAATAATGTATCAGATCCTTATGAGGTTTCAAAGGCTTTACAGAGTGTGTGTGTGTGGGGGGGGGGGAATGAGATGTGAACCAAGATGCAATCAGAAAAAAAGGTAAAAACATGGGAACACTTTGGCCACTGCTAACCATGCAGTCAAACATCAACTGTCTCAGGCAAACATAAATGTGCCTTTCATTCATACAGTAGGAACAAGAATTATAAATTATTTCATTCATCTTATGGACATATAGCTTCCTTCCTTCTGCAGACACATGGATTCCCAGTGATCAGGGTTAGGGGACTGGCAGAATTCTAGATGGAAACACCAAGTAAACCAATTCAGAGATTTATTGACGCCACAACGCCCATAATAGTGAAGAATGGCAAATCCTGGACAAGGTATGTGTCCATGATGGGGGGGGGGGGAGTGCGATATATCTTCAGATTTTCAAACTAAGTCAAGCCACTTAAAAGGAGAGGAGAAAGAAAAATAAAGAGACAGTGTATAAGGATTCTCACAGCAGGAATGAGAAAGATAGACAGTGAGTTTAGTTATATGAGAAACAAAAAACAGACAAGCAAAGAGAAAAGGGTAGATGGTCATTTAATTCCAGTATCAGATAAAAGAGGCTAAGTCAATTTTGTAAAAAGACTATGGCCTATAAGTTAGACGGACCAAATGTTGATCACCAGAATACCAAACAAGAAAGAGCGGGACGATCTACGAGCCACTGGTAGTAGAAAGACTGATTACCCCCCTCCCCGCCATCTCAGAGAGCAAAGTGACTGTTTGGTCTTTGTTTGAATAACATTCATGTATTCCCAGTCTACCAAACAGATAAGAAGTTCAATTTCGAATCTCAACTCCATGTGATGATAAGACTGGTTAGTTGCATTATCCTTAATTGTTTTATTCAGGTTTAAAAAGAAAAAAAAAAATATGCACTAATGACTGATGAAGATGTCCAATATCCTACTGACCTTGATTATTGTCTTGATTGTTTATGGAATCTCTTGATCATATTCCTGAATCTAGCATCATCTTTGGAAAATATGATGATATGGAATATTCTTACAGAAATGAGTTCCAGAAACGTACCACTGCCCATAATCATTGAGTTTTGTGGCTTCAAGACGATGGCAATCATCAACCTTGACATTGATTGACTAAAGAATATTTTGCAAGTTTTAGAGCAATGTCATAACTTAGAGACTTGCAGGGTGAACAGAAAAAACATTGAATATCAGATCCACAAACATACTGCGTGAAGAATACTGACGGGAATATTCAGATGAAACCCACTTCAGGTCATGGGTGTATGAATGGTGGAAATGGGGAAGATGAAATAGTGGTACCAGTTTGTAGACATGAATAAGCAAAGTTTCCTCTTCCTGATTATATTGAGGAAACTTCCATATTCTTAGGATTAGGTTGATGAAACAGAAAACTTCAACATCAATAAATGATTGATTTGTCACTCAGGCACAAAAAATGCAAAATAATTGATTGAGAAAAAAAAAAAGTTCTTGGATCTACTTTCTCAATGATGACTCAAACTTGTGAAGTATACTTATTTGCTTTTCAAGCAAGTTTGTGGCTTTTATAAAATGATAATGTCATGATGCTTAAAATAAAAAGATTATAAATTATAAAAGATATGTGAAACCATGATCTTCAGTGTATACTTGAAGACAATAAGTTTTCTATAGTCACATATACAGGACATTATGTGATACAAAACAGGACTGAGTTCGCTTTGAAAAATGTTGAACGGTCTTTAGAGATTCGAGGAATATGAAGCTGCTCTACATAAGAAAAAAAAAAGTCAATGATAGACACCTGGATCAACATGATAGCAAGCCTTTTTGTGGTAGGACTATTTTTAAATTGTTAAAAAGTGAATCCCTCAAGTTCCAAGAGGTAAAAAAAAATTAATTGGAAAAGAAAAGCCCCAAAAAGGAGGGAAAGATTGATCCAATCAAATGAGAGAGGGGGGAGGGAATGAAAAAAAAAAATGAAACATCAAGAGGGGACTCGCAAACCTGTGGAAATTCACCCCATCAATTCTGAAAAATTGAAGGGAGTTTGTGCATTGATGCAGAAAATTCAAGCACCCCGTAAAAGAGAATGGACTTTGGTTGATATGCTCAAGCCGAGCAGCATTGAAAAGAAAACAATGTTTTTGCAGTTGACAGAAAAAACTCAAACTAATGTCAGATTAACAAGGACGTAGTGATCAAATCACTGACCGGGTTGGGAGTGAAATTCCAGCAAGTCGTAAAAAGACTCAGATTTTTTTGAGAGTCTGCCAGTAATAGTCACTGGCAGAAGACCCGTTTGTTAGATAGGCAGCGAGACCTGTTTTCTTTCATGCAGGCAATGGAAAGTAGGGAAAAAAAAAAAAAAAAAAGGCACCATTGACCCGGGAGACCAAACTCAAAATCTATCTATCTCCACCATAGAAAAGAGGTCTACAGCAGACCAGCCCACCACCTGGTCAAGAAAGATTAGGTCCAATACAGGTACACATATAACCCCCGCCCCAAGTCTTCAACTCCATCGCAACAATACGTGGAATGTAAAGTGGTGGAAAAAAGACGGGAGGAATGCCAAAGCAGCGGTACCGTCTCCAAATACTCTTCAACTGTTTGGCACTAAAAGTCCGAAAGGGAAGAGCCCACAGACGTATGCTGATAAAAAATGCATTGGTTATGGGATATGCGTGTTAAACAGGCTTGCCTCCGAGAGAAACTTGCCAAGCCACTTAGAAATAGCCCCAAGACCCCTACTGAAGTAAGCAAAGGTTGGGGAGGGGGTTAGAGACCCAAGAAATTTCAAGGACGCTCTCATGCTCATCACCTTCATCTGGTATGAAGTTAGTTGATCGGGAGCACAAAACGCTACAAAAAAAAAAAAAAAAAAAAAAAAAAAGGGTTGGGAGGGTCACAGCTTAGGTTCACCCCTCCTTAGATAGGGCACAAAAATTAATATTCCCTTGGACATGAGCGAGATTGTTGCAGACAGTCAGATTACGAATAAGCTGGATACTGGAATCTTAGGATAAACTATCCAACTGGAGAACTTTCGGACTGTGTGTGACACTGCAAGGTAAGTTGAATAGCATTAAATCTGGCAAGTCTGAATGCGAAGGGCATGAGAGATTGGAGTCATGTAGCACATGAGCTTCAGGACCTCTTACTCCTTACAGTGGATGTTGCAACAATTCAGGAGACGCATCTTTGCTGGTAAAATGTTCCCTGAACACGGAGGTTGATCATGGTCGATGTTGCCGTGAACAGTTGCAAGTTCAGGATTGTCGTGATTTTTGCACCCAGCAGTTTTTGGGAGAGGTGCTCATTGTTGGCAGATGGGGCTCTTCCTGACAAACACAAGGTGGCTATTATTTATGGGAGATTGGAATGCCATCCTAGACCAAAAGATAGACAGGGGAAAGAATTGGGGAGGAATCAGACCACTATAAGCCTATAACTCCACTGAACACAGAATTGAAGATTTTGGCTAAGACCCTTTTTGATTTTGGCCAGAACTATGCTTTAAAGGGGGAAATCCGCATACAATTTACTTTGTCTTAGAGGTATTGAAAGATGACAACAGAGCTGCGTTGATTAATTTAGATCAGTCCAAGGCAATTGATAGGGTAGACCACCAGTTCTTGGCAACTGTGATGCAGACTGCTAGTTTTAACCCAGAGTTCTTCAAGTGGATAGGCCTCTTGTACCACTGGGAGCAATACAAGTCAACAGAAAGCAGTCTAAGCCATTCGTGGTCTTGTGCTTAGGCAGAAAAAGTTGCCCACTGCCGCTTTATATCCTCATGTTAGATCCCCTCCTCCGCAGCCTAAAGGATGAAGAGATACGTCCATACAACTACCTGGCAGAGGCCAGGACATAAGGTTGGCACTGAAGGCAATTGCACAATACAAAGAGGTAATGGGGACCCTGAGTTTAACAGCAACAAATCTAATGGCCTGCAGTTAGGTGCCTTGAAAGGGTCTGCACCTCTTTTGAGGTGCTTTAGCTGGATAGACAGAGTCGTCTGCATCTTCAAGATGTGGTTTGAACCAGATCTCCAGTTGGGAAAAAAATTGGTCGGAGGATCAGGTAGAGGTTGAAGTGTCGGTCAGGACTTGGCTGCAAAGGAAATTATCCTTAAAAGGCAGAGCCAAGGCATGCAGCACATATGTCTTTCCTCTGATCCTTTACTGGCTATCTATACTTCCCCTGCCTGCAGTACGGAAATTGGCATTTAAGCACTTGCTGTTTTCGCCTCTGTGAAAAGGGAGGTGAGCCAAGGGCCTGCAAAAAGGTATGTATACAATGAACATGCAATGGAGGTTTTGGGGGGGGGATGCCACTCATTCAGAGTCACCAGCATGCAGAAAGATTGGCATTCCTAAACAGAACCTTGACGGAGGAACCTGCATGGGAGCTGAAGATTAACAACACTTTTCCTCAGCGTGAGCTCAACCCCAAAGTTGAGAGTCATTGTAGACTTTAGGGAGAAGTGCAGTTCCTCGGTTAGTGATGTCGGGCATCAAGCAAGCTTCTTTGGTCCTCTAACCTTTTTCAGGCTACATAGGTACTATATTGGGAAATAGTGGAGCAGATCTGCTCGAAGTACCTCAACGACCGAGTTCTCTCACCTGGCGATCGGTTTGGAATACGCCACCCCTTAATGACTCAGCTGATATGCCTGATGTAACAACCGAATAAGGGAAACAGTCCAGCACGCCTTCTTTAACTGAGACAAGGTTCACCCGCCCTCGGGCTACGTCAACAAGGTAACCGCTCGCCTTTCACCCTCACAAAGGGTCAATCTATAAATATGGGATTAAATAGAATTTCTGTTGATACTGTGGTATTTTACTGAATGTACAATGAAAGACTAAACAGAATAAATGTGTTATGGTGATAGAAATAGTGAAATATGATTTGGTCAGCAAATGAGACTAGCCAAGATAAGATAAAGAATAACCAACACATTCTACATCATTGTGTCACATTTTTCTTGTATTCCTTTTACGCAATGAAAATCAATACAAACACTACTAGCGACACAGTTTTACAACTTTAGAGGTCCTTATTGGCAGCAGAGAAAAAGGTCTTATGCTAGCCTGACAAGATAAGCTCCAAACTGCATGCCAGGGCAACATGAAAACAATTGTCACAATCTATGGCACCCTTGCAACACTCAATCACTTTCTCCCAAATTGGCCCAATCAAGTAGGTAATTCCAACTGTCAATCAAATGGAAGCAGGATTAATTTCCTTGTAATCCAACGGAAGCATGCCAACAGCCAGGCAATCTAAAACACCAAATGGAACCCACACCATGGAACCCATACCATGGCACCATAGAGAGCACGGGGACTCAATCACAAGATTGTGTTCTAGCTACTCCCTCCCAGGTAACAGGGCCAACACAAGCCTGACAAGTCGTGAGACTAAAGGAAAATGGCTCGCCCTATTGAGAAGGAAAGGTGGGTAGCAAGGCAAGTAACAGAATGCACAGACATTCAAATAGCTAAGTTAAAAAGGCCCAATGGGAGGCGACGCAGGCCCTAAATGCTGCTGAAGACAATACAAACAGGTACCAAGACCTTGTTGAGGGTAATGAACTCAAGACAGTGTCAGAAATACAGAAATCCCTACGGACTAGAGACGCTAGATGTAGCAAGTTGACTACTAACCATCACCAGGGAAACATTAAAAAAGCCCTTGATGTTCTGGTACAGTGCATGTGACAAACTAAAAAGGAAGATTTAAAAAAAAAAAAAAAAAAAAAGATATCATCTTGGCCCCTGAAAACAGCCAAGCTTACAAATAGATTCCAAAACTACATTGAGGGAAAACTCCTGACTGCAGGAAATGTGGGACCCTCTTCCGCAAATATTTTGGGAGACGAAGAACCAAGTACAACCAGGGGACATCTAGTTAGTGACTCTGATTAAAGAGTCAACATAAGAGATTGCATCATGGAAGTCTCCACCACCAAGACAGGATTTGACGCTTTTTTGGATGTCCAGAACAAAAGAGAAGGCCAAAAAAATAAGATTAATATAAAGACCAAGACTCTTCAGCTGCAACCCAAGTACCATGAATATCGAAAGATACACATTACGATTTTCTGTGTCTCGATTGATATCAGTGAAGAACACTTCCATAACTAACAATAAATCCTCATACAATGATAATATATCATGATGAAATAATCATGCTTTGAAGGGAGAAGAAAAAAAAAATTTGTTTTTTTTCAAAATATTTCAAAAATACTTTATGCTTACTTGAATGAAACAAAGTAGTTCAGAGTATTGAATGAAATCCTAATTAAACCCATTACTTTCTAGAATATGTTCAGGTTTCATGTTTTTTTTCTTTTAGCCACAAGCAAGAAAAACTGGCATTGACTTGGGGTGGAAATAACACTAAGCGGGTTTGTGGAAAAGAAAGAAAAAGAAAAAATGATAAAATGAATTTCATCATTGGTTGATTACTGAGACGGAGAATCTATGATGGTTTATCTTAAGGTTGGTGAAGAGCAAGGGTTCAAGGATTGCCAATGTCAAATAAATATCTGATACAATGTACCAAAATGCAAGCTTTGTTTTTTTTTTTTGTCTGGTAAAAGGCAGTGGGGTGGTCTAGTTTTTAGTCCAAAGTGATCTACAAATACTTGTCTTAAGCCAGGACAAATGATTCATTCCATTTCTCACATCGAAGACCAACATCAAGTCAAAAGGCAAGAGCAATTGGTCTATAAGTGTTAAGAGACCAACAGTTTTGGAATAGAGATAGTATATCAAGTTAAAACCAAGACATTTGCAAATACCGAGGGGCTTTGATGTTTGTTTTTTTTTTCAATGATTCTATTGTTTTCTTTGTGTAGAGGTGAAAAATTTGCCTCTTCTATTGGATTAGACACCTAACAAGGGCTGGAGAATGGATCAGTTGAATTGTGTTGACAACACCATGAATAATGGAAACTGACGGTAGTGAAGAGCACTCACGTACTCCATGAGATAAAACAAATTACATGGTTACAAATTTAGAAAAATCTAAACACAATTGAAGAAATCTGTGCATGCATGTATGCATTGCAATAACCTGAATACAGGTGATTGTGCAAATTTGACACTTACCAGATATATTAGGTGGTACAGTATTGAGTATGGAATTTGGGGGATCAATGGTTTAAATTTAAAAAATTACATTTATCTATAAACAAAATTTAGATGCAAAATATCTGAACTCTAATACTTTGGAGTCATAATTATGTACAATAGAAACTTTCATTGCTTTTAAGGTAGGTTACACCATACCCCAACCAGGTCCAGCCCCTTATTAACATCTGCATTTGGAATGGATACAGCTACAATAGAATTATCACAGCCACAAATATAGAAACATTTTGGTGAACTAACTGAAAACCCCACCCAATGGAAGAGTTGTCTCTTAATACCAGTTGAATGCAGAAAAAAAAAATCTTTGCAAGTAATTTTAAATCTTGTTTCACTTGGATTTTGACCTTATAATTGTCACTGACTCAAAATGATCCACCATATAAGCAACCCAGGATCGTTTTTTCATACAGGTGACCAACTATAAGGATCGTATTTCACGTTATGATCATGTAAGTACAATGTCAATGCCACAATTTTATTTTTAATACTTATGTGACAATGCAAAAGTAAAGTAAAACACGTTTGGATATGGGACACGACGGAGGCAGACGACGAAGAGGCAGGGGTGGGGGCACACACGACAAAGGCAGACGACGACGAGGCAGGGGTGGGGGCACACACGACAAAGGCAGACGACGACGAGGCAGGGGTGGGGGCACACACGACAAAGGCAGACGACGACGAGGCAGGGGTGGGGGCACACACGACAAAGGCAGACGACGACGAGGCAGGGGTGGGGGCACACACGACAAAGGCAGACGACGACGAGGCAGGGGTGGGGGCACACACGACAAAGGCAGACGACGACGAGGCAGGGGTGGGGGCACACACGACAAAGGCAGACGACGACGAGGCAGGGGTGGGGGCACACACGACAAAGGCAGACGACGACGAGGCAGGGGTGGGGGCACACACGACAAAGGCAGACGACGACGAGGCAGGGGTGGGGGCACACACGACAAAGGCAGACGACGACGAGGCAGGGGTGGGGGCACACACGACAAAGGCAGACGACGACGAGGCAGGGGTGGGGGCACACACGACAAAGGCAGACGACGACGAGGCAGGGGTGGGGGCACACACGACAAAGGCAGACGACGACGAGGCAGGGGTGGGGGCACACACGACAAAGGCAGACGACGACGAGGCAGGGGTGGGGGCACACACGACAAAGGCAGACGACGACGAGGCAGGGGTGGGGGCACACACGACAAAGGCAGACGACGACGAGGCAGGGGTGGGGGCACACACGACAAAGGCAGACGACGACGAGGCAGGGGTGGGGGCACACACGACAAAGGCAGACGACGACGAGGCAGGGGTGGGGGCACACACGACAAAGGCAGACGACGACGAGGCAGGGGTGGGGGCACACACGACAAAGGCAGACGACGACGAGGCAGGGGTGGGGGCACACACGACAAAGGCAGACGACGACGAGGCAGGGGTGGGGGCACACACGACAAAGGCAGACGACGACGAGGCAGGGGTGGGGGCACACACGACATAGGCAGACGACGACGAGGCAGGGGTGGGGGCACACACGACATAGGCAGACGACGACGAGGCAGGGGTGGGGGCACACACGACATAGGCAGACGACGACGAGGCAGGGGTGGGGGCACACACGACATAGGCAGACGACGACGAGGCAGGGGGGGGGCACACACGACATAGGCAGACGACGACGAGGCAGGGGGGGGGCACACACGACAAAGGCAGACGAAGAGGGGGGGAAGGCACACACGACAAAGGCAGACGAAGAGGGGGGGAAGGCACACACGACAAAGGCAGACGAAAAGGGGGGGAGGCACACACGACAAAGGCAGACGAAGAGGGGGGAAGGCACACACGACAAAGGCAGACGAAGAGGGGGGGAGGCACACACGACAAAGGCAGACGAAGAGGGGGGGGGGAAGACACACACGACAAAGGCAGACGAAGAGGGGGGGAAGCACACACGACAAAGGCAGACGAAGAGGTGGGAGGCACACACGACAAAGGCAGACGAAGACGAGGGGGGGGAGGCACACACGACAAAGGCAGACGACGACAGCGGGGGGGGAGCCACACACAACAAAGGCAAACGAAAGCGGGGGGGGAGCCACACACCACAAAGGCAGACGACGACAGCGGGGGGGGGGGCGCACCACCAGGTGAGCCGAGGTAGATTTACAAAATCTTCAAAAGAATAAATCTATTATTGCAATTACCTCCAACCGGATTTTTTCCATTCTAATCTGACACATTTTAGGGGGACTTAACGATCATTTCCAAGTCTCAAACTTGCATAGTGCCCGCCAGAATCCACACATTTTTTCAAAACATTCATCAAGTGATGGTTTCAAATTGACTGACACACCAGGCCTGATTTTTTTTTCAAACATCAATTCATGGTTTAAATCATACTGGTAATATTTCTTGAAGGTATTAGAATTTTACCACCACACCTTATTCAACAAGGTGAAAGAAAGGAGGAGGAAAAATGAAAGAAAACAAGAAAATTAAAATCAAAACACTGGATGTGGCAATTCATAATATGCCTGGGAATAATAATATTCCTTATATAGAAGATCTGTTGAAGTAGTTGCCGATTATTGAAGAAAATATTTTCAAAAATTCTAAGGATTAATTAACAATTAATCAGAATGATAAAATGCTTAAATAGGCTAATTAAAACAATTTAGATGAAAAATTATTCATGGCTTTGCTGTTCAAGTTTTTAGGTATTATCAACAGAATTGAGGCGAAGTAATGTGTCGATTAAAACGTGTGTAACTTAGAATCTCAATTCTATTCTAGTTGATCTGTGTTTATCAATAGGAAAAAAATGACTTCAGTAAATTACCAGCTACTTTGTTTCAATGGACAAAAATGGCCAGAAAACTCATTTACATTCTTAATCCAATTTAAAAGTAAATACAAGTCTGAATTTTAAAATACAAGTCTGAATTTTAAAATGCAAGTCTAAATTTTAAAATACAAGTCTGAATTTTAAAATGCAAGTCTGAATTTTAAAATGCAAGTCTGAATTTTAAAATACAAGTCTCAATTTTAAAATGCAAGTCTCAATTTTAAAATACAAGTCTAAATTTTAAAATACAAGTCTAAATTTTAAAATACAAGTCTAAATTTTAGAAATACAAGTCTAAATTTTAAAAATACAAGTCTAAATTTTAAAAATACAAGTCTAAATTTTAAAATGCAAGTCTAAATTTTAAAATACAAATCTGAATTTTAAAATACAAGTCTGAATTTTAAAATACAAGTCTGAATTTTAAAATACAAGTCTGAATTTTAAAATACAAATCTGAATTTTAAAATACAAGTCTCAATTTTAAAATGCAAGTCTCAATTTTAAAATACAAGTCTAAATTTTAAAATACAAGTCTAAATTTTAAAATACAAGTCTAAATTTTAAAATACAAGTCTAAATTTTAAAAATACAAGTCTAAATTTTAAAAATACAAGTCTAAATTTTAAAATGCAAGTCTAAATTTTAAAATACAAATCTGAATTTTAAAATACAAGTCTGAATTTTAAAATACAAGTCTGAATTTTAAAATACAAGTCTGAATTTTAAAATACAAATCTGAATTTTAAAATACAAGTCTGAATTTTAAAATACAAGTCTGAATTTTAAAATGCAAGTCTAAATTTTAAAATACAAGTCTGAATTTTAAAATGCAAGTCTGAATTTTAAAATGCAAGTCTAAATTTTAAAATACAAGTCTCAATTTTAAAATGCAAGTCTCAATTTTAAAATGCAAGTCTCAATTTTAAAATGCAAGTCTCAATTTTAAAATACAAGTCTGAATTTTAATTTGCAAGTCTGAATTTTAAAATACAAGTCTGAATTTTAAAATGCAAGTCTGAATTTTAAAATGCAAGTCTAAATTTTAAAATGCAAGTCTAAATTTTAAAATACAAGTCTCAATTTTAAAATGCAAGTCTCAATTTTAAAATGCAAGTCTCAATTTTAAAATGCAAGTCTCAATTTTAAAATGCAAGTCTGAATTTTAAAAAACAAGTCTGAATTTTAAAATGCAAGTCTGAATTTTAAAATATAAGCCTGAATTTCCGCCCGGTGTTCACATTTTAAAATTCCAAAATTATACTAAGGGGCCAATTTAATATATATTCATTTCTTACTGAATTTTTCTAAATTACATTCACGTAAGATTGAACGTGACTTACAAAATTTTGTTATGACCCCCACCTGGTAAATAAATGAATTAATCACTATATTTCCAGAAATAAGCAATACTTTTGCATAATCCTGTCAACCATTAAATAAACTAATTTTGTTGGATTCAAATTTCTGAGATAAAATTTTATTTCTGAAAGATTTTGTTTTTAAATGTCAACTTCCTTATCTCTTTTGACACAAACTTCAATCAAATTCCGCACACATCATGAAATCACTTAAAAATCCTGTGAGTATTCAAAGTTTTTTTACCTCTAACTTCATATTATATTCTTGCAACTTCAAAGAAGAATATTTGCATTTTGCTGTACGTTTTTAAAAATGGTCTAAAAGTAATATTCACTAAAATATTTTGGAAATCGAAGTTCTGTAAATCCTCGGCTAAACAGACCTCCCGGTATAAGTTTTCAGATTTTGCGGATGCTTTAATAAATAAATTTAAAAATAAAGAAATTGAAAATAAATGAACAAATAAAGATTACTTTCAGCCTTTCAAACCTGGATACTTTAGATCTAAATTTAAAGTCCAATATCTAAAAAAGATTTCTCATATCAATTTAGATTTTTTTTTAAAGAGGCTCAAATAATTTTAGATCTTACAAAATCTGGATATTTTTAGATCTTTGATAAAGTTCAGACCCTGGCTAAAGAGTAAATATACTCTGAGATACAAGTTTATTACAACTAAAATTATTTAAGTTTTCTACGAAGGGGAAAAAAAAGTCCAGTCAGTTCTTGATCGTAAAACTGGAAGCTTTTGTATCAGTGGTCATTTTTTTTTTATAGTAAATTGCCCCTCCCCTATTTCAATGAACCTGCTTTACTGTTTAAGAAAATACTAATTTGGGAATAAATCAGTATTACAATTTTAAATCTGTATCTTATGTAATGGTTACATGGAAATATGTTAGAATAATTTTGAAAAAATTCATTAGTTTCTTATTAGTTAACTTTGGTTTCTCAAAATATATTGACCTGTGTAATCTTGAAGACTTGTCTAGATTATTTTCTTTGAAACTTGCGGTTCTGAATTTCAGTTTTAGTTACTTTCAATCCATTACACCCTAGTCTTCTTGAAATATTTGTTTTTAGGGGAAAAGTCTTACGACGGAGGGTGTCTATTTAAAATTAGAGACATCTTTACAGGGGGTTGGTTTCGGACTAAGTAATAAATTAACTGAATTATATTTAACAGTTAATCTTAAAATATTGATTATTTTTTTAAATTTTGTTTTTATTCATTCAAAAAATTAAACGGTATTGGAATTCAGTTGGTCACAAAATATTAAAATTTTAACTGAAGTTTTCAGTTAGTTAAAATTCGGTGATTGAAGGTTCATGTAGTTCACTTCAAGATAATTTCCTGGAACAGACATGTTCGGGCATTATTTGCATCCCAAACCAGTTTTTCTTGAACAAGATTTTTTTTTTAATTACTCCTTTTAAATTGGAAATACTGATAAAAAGATGATTCATTAAGTTTTCATTAAATAATTTTGCAATCCTCAAAACGGCATTAACTGATGTAGAAGTGACAAAAACAAAAGAGGAAAACCTGAATGTGGTACAGAAATTAAAACCAATTGAAAAATTTGCTAAAACTGGACGATTATTTTCGTCAATTTCACAGACATCTTCTGTATTACATTTCAATTAATATTCATGTTATATTGAAATATTATGGATTTTGAAAAGACTCAAGAGAGGTGGGGGTCCCTTTTTAGGGAACATTTGATCTGACAACTGTAAGCCCCTACTAACCCGAGAGTTTACTGATTTTTAAGATTACAATTCTTTACTAAGGACTTTGGTAGTTTTAATATGTGTGCATGTGTCTGGGCAGGAAATCTCTTTACAAAGTATGTAAAATGCTAAACTTGACTGTTTGGAGAACATTGCAAATATCACTTCAAAGAGACCATACTTAAAAAGTTAAAACATGTTTGTCCATAGAATTATCATTTTCAAATACAAAAGTAGCCAACTTCAATTCTTTCCTAAATTTTACTGAATAAACAGCAAAAATTAGGAACAAAAAAAGACAAAAGTGTCCATGCGTGCAATAATGACCAGAACCTTTGAAGACGGCGGCCATTACGAAAGTACAATAACAATAAGTAATTAAAACGAGAAAAAAAGAGATTACAAGTAAAAAAAAAGAAATTATTAAAATAAACCATTCGTTTTTAGTAGAAACCAGCTGAAATTCTATAGTTTTATGACTAATGAAGTACCCAAGAGAATCTTATATTTAGGTGTTGTTCACGGGTCACAGAACTGCAGGACCACACTCTGCTGCACACTACTAAAGGCCGTAAGTTTGAATTAACCCAAGAAATTAAAATAAAAAAGGAATTTCAATAAGAAAGTTTCCAGTCGAGTGGTGAATATCAAAGTTTTCAGTATAAAACAAGTGATATACGAGTCCAGAAAAGGGATGAATTAAACATCTTACCTCTTCAGGAAAAAATGTCGTTTCTGCTTTTGTCGGTCTTCTCCAAGAAAAATGTGAAAATGATGAAATAAAATCCAATTTTGATTGGTCAAACGAATCACATGACTCAATGATAACCTCAGTCACGTGACAGTGGTGGCTTATGTTAATTCATGTTTAAAATTCATGATTATCATTGGACAGAGGAAATAGCCTAGATTTGTGATAAGGCATAAAAAAAAATAAGTTTTCCCAATTTCAATCCAAAAAACCTATACAAAAAATATTGAATTTTGTTTTTTAATTACGTAAAATAAATGCATTTTTTTCATCGCCATTTAATGTCATCTGAAATTGGCACAGTGTTGAGCTGGGGTGAGTGTCAATCTCTGGTCTCGGCTCACCACAAATTTTACTCTATTATAGTATATTGACCGCACTCCCCCCTTAGCATCAGTAGTAATTTTATTATTGTCTCACACTGGGATTGAACCTAGAACCATCAGATTACTTGCAGTAATTTTGTCTGATTCTGTAACCATTACGCTATGTGTCCATGTGGAAAATCAATGCTAACTTTAAGGAGCCTCAAACCTCTGGTGACAGTTTTTGGTATTTGATGTTATTGTTTTCTGTCTTTCATTATTACAGGTATCCATTTCATTATTAATCGTATCAATTTTAATGCTAGGATTACTGAGGCAGTTTTTCTTGCCTAGCATATTGGACGACTCTTTCAATTTTCCAATCTTCCAGTGTTCTTCCTGATCAATTATCTCAACCTCGTTCCACACGAGAAGGTAGTCTCCCTTCTACTTCCATACGTGATCAGCTATACCCAATTTGTTACTTTCGCCTTTGCTCGCCGCTTTTCGGTGTTCTTCCACCCGAACCTTCAAGGGGCGACATGTTTCTCCTGTGTATTCGTGCCCACAGCTGCACCGTATTGAGTATACGCAGTTCTTGGTTTTCGATAACCAAGTGGGTCGTTTGGTGCGGGAGAGGTAGCTGCGTAGCGTTGATCTACTTATGAATACAGCCCGGATATTATATGGGACGCAGATCTTCCGGATCTTCTCAGATACATTCTTAAGGTAGGGTAGACGGACCGTAGTTGATTTATGATTGTCATCCTCCTCCTCCGTCACTCTCTTTTCTCTAGTGGTGTCAGTTAAACCTTTAGGGGTAACCATTTTTCTGGAGATTCTTGCTTATGGTACGCATCTCACAGACGTATGTGTCAGTGTCACTACTCATTAGCTTTGCTCGGTGCTGTAAGCATCGGACGATCCCTTTCTTAACGCTGTATGGATGGTTAGAGGCCAAGTTGAGATATTGACCACTGAACGTTAGCTTACGATACCTAGATGTATTGAAACCTTGTTCCGATCTTGTTACCAGTACATCCAGGAAGGCTAATTTATTGTTACTCTCCTTTTCCATTGTGAACTGTATTGCAGCTCTGGTTGAGTTCACGTGGTCAAGTAGTAACTGTGGGTCTTCCGAATGTGGCCATAGTACGAAGGTGTCATCTACAGATCGAAGCCACATGCTTGGTCTTAGTGGTGATGTTCCTAAGGCCAATTCCTCTAAGTACTCCATGTATATATTTGCCATCACTCGTGATAGCCGTGATCCCATAGCTAAGCCTTCCTCCTGTTGGTACGTCTCATTGCCCAGTCGGAAGTATATTGTTTCAATGCAGTAAGTCAACATTTCCATTAGGTTGTTAACGGGGGTGCTGGTGCGTTCATTCAATGTGGGATCTAAACCTAATCTATCCCTAACAACTGACAGTGCTTCGGATGTAGGTATTCGTGTGAAGAGACTCACCACGTCTAGGCTCAACATTCGTTGTGTTTGAATTGTAGCCCCTCTGAGTTTTTCCACGAAGTCAGCTGAGTTCTTTACATAGGATGAGGTCTTCCCCACCAGTGGGTTGATTATACTCACCACGCACCAGCTCAGTGGATGGCAGCTTACTATAGGTGGTAATGAAGTACCCACCTTGTGAATCTTTGGGAGGCCGTACATAAATGGTGGCTAACTATATTTTTGTGTTAACTGTCTGTAGGTTACTGGGGGTAAGTGATCCTTGTTCTTGCTTAGGATCTGCGACAGCTTCCTCTCGGTTTTCAGAGTTGGATCTCTTTTTAACTTGCAGTAGCTATCCTCCCCAATTATGTTGGCCAACTTTTCACTGTATACTAGCTTGTCCAGTGAAAAGTGCGGTCAATATACCCCCGTCGGTTAAATAAAGGGTTCGGTTCGTTACTTCCCCACACCTACCAGATGATACCTGATGAAGGCTGTAGAGTTCAACGACCAAAACGTTGTATGAAAAACGACCAAGATGAGGATGGTCCGAATAATAATAGAAATTGAATAATTGTTTTTGAACTTAATCCTGATCAGTGAGGAATAACAAAGTGCTATGAAAAAGTGCTGCCCGGAGCTTACTGCATCCCCCGGGACTGGGCTGAGTTATTTTAAGAGGCCACAGGACGTGAATCTTTTGTTGAGACGGAATATTTCCAGAATCCTTTGTTGTAGTATGTCTTGAGATTGAAGCAATAGGTACTCCTGACGTACGTATAATATGAAGTTTTATGGTTTTTATCCCCCAAATCCTTAATAACTGAAAGTGTAACAAAGGATTTTTTCTCAAAAGAGTGATCAATAGCAATCAGTCATTTTAACAATAAGCATTGGGGGTGGGAAATTTATTTATTCATAGAGATTTAAAAAAAAAAGAAATAGGTTACATAACTCTTTAAAGATTTGTGGCCCTCAATATTTTTTAACGCGACTCCCCTATATCCAATGGACGTAGTTTTAAAATTGTCCTAAATCGAATTCTTTTCCATCTAAAAGATGGTTTAAATTATTTCCCACATTTTGAACGGATTTACATCAAACCATCTTATGGGTATTATATATTATACCTGAAGGCCGAAGAATGAATAGTCCGAAACAATGTGCATGAACAACATAATCAGGGACTTTTTTCCAGTTTTACTATAGAATCGAATTTCAAACAATCCAAAAAAATAAAAATAAAAACCACATCCGCATGCACATTTCCATCCAAAATTGAGAGAGGGAGAGAAAAATACGAACGGAATCCAGGATCTAACCGAAAAATTATCTACACTTCACCCCCCTCCCCCCACACACACACTGAATCTAAAAATATCTAAATTGACACGTAAAAACATTGTTTTGCGTCTATCCACGACAAAAGAATCTAGTTTTAGATGTAAATATCTAAACGACAATGATGTCGAAAATTTAGCGGTTTAAAAGACAAACGAATTTGTTACAAGACAAACATTTTGGCATCAAATATGCTTATGCCTGCCATTGATTGAAAGACATAAGTTTCCAGTTTGTTTGATCATTCTATGTACATAGTAAATTACAGCTACGTACAATAAATCCAGTCCTGTAGTATATTTTGTAAATCGGAGAACCACTCCCAGGGAGAGGGTGACAAGTCAGTATTCATGCAAGTTGTATAATGCAGAACTAAGAACAAAATTGAAGCCCCATTCAAAATCAATGCAGTGAATGTAAAAAGATATTGAATAATTACCAAAAGGCAAATCTGTGCTGTGTAACTTACTGTCTTCGGGGAGGGGGGGTACACGAGGAACAGGCCTTTTCACTATTTTACAATTTCATCTTTTTTTTTGTAGGATGGGGTTATGGGACCGATTGCAAACAGACTTATGAGCAAAGTAACTTCCGTCCAAAATCTAGAATTTTTCTACTTTGGCCATATGCTGGACGACCATATTGACGATTGTCAACGTATATTTGTTTTGTAATCTGTCAGCCAAGGGCGTGAAATAAAACAATTACTTGAGGAGGGGGAAGAAAAAAAAAGAAATGAACTGTTTTTGCTGCCAACCGAAGAAGAGGCAGTGAGACTAGCGTCTGCCGAGCTGGAGACTAAGACGCTGAGGCTGCAACCCGAATATCTTGGGAGACGTAAAACAAAGATAACAGTCTTCAACGTCCCGGTAGATATCTTGGCCAAACACATCGGGGTGTTCTTCAGTGCGTTCGGGGACATCGAGTCTATGTCCAAAGGTATGGGAAAGAATGGAGTCCGCACCGGACACTATACGGTGATGGTCTCCATAAACAAAGAAAACTTTGACGCCATTCCGGATGTGCTGGTTGTGAGGAATCGGCAGCTAACAGTGGTGATGGAAAGCAGAAGACTGCACTGCTGGAGTTGCAGACAACAGGGGTATATAGCCAAAGTATAAGCCCAAAACACCTTGAAGGCAAGTGCAGCAGTAGTCAGGCTCAGCACAGGGCGTCCGACGAATGAGGGAGGCTCGAGCCAAGTTCTTAAAAGAGGACGAAGAAATGAAGCAGCAACTGGCACCAGCAAAGTTATATAGAGAGAGAAGAACCCCCGGAGGAAACTGCAAAGGAGGAGGAGGCCATGGAGACCAGCAACGCGGCCGGGAAAAGAAGGGAGGAGGAAGGGGACAAAAAAGGAAAACCAAAAAGGAATCGGCCAACGAAACCCCAAACCCCACCCGTATCGCTTCCTATTCCCATTCACCCAAAAAAGAACCAACGAAGGCGGAGAAAGAAGGTACAACACTGTCGAGGAGCCAATCTGCTTCATTTTCGCCTAGCAGCAGGAAGGACAGGACTACCTATGAAAGAGATCTGCCGAGCCATCTGAAATATCCTCAAGATCCCTGCTGAGGCAAGTAAAGGTGGAGGAAGGAGAGGTCGAAGACCCAACAAATTTCATGCTGATCACCTTTATCCGGTATGTGAGCGGTCACCACTACAAAGTATGGACACGGCAGTCGCACAGAAAGCAATACCGAGGATGAAGTTAGTCGACTGGGAGCTCAAAAAACTAAAAAAAAACTGAGGGTCACAGCTTATGTTCACCCCTCCTTATATAGGGCTTTAGAGGATAAAAAGAGGAATGATGTAATAATAATACTACCGCTAATAATAATAATAGTAATAATAATAATATCCTGGATATTTTTAAAGGAAAAAAAAAACACCTCTCTATTCATTCTGAACTTTCTGTTATTTTCACACAAAATCTTTCAGAAAGTTGCTTTTTTTTATTCCTTATATTGGAAAAGGCCAAACAGGTGATCAAAAGGCCCGACATTGGATTCCCTGGCATAGAAACGTACATCCAGCCAGAGAGTGTGTGGGTTCAAGGGTTGGGGCTCTGTCGTCGACTGATGAAACGCAAAGCTTCCGCTCAACTCTTCTATGGAAGAGGGGTCGGGGAAAGAAGGACAAGATAACTTTCAATCAGGGTCAAACTCAGGGGAGGGGGGGATGCTAAAAGTGCATCTCACCTATTCCCTCTTATTCTTACAGTCAGGAAGAAAAAGAAAAGTTTCGAAGTAAAAATCTGTAGAAATATTCGCTTTTAAATCTTTTACACGATGATTATAAAGGATTGTAAAAAAATAAAAAAAAACAATCGCATATGTATTTTACTGAGCATGGTAGGATTGTTTCATGATTTAATCTCTAATAAGATAACAGACAGTCATTGGGAAGTGGTTTTTTAATAGAATAATAGTTTCCTTTCTCCAAATCATAGTATTGAAATATTATTGTAATATTGTATATGTCGACAAAAGTTCTATTTTCGAAGTCCCATTAGAGTACTTTCGCAATATGTCTTGTTCTCTGATCATCCCTGTTGTGAATCATGATGTCTCTTCGGTGTCTGCCATTCCTGCAACATGTCCAGCCAATTGCCATTTTAGTTTGCATTAAGATATTAAAAGTTGATAACATTTGCTCCAAAGCCAAGATGGCTCCGTTTAGACCTTTTCAGGTTTTCGAAATTCACTCATGTATGATTACTACATTGATGAAATTTTTTTTAAAACCTTGTAAACATTGATATTCAAAGCTAAAAAGACTCTGTGCATAATTTTGGGGGCTAGGTTTGGACTTTTACTCATACATCACTCAAATATGAAAATATTCTATTGAAAACATTGATTTCGAAGCTGTAAAGGCTCTGTTTATACCTCTTTCTTTTTTTAACTTGGTTTCGACATTTCAAAAATACAATCATATATCATGAGTACATTAGATATGATTGTAGAAAAACCATGTAACCATTGGTTTTCAAAGCTAAAATGGCCTCGTTCATACCTCTCTAGGCTTGGTTTTGACACTTGCTCACATATTGCAACGTTTCAGAAAAGCATTAAAAATCTTTGAAACATTAGATTAAAAGCTAAAAAGGCTCCTTATGACTTTTTCGGTTCAGATGTTTCGAAAGTTCAATCATATAATAATATTACAAAAAAAAACAAACTAAAAAGGCTCCGTTCATATTTTTGTATTCAAGGTAATTGTTGAAAAACCTTCAAAGCATTGGTATCAAAACTAAACAGGCTCAGTTTACGGCCTTTTAGGCTTTCTTTTGACAATTTGAATTTATATAAACCTTGGAAACACTGGTCCCGACGCCCAAAACACCCTGTTTGTACATTTTTAGGCTCGGTTTTCACACTTGGTTATATATCATTACCACGTTCAATAAGATTGTTAAAACCTCAAAAACGTTTGTTATGAAGCTAAGGAAGCTCTATCTGTACCCTTTCAGGTTTAGTCTTGACTCTCCCTTGCACATTATGAGTGCTTCCAGGAGGATTGTTGAAAACCTTCAAAACCGTTCTTGGAGACATTGATTCCAAAAATAAAAAGACTCGGCAGGCTCGGTTTTGATACTTTCAAAAATCACTTACATATTAACACTACATCCAAGAAATTGTTGAAAATATTGGTTTCAGAGCTAAAACACTCTGTTCAAACCATTTTGGGTTAAGTTTTTGCACTGAGAAAATTCAATCATTCAATGTGACTTGATTCAAGGAAATGGTGATAAAACCCTGAAAGCGTTGCTTTCAAAGCTGAAAAAAGCTCTGTTTATACCCTGTTAGGCTTTCTTTTGACCTTCTAACTCATATATTATTAGTACATTCGAGATAATTAATAAAAACCTTCAAAAAAGTTTTTTTTAACTTTGAAAAGTCCCTGTTTATATGATTTTAGGCTTATGTTTGGTCATATGTTATTACTACATTTAATACAATTGTTAAAATCTTTGGAACATTGGTTTTCAGTGATAAAAAGGCTCTGTTTATACCTTTTCTGGCTGTATTTATATACTTTGAAAATACCATCATATATTCAAGGGAATTGTTGGAAAATATTGAAATCATTACTTTCAAAGCTAAAAAAAGATTTCTTTATAGCTTTTTAGGCTTTGTTTTAACACTTACACATATAGTATTACTACACTGAAAAGAAATTCTTAGAGACCTTTAAAACATTGATTTCAAAGCTAAAAAGACTCTGTTCGCACCTTTTTGTGGCTTTATTCTGAAACTTTACAAATTCAATTTATATTTCTATGTGGTGATACATTCACCTAAATGTCAAAAAACGTTTTCAAAATATATTGAGTACCAAAAATATCTCTACTATTATATAACCTATTTCCCTAAATGAGGTGAACACTGCCTACATAGGAGAAAATTGTTGAAAAAACCCCAAAATCACGGGTTTTGGAAGCTAAAAAATCTGTTTATACCTGTTTAAGTCTTGGTTTGGACACTTACTCATGCATAATTTATAAATTCAATAAAATTGTCAAATAAGCTTGAACACAATGGTTTCAAAGCTAAAAAGACACTGTTTATACCCGTTCAGGCTTGGTCTTGAAACTCAATAACACATTATTACTACGTTCAGAAAAAATGTTGGAAACCTTGAAAACATTGGTTTAAAAGCTAAAAAGTCTCTTTTCAGACCCTCTCCGGCTTGCTTCCATCTCTCACTCATATATTATTACTGCATGCAATAAAATTGATGAAAATATTCGAAACATTGGTTTCAGAGCTAAAAAGTCTCTCTTTATACCTTTTCAGGCTACCTTTCACCTCTTATTCATATATCATTACTGCATGCAATAAAATTGTTGAAAAAATTTGAAACATTGGTTTCGAAGTTAAAATGTCTCTCTATAGACTCTTTCAGGCTTGCTTTCAACGCTTATTCATATATTATTACTGCATGGAATAAAATTGTTAAAAACGTTGGTTCAGAGCTGAAAAGTTTATCTTTAGACCTTTCCAGGCTTTCTCTCACATCTTATTCATATATTATTACTGCATACAATTAAATCATAAAAAACATTCGAAACATTGGTTATAAAGATAAAAAGTCTCTCTTTATACCCTATCAGGCTTGCTTTCACCTCTTACTCATATATCATTACTGCATGTAATAGAATTGTTAAAACCAACTAAAACATTGGTTTCAAAGCTAAAAAGTCTCTCTGTAGACTCTTTCAAGCTTGTTTCCACGTTTAATTCATATAAAATAGCTTCATGGAATGAAATTTTTAAAAACATTTGAAAAATTGGTTCCAAAGCTAAAAGGCCTGTCTTTACACTTTTTCAGGCTAGCTTTCACATCTTTTTCATATATCTTAACTGCAAGCAATCAAATTGTTAGAAACATTTGAAAGATTGGTTTGCTTTGACCTCTTATTCATATATTATAACAGTATGCAACAAAATTGTTGACAACATTTGAAAGATTGCTTTCAAAACTAAAAAGCCACTTTTCATACCCTTTCATGCTTGCTCTCATTTTTTATTCATATATTATTTATGCATGCAATAAAATTGAAGAAAATATTGGTTTCAGAGCTGAAAAATTTTTTCTTTAGACCTTTCCAGCCTTGCTTTGGCATTTTATTTATATATTATTACTGTATGCAATAAAATTGTTAAAAACATTTCAAAGATTGGTTTCTCAGAGTAAAAATCTCTCTTTATACCCTTTCAAGCTTGTATTAACGTCTCATTAAAATATCATTATTACTGCATGCAATAAAATTGTTGAAAACATTTTAAACTTTTGTTTCAACACTTAAAAGTCTCTCTTTCGACCCTTTCAGGCTAGTTTTTGCCTCTTATTCATGTATTATTCCTACATGCAATAAAATATAAAAACTATTTAAAAGATAAGTTTCAAAGCTAAAAAGTCTCTCTCTTCAGACTCCTTTCAGGCTTGCTTTCAGGTTTTATTCATATATTATTACTGCATACTATGAAATTGTTAAGAACATTTGAAACATTGGTTTCAATGCTAAAAAGCCTCATTTTATACCCTTTCAGGCTTGCTTTCACTCTTTATTCATATATTATTACTGCATACTATGAAATTGTTAAGAACATTTGAAACATTGGTTTCAATGCTAAAAAGCCTCATTTTATACCCTTTCAGGCTTGCTTTCACTTTTTATTCATATATTATTACTGCTTGAAATAAAATTGTTAGAAAACATTGGTTTCAAAGCTGAAAAGTTTTGCTTTAGACCATTAAGGTCTTGTTTTCACGACTTATTCATATATTATTACTGCATGCAATAAAATAATTGAAAATATTCGAAACATTGGTTTCAAAGCTAAAAAGTCTCTCTTTATACCTTTTCAGGCTACCTTTCACCTCTTATTCATATATCATTACTGGATGCAATAAAATTGTTGAAAACATTTGAAACTGGTTCCAAAGACAAAAAAGTTTCTCTTTATAACATTTGAGGCTTGTTTTCACCTCTTTTTCATATATCATTATTACTGCATGCAATAAGATTGTTGAAAACATATGAAGCATTGGTTTCAAAGCTAAAAAGTCTCTCTTTAAACCATTCCGGGCTTGCTTCCACATTTGATTGATATATCATTACTGCATGCAATAAAATTGTTAGAAACATTTGAAACATTAGTTTCAAAGCTAAAAAGTCTTATTTTAGACCTTTTCAAGCTTGGTTTCAACTTTTACACATATATCAATACTGCATGCAATAGAATTGTTAAAAACAATTGAAACATTGGTTTCAAAGCTGAAAAAGCCTCTCTTTACACCATTTTCAGGATTGCTTTCACCCCTTATTCATATATCATTATTACTGCGTGCCATAAAATTGTTGGAAACAATTGAAACATTGATTTTAAAGCTAAGAAGTTTCTCTTTACACCCTTCCAGGCTTGCTTTCACTTCCTATTCATATATTATTACTGCATATTTTCAACAATTTTATCGCATGCAGTAATAATATATGAATAAGAAGTGAGAGCAAACTTAAAAGGTCTAAAGGGAGACTTTTTAGCTTTGAAACCAAAGTTTCAATTGTTTTCAACAATTTTATTGCATGCAGTAATAATATATGAATGACAGATGAAAGCAAGCCTGAGAGGGTCTAAAGAGAGACTTTTTAGCTTTGAAACCAATGTTTTAAATGTTTTTAACAATTTTATTGCATGCAGCAATAATATATGAATAAAAGGTGAAAGCAAACCTGAAAGTGTCCAAAAAGAGACTTTTTTGTTTTGAAACAAATATCTGAATAAGGGGTAAAAGCAAATCTGAAAGGGGTCTAAAGACAGACTTTTTAGCTTTGAAACCAATGTTCTAATTGTTTTTAACGATTTCATTGCGTGCAGTAATAATATATGAATAAAAAGTGAAAGCGAGCCTGGAAAGGTCTTAAGAGAGACTTTTTAGCTTTGAAAACAATGTATCAAATGTTTTTAACAATTTTATTGCATGCAGTGATAATATATGAATAAGAGGTGAAAGCAAGCCAACAAAAGTGTAAAGAGAATCTCTTCAGCTTTGAAACCAATGTTTTCAACAGTTTCATTGCATGCCGTAATAATATATGAATAAAAAGTGAAACCAAGCCTAAAATGATATGAGCAGAGGCTGTTTAGCATTGAAACCAATGTTTCGAATGACCTCAACAATTTTATTCTATGCTGTATAATATATGAAGAAGAGGTGAATGCAAGCCTGAAAAGGTTTTCCTCTAATGTTTCAAATGTTTTCATCAATTTCATTCCATGCAGCAATGATATATGATTAAAACATGGAAGGAAGCTTGAAGGGTCTGGAGAAAGAGTTTTTAGCTTTGAAACAAATGTTTACAATATTTTCAACAGTTTTATTGCATAAAATAATAATATATGGATAGGAGGTGAAAATAAGCATGAAAAGGGTCTAAAAAGAGACTTTTTAGCTTTGAAACATATATTTCAAAAGTTTTTGTTAATTTTATTGCATGCACTAATGATATATGAGTAAAATGTAAAAGCAAGCCTGAAAGAGTCTAAAGTAAAATTCTTGAGCTTTGAAAACAACGTTTAGAATGTTTTTGGCAATATTATCATATGCAGTAAAGATATATGAATAAGAAGTGAAAGCAAGTATGAAAAGGTCTAAAGAGAGGCTTTTTAATTTTGAAACCAGAGTTTCAAATGTTTTCAACAATTTTATTGCATGCAGTAATAATAATATATGAATAAGAGGTGAAAACAAGCATTAGGGGGTATGAAGCGAGACTTTTTATCTTTGAAACCAATGTTTGAAATGTTTTCAGCAATTTTATTGTATGCAGTAATAATATATGAATAAAATGTGAAATCAAATCTGGAAAGGTTCAAAGAGCAACTTTTCTGGCCTGAAACCAATGTTTTCAACAATTTTCTTGCATGCAGTAATAATATATGAATAAAAAGTTAAAGCAAGCCTGAAAGGGTTAAAAAAGAGGCTTTTTGGCATTGAAACCAATTTTTCAAATGTTCTCAAATATTTTATTGCATGCCGTAATAATATATGAATAAATAGTGGAAGTTACCCTGAAAAGGTCTAGGGAGAGGCTTTTTAGCTCTGAAACCAATGTTTCAAATATTTTTAATAATTTTGTAGCATGCAGTAATAATATATGAATAAAAGGTGAAAGTAAGCCTGGAAAGGTTCAGAGAAAAACTTTTCAGCATTGAAACCAATGTTTTCAACAATTTTATTTCATGCAGTAATAATACATGGAAAAAAGGTTAGACCAGGCCTGAAAAGGTATGAATAGAGGCTTTTTAGCTTTGAAACAATTGTTTCAAATGTTCTCAACAATTTTATTGCATGAAGTAATATTATATGAAAGAGAGCTGAAAGCAAGCCTGGAAGGGTCTAAGAAAGATCTTTAGCTTTGAAACCAATGTTTCAAATTTTTTTAACAATTTCATTGCATGCAGTAATGATATATTAATGAGAGGTGAAAACAAGCCAGAAAAGGTATGAATAGAGACTTTTTATCTTTAAAACCAATGTTTCAAATGTTTTTTACAATTTAATTGTATGCAGTGATAATATATGAATAATATCTGAAAGTAAGCCTGGAAAGGTCTAAAGAGAAACTTTTCAGCTTTGAAACCAACGTTTTCCATAATTTTATTGCATGCAGCAATAATATATGAATAAACGGTGGAAAGAAGTCTGAAAAGGTCTATAGAGAGACATTTTAGCTTGGAGACCAATGTTTCAAATGTTTTCAAGTTTTTCATTGCATGCAGTTATCACATATGAATAAGAGGTGAAAGCAAGCCTCAAAAGGGGTCCAAAGAAAGGCTTTTTAGCTCTAAAACCAATGTTTCAGATGTTTTCAATAATTTTATTGCATGCAGTAATACTATATGAATAAGACATGAAAGCAAGCCTGGAGAGGTCTAAAGAGAAACTTTTCAGATTTGAAACCAATGTTTTTAACAATTTTATCGCATTCAGTAATAATATATGAATAAAAAGTGAAAGCAAGCCTGAAAGGGTATTAAGAGGGACCTTTTAGCTTCAAAACCTATGTTTCAAATGTTCTTATCATTTTTATTGCATGCCGTAATAATATATGAATAAAAAGTGAAACCAAGCCTAAAATGATATGAGAAGAGGCTGTTTAGCATTGAAACCAATGTTTCGAATGACCTCAACAATTTTATTCTATGCTGTATAATATATGAAGAAGAGGTGAATGCAAGCCTGAAAAGGTTTTCCTCTAATGTTTCAAATGTTTTCATCAATTTCATTCCATGCAGTAATGATATATGATTAAAACGTGGGAAGAAGCTTAAAGGGTCTGGAGAAAGAGTTTTTAGCTTTTAAACCAATGTTTTCAAGGTTTCCAACATTTTTTCTGAACGTAGTAATAATGTGTTATTGAGTTTCAAGACCAAGCCTGAACGGGTATAAACAGTGTCTTTTTAGCTTTGAAACCATTGTGTTCAAGCTTATTTGACAATTTTATTGAATTTATAAATTATGCATGAGTAAGTGTCCAAACCAAGACTTAAACAGGTATAAACAGATTTTTTAGCTTCCAAAACCCGTGATTTTGGGGTTTTTTCAACAATTTTCTCCTATGTAGGCAGTGTTCACCTCATTTAGGGAAATAGGTTATATAATAGTAGAGATATTTTTGGTACTCAATATATTTTGAAAACGTTTTTTGACATTTAGGTGAATGTATCACCACATAGAAATATAAATTGAATTTGTAAAGTTTCAGAATAAAGCCGCAAAAAGGTGCGAACAGAGTCTTTTTAGCTTTGAAATCAATGTTTTAAAGGTCTCTAAGAATTTCTTTTCAGTGTAGTAATACTATATGTGTAAGTGTTAAAACAAAGCCTAAAAAGCTATAAAGAAATCTTTTTTTAGCTTTGAAAGTAATGATTTCAATATTTTCCAACAATTCCCTTGAATATATGATGGTATTTTCAAAGTATATAAATACAGCCAGAAAAGGTATAAACAGAGCCTTTTTATCACTGAAAACCAATGTTCCAAAGATTTTAACAATTGTATTAAATGTAGTAATAACATATGACCAAACATAAGCCTAAAATCATATAAACAGGGACTTTTCAAAGTTAAAAAAAACTTTTTTGAAGGTTTTTATTAATTATCTCGAATGTACTAATAATATATGAGTTAGAAGGTCAAAAGAAAGCCTAACAGGGTATAAACAGAGCTTTTTTCAGCTTTGAAAGCCACGCTTTCAGGGTTTTATCACCATTTCCTTGAATCACGTCACATTGAATGATTGAATTTTCTCAGTGCAAAAACTTAACCCAAAATGGTTTGAACAGAGTGTTTTAGCTCTGAAACCAATGTTTTCAACAATTTCTTGGATTTAGTGTTGATATGTAAGTGATTTTTGAAAGTATCAAAACCGAGCCTGCCGAGTCTTTTTATTTTTGGAATCAATGTCTCCAAGAACGGTTTTGAAGGTTTTCAACAATTCTACTGGAAGCACTCATAATGTGCAAGGGAGAGTCAAGACTAAACCTGAAAGGGTACAGATAGAGCTTCCTTAGCTTCATAACGAACGTTTTTGAGGTTTTAACAATCTTTTTGAACGTGGTAATGATATATAACCAAGTGTGAAAACCGAGCCTAAAAATGTACGGACAGGGTGTTTTGGGCGTCGGAACCAGTGTTTCCAAGGTTTATATAAATTCAAAGTGTCAAAAGAAAGCCTAAAAGGCCGTAAACTGAGCCTGTTTAGTTTTGATACCAATGCTTTGAAGGTTTTTCAACAAATACCTTGAATGCAACAATATGAACAGAGCCTTTTTAGTTTGTTTTTTTTTTGTAATATTATTATATGATTGAACTTTCGAAACATCTGAACCGAAAAAGTCATAAGGAGCCTTTTTGACTTTTAATCCAATGTTTCAAAGGTTTTTAACGCTTTTCTCAAACGTTGCAATATCTGAGCAAGTGTCAAAACCAAGCCTAGAGAGGTATGAACGAGGCCATTTTAGCTTTGAAAACCAATGGTTACATGGTTTTTCTACAATCATATCTAATGTACTCGTGATATATGATTGTATTTTTGAAATGTCGAAACCAAGTTAAAAAAAGAAAGAGGTATAAACAGAGCCTTTACAGCTTCGAAATCAATGTTTTCAATAGAATATTTTCATATTTGAGTGATGTATGAGTAAAAGTCCAAACCTAGCCCCCAAAATTATGCACAGAGTCTTTTTAGCTTTGAATATCAATGTTTACAAGGTTTCAAAAAAAATTTCATCAATGTAGTAATCATACATGAGTGAATTTCGAAAACCTGAAAAGGTCTAAACGGAGCCATCTTGGCTTTGGAGCAAATGTTATCAACTTTTAATATCTTAATGCAAACTAAAATGGCAATTGGCTGGACATGTTGCAGGAATGGCAGACACCGAAGAGACATCATGATTCACAACAGGGATGATCAGAGAACAAGACATATTGCGAAAGTACTCTAATGGGACTTCGAAAATAGAACTTTTGTCGACATATACAATATTACAATAATATTTCAATACTATGATTTGGAGAAAGGAAACTATTATTCTATTAAAAAACCACTTCCCAATGACTGTCTGTTATCTTATTAGAGATTAAATCATGAAACAATCCTACCATGCTCAGTAAAATACATATGCGATTGTTTTTTTTAATTTTTTTACAATCCTTTATAATCATCGTGTAAAAGATTTAAAAGCGAATATTTCTACAGATTTTTAACTTCGAATCTTTTCTTTTTCTTCCTGACTGTAAGAATAAGAGGGAATAGGTGAGATGCACTTTTAGCATCCCCCCCCCTCCCCTGAGTCTGACCCCGATTGAAAGTTATCTTGTCCTTCTTTCCCCGACCCCTCTTCCATAGAAGAGTTGAGCGGAAGCTTTGCGTTTCATCAGTCGACGACAGAGCCCCATCCCTTGAACCCACACACTCTCTGGCCGGATGTACGTTTCTATGCCAGGGAATCCAATGTCGGGCCTTTTGATCACCTGTTTGGCCTTTTCCAATATAAGGAATAAAAAAAAAGCAACTTTCTGAAAGATTTCGTGCGAAAATAACAGAAAGTTCAGAATGAATAAAAAGGTGTTTTTTTTTCCTTTCAAAATATCCAGGATATTATTATTATTATTACTATTATTATTAGCGGTAATATTATTATTACATCATTCCTCTTTTTATCCTCTAAAGCCCTATATAAGGAGGGGTGAACATAAGCTGTGACCCTCAGTTTTTTTTAGTTTTTCGAGCTCCCAGTCGACCAACTTCATCCTCGGTATTGCTTTCTGTGCGACTGCCATGTCCACACTTTGTAGTGGCGACCGCTTACATACCGGATAAAGGTGATCAGCATGAAATTTGTTGGGTCTTCGACCTCTCCTTCCTCCACCTTTACTTTCCTCAGCAGGGGTCTTGGGGATATTTCAGGTGGCTCGGCAGATCTCTTTCATAGGTAGTCCTGTCCTTCCTGCAGCTAGGCGAAAATGAAGCAGATCGGCTCCTCGACAGTGTTGTACCTTCTTTCTCCGCCTTCGTTGGTTCTTTTTTGGGTGAATGGGAATAGGAAGCGATACGGGTGGGGTTTGGGGTTTTGTTGGCAGATTCCTTTTTGGTTTTCCTTTTTTTCTCCCCTTCCTCCTCCCTTCTTTTTCCGGCCACGTTGCTGGTCTCCATGGCCTCCTCCTCCTTTGCAGTTTCCTCCGGGGGTTCTTCTCTCTATATAACTTTGCTGGTGCCAGTTGCTGCTTCATTTCTTCGTCCTCTTTTAAGAATTTGGCTCCAGCTTCCCTCATTCGCCGGACGCCCTGTGTCCGGAGAAGTCACCATGATAGTGCTGAGCCTGACGACTGCTGCACTTACCTTCAAGGTGTTTTGGGCTTATACTTTGGCTATATACCCCTGTTGTCTGCAACTCCAGCAGTGCAGTCTTCTGCTTTCCACCACCACTGTAAGTTGCCGGTTCCTCACAACCAGCACATCCGGAATGGCGTCAAAGTTTTCTTAGTTTATGGAGACCATCATCGTATAGTGTCCGTTGCGGACTCCATACTTCCCCATACCTTTGGACACAGACTCGATGTCCTCGAACGCACTAAAGAACACCCCGATGTGTTTGGCCAAGATATCTACCGGGACGTTGAAGACTGTTATCTTTGTTTTACGTCTCCCAAGATATTCGGGTTGCAGCCTCAGCGTCTTAGTCTCCAGCTCGGCAGACGCTAGTCTCACTGCCTCTTCTTTGATTGGCAGCAAAAACAGTTCTTTTCTTTTTTTTTTCTTTCCCTTCCTCAAGTAATTGTTTTATTTCACGCACTTGGCTGACAGATTACAAAACAAATATACTTTGACAATCGTCAATATGGTTGTCCAGCACATGGCCAAAGTAGAAAAATTCTAGATTTTGGACGGAAGTTACTTTACTCATAAGTCTGTTTGCAATCGGTCCCATAACCCCATCCTACAAAAAAGATGAAATTGTAAAATAGTGAAAAGGCCTGTTCCTCGTGTAACCCCCCCTCCCCGAAGACAGTAAGTTACACAGCACAGATTTGCCTTTTGGTAATCATTCAATATCTTTTTACATTCACTGCATTGATTTTGACTGGGGCTTCAATTTTGTTCTTAGTTCTACATTATACAACTTGCATGAATACTGACTTGTCACCCTCTCCCTGGGAGTGGTTCTCCGATTTACAAAATAAACTACAGGACTGGATTTATTGTACGTAGCTGTAATTTACAATGTACATAGAATGATCAAACAAACTGGAAACTTATGTCTTTTAATCAATGGCAGGCATAAGCATATTTGATGCCAAAATGTTTGTCTTGTAACAAATTCGTTTGTCTTTTAAACTGCTAAATTTTCGACATCATTGTCGTTTAGATATTTACATCTAAAACTAGATTCTTTTGTCGTGGATAGACGCAAACAAATGTTTTTACATGTCAGTTTTGATATTATTAGATTCAGTGTGTGTGTGTGTTGGGGGGTGAAGTGTAGATAATTTTTCGGTTAGATCCTGGATTCCATTCGTATTTTTCTCTCCCTCTCTCAATTTTGGATGGAAATGTGCATGCAGATGTGGTTTTTATTTTTATTTTTTTGGATTGTTTGAAATTCGATTCTATAGTAAAACTGGAAAAAAATCCCTGATTATGTTGTTCATGCACAATGTTTCGGACTATTCATTCTTCGGCCTTCAGGTATTTAGATGGAAAAGAATTCGATTTAGGACAATTTTAAAATTACGTCCATTGGAAATAGGGGAGTCGCGTTAAAAGATATTGAGGGCCACAAATCTTTAAAGAGTTATGTAACCCATTTCTTTTTTTTTTTTTAAATCTCTATAAATGAATGAATTCCCCACCCCCAATGCTTATTGTTAAAATGACTGATTGCTATTGATCACTCTTTTGAGAAAAAATCGTTTCTTACACTTTCAGTTATTAAGGATTTTGGGGATAAAAACCACAAAACTACATATCATACGTACGTCAGGAGTACCTATTGCTTCAATCTCAAGACATACTACAACAAAGGATTCTGGAAATATTCCGTCTCAACAAAAGATTCACGTCCTGTGGCCTCTTAAAATAACTCAGCCCAGTCCCGGGGGATGCAGTAAGCTACGGGCTGCACCTTTCCATAGCACTTTGTTATTCCTCACTGATCAGGATTAAGTTCAAAAACAATTATTCGATTTCTTCTCATTATTCGGACCATCCCCATCTTGGTTGTTTTTCATACAACGATTCAGCCGTTGTACTCTACGTCTTTCATCATGTATCATCTGGTAGGTGTGGGGAAGTAACGAACCGAACCCTTTATTTAACCGACGGGGGTATATTGACCGCACTTTTCACTGGACAAGCTAGTATACAGTGAAAAGTTGGCCAACATAATTGGGGAGGGTAGCAACTGCAAGTTAAAAAGAGATCCAACTCTGAAAACCGAAAGGAAGCTGCTGCACATCCTAAGCAAGAACAAGGATCACTTCCCCCCAGTAACCTACTGACAGTTAACACAAAAATATAGTAAGCCACCATTTATGTACGGCCTCCCAAAGATTCACAAGGTGGGTACTTCATTACGACCTATAGTAAGCTGCCATCCACTGAGCTGGTGCGTGGTGAGTATAATCAACCCACTGGTGGGGAAGACCTCATCCTATGTAAAGAACTCAGCTGACTTCGTGGAAAAACTTAGAGGGGCTACAATTCAAGCACAACGAATGTTGAGCCTAGACGTGGTGAGTCTCTTCACACGAATACCTACATCTGAAGCACTGTCAGTAGTTAGGGATGGATTAGGTTTAGATCCCACATTGGATGAACGCACCAGCACCCCCCTTACACCTAAGAACAACCTGATGGAAATGTTGACTTTCTGCATTGAAACAATATACTTCCGACTGGGCAATGAGATGTACCAACAAGAGGAAGGCTTAGCTATGGGATCAGCGCTATCACGAGTGATGGCAAATATATACATGGAGTGCTTAGAGGAATTGGCCTTAGGAACATCACCACTAAGACCAAGCATGTTGCTTCGATCTGTAGATGACACCTTCGTACTATGGCCACATCCGGAAGACCCACAGTTACTGCTTGACCACGTGAACTCAACCAGAGCTGCAATACAGTTCACAATGGAAAAGGAGAGTAACAATAAATTAGCCTTCCTGGATGTACTGGTAACAAGATCGGAACAAGGTTTCAATACATCTAGGTATCGTAAGCTAACGTTCAGTGGTCAATATCTCAACTTGGCCTCTAACCATCCATACAGCGTTAAGAAAGGGATCGTCCGATGCTTACAGCACCGAGCAAAGCTAATGAGTAGTGACACTGACACATACGTCTGTGAGATGCGTACCATAAGCAAGAATCTCCAGAAAAATGGTTACCCCTAAAGGTTTAACTGACACCACTAGAGAAAAGAGAGTGACGGAGGAGGAGGATGACAATCATAAATCAACTACGGTCCGTCTACCCTACCTTAAGAATGTATCTGAGAAGATCCGGAAGATCTGCGTCCCATATAATATCCGGGCTGTATTCATAAGTAGATCAACGCTACGCAGCTACCTCTCCTGCACCAAACGACCCACTTGGTTATCGAAAACCAAGAACTGCGTATACTCAATACGGTACAGCTGTGGGCACGAATACACAGGAGAAACATGTCGCCCCTTGAAGGTTCGGGTGGAAGAACACCGAAAAGCGGTGAGCAAAGGTGAAAGTAACAAATTGGGTATAGCTGATCACGTATGGAAGGAGTAGGGAGACTACCTACTCGTGTGGAACGAGGTTGAGATAATTGATCAGGAAGAACACTGGAAGATTGGAAAATTGAAAGAGTCGGCCCATATGCTAGGCAAGAAAAACTGCCTCAGTAATCCTAGCATTGAAATGGATACGATTAATAATGAAATGGATACCTGTAATAATGAAAGACAGAAAACAATAACATCAAATACCAAAAACTGTCACCTGAGGTTTAAGGCTCCTTAAAGTTAGCATTGATTTTCCACATGGACACATAGCGTAATGGTTACAGAATCAGACAAAATTACTGCAAGTAATCTGATGGTTCTAGGTTCAATCCCAGTGTGAGACAATAATAAAAATACTACTGATGCTAAGGAGGGGGGGGGTGCGGTCAATATACCCCTGTCGGTTAAATAAAGGGTTCGTTACTTCCCCACACCTACCAGATGATACCTAATTTCAACCGTAGAGTACAACGGCTGAAAGGTTGTATGAAAAACAACCAAGATGAGGATGGTTCGAATAATGATCGAAATAATAATAATACCTAATTCGGAGATATACCAATTATTCAATATTTAAGAAAATACGAATAAGGAAAAATTAGAACTTGGCTTGATGAATGATACAAGCCCAAGTTGGAGGAGGGGGGGGTATATTTGTGGTGAGCCGAGACCAGAGACTGACACTCACCCCAGCTCAACACTGAGCCAGTTTCAGATGACACTAATTGACGATAAAAAAAAGCATTTATTTTCCGTAATTAAAAAACAAAATTCAATATTTTTTGTATAGGTTTTTTGGATTGAAATTGGGAAAACTTATTTTTTTTTTATGCCTTATCACAAATCTAGGCTATTTCCTCTGTCCAATGATAATCATGAATTTTAAACATGAATTTACATAAGCCACCACTGTCACGTGACTTAGGTTATCATTGGGTCATGTGATTCGTTCGACCAATCAAAATTGGATTTTATTTCATCATTTTCATATTTTTCTTGGAGAAGACCGACAAAAGCAGAAACGACTTTTTTCCTGAAGAGGTAAGATGTTTAATTCATCCCTTTTCTGGACTTGTATATCACTTGTTTTATACTGAAAACTTTGATATTCACCACTCGACTGGAAACTTTCTTATTGAAATTCCTTTTTTGTTTTAATTTCATGGGTTAATTCAAACTTATGGCCTTTAGTAGTGTGCAGCAGAGTGTGGTCCTGCAGTTCTGTGACCCGTGAACAACATCTAAATATAAGATTCTCTTGGGTACTTCATTAGTCATAAAACTATAGAATTTCAGCTGGTTTCTACTAAAAACGAATGGTTTATTTTAATAATTTCTTTTTTTACTTGTAATTTCTTTTTTTTTCTCGTTTTAATTACTTATTGTTATTGTACTTTCGTAATGGCCGCCGTCTTCAAAGGTTCTGGTCATTATTTCACGCATGGACACTTTTGTTTTTTCTTTTTGTTCCTAATTTTTGCTGCTTATTCAGTAAAATTTAGGAAAGAATTGAAGTTGGCTACTTTTGTATTTGAAAATGATAATTCTATGGACAAACACGTTTTGACTTTTTAAATATGGTCTCTTTGAAGTGATATTTGCAATGTTCTCCAAACAGTCAAGTTTAGCATTTTACATACTTTGTAAAGAGATTTCCTGCCCAGACACATGCACACATATTAAAACTACCAAAGTCCTTAGTAAAGAATTGTAATCTTAAAAATCAGTAAACTCTCGGGTTAGTAGGGGATTACAGTTGTCAGATCAAATGTTACCTAAGAAGGGACCCCCCCCCCTCTCTTGAGTCTTTTCAAATATCCATAATATTTTAATATAACATGTATATTAATTGAAATGTAATACAGAAGATGTCTGTGAAATTGACGAAAATAATTGTCCAGTTTTAGCAAATTTGTCAATTGGTTTTAATTTCTGTATCACATTCAGGTTTCCTCTTTTGTTTTTGTCACTTCTACATCAGTTAATGCCGTTTTGAGGATTGCGAAATTATTTAATGAAAACTTAGTCAATCATCTTTTTTATCAGTATTTCCAATTTAAAAGGAGTAATTAAAAAAAAAATCTTGTTCAAGAAAAACTGGTTTGGGATGCAAATAATACCCGAACATGTCTGTTCCAGGAAATTATCTTGAAGTGAACTACATGAACCTTCAATCACCGAATTTTAACTAACTGAAAACTTCAGTCAAAATTTTAATATTTTGTGACCAACTGAATTTCAATACCGTTTAATTTTTTGAATGAATAAAAACAAAAAATTAAAAATAATCAATATTTTAAGATTAACTGTTAAATATAATTCAGTTAATTTATTACTTAGTCCGGAACCAACCCCCTGTAAAGATGTCTCTAATTTTAAATAAACACCCTCCGTCGTAAGACTTTTTCCCTAAAAACAAATATTTCAAGAAGACTAGGGTGTAATGGATTGAAAGTAACTAAAACTGAAATTCAGAACCGCAAGTTTCAAAGAAAATAATCTAGACAAGTCTTCAAGATTACACAGGTCAATATATTTTGAGAAACCAAAGTTAACTAATAAGAAACTAATGAATTTTTTCAAAATTATTCTAACATATTTCCATGTGACCATTACATAAGATACAGATTTAAAATTGTAATACTGATTTATTCCCAAATTAGTATTTTCTTAAACAGTAAAGCAGGTTCGTTGAAATAGGGGAGGGGCAATTTACTATAAAAAAAAATGACTACTGATACAAAAGCTTCCAGTTTTACGATCAAGAACTGACTGGACTTTTTTTTCCCCTTCGTAGAAAACTTAAATAATTTTAGTTGTAATAAACTTGTATCTCAGAGTATATTTACTCTTTAGCCAGGGTCTGAACTTTATCAAAGATCTAAAAATATCCAGATTTTGTAAGATCTAAAATTATCTGAGCCTCCTTTAAAAAAAATCTAAACTCGTATGAGAAATCTTTTTTAGATATTGGACTTTAAATTTAGATCTAAAGTATCCAGGTTTGAAAGGCTGAAAGTAATCTTTATTTTTTCATTTATTTTCAATTTCTTTATTTTTAAATTTATTTATTAAAGCATCTGCTAAATCTGAAAACTTATACCGGGAGGTCTGTTCAGCCGAGGATTTACTGAACTTTGATTTCCAAAATATTTTAGTGAATATTACTTTTAGACCATTTTTAAAAACGTACAGCAAAATGCAAATATTCTTCTTTGAAGTTGCAAGAATATAATATGAAGTTAGAGGTAAAAAAACTTTGAATACTCACAGGATTTTTAAGTGATTTCATGATGTGTGCGGAATTTGATTGAAATTTGTGTCAAAAGAGATAAGGAAGTTGACGTTTAAAACAAAATCTTTCAGAAATTTGAATCTAACAAAATTAGTTTATTTAATGGTTGACAGGATTATGCAAAAGTATTGCTTATTTCTGGAATTATAGTGATTAATTCATTTATTTACCAGGTGGGGGTCATAACAAAATTTTGTAAGTCACCTTCAATCTTACGTAAATGTAATTTAGATAAATTTAGTAAAAAATGAATATATATTAAATTGGCCCCTTAGTATAATTTTGGAATTTTAAAATGTGAACACCGGGCGGAAATTCAGGCTTATATTTTAAAATTCAGACTTGCATTTTAAAATTCAGACTTGCATTTTGAAATTCAGACTTGTATTTTGAAATTCAGACTTGCATTTTAAAATTCAGACTTGTATTTTAAAATTCAGACTTGTATTTTAAAATTCAGACTTGCATTTTAAAATTCAGACTTGCATTTTAAAATTCAGACTTGCATTTTAAAATTCAGACTTGCATTTTAAAATTCAGACTTGCATTTTAAAATTCAGACTTGCATTTTAAAATTCAGACTTGCATTTTAAAATTCAGACTTGCATTTTAAAATTTAGACTTGCATTTTAAAATTCAGACTTATGTTTACTTTTAAATTGGATTAAGAATGTAAATGAGTTTTCTGGCCATTTTTGTCCATTGAAACAAAGTAGCTGGTAATTTACTGAAGTCATTTTTTTCCTATTGATAAACACAGATCAACTAGAATAGAATTGAGATTCCAAGTTACACACGTTTTAATCGACACATTACTTCGCCTAAATTCTGTTGATAATACCTAAAAACTTGAACAGCAAAGCCATGAATAATTTTTCATCTAAATTGTTTTAATTAGCCTATTTAAGCATTTTATCATTCTGATTAATTGTTAATTAATCCTTAGAATTTTTGAAAATATTTTCTTCAATAATCGGCAACTTCTTCAACAGATCTTCTATATAAGGAATATTATCATTTCCAGGATCATGGGAGACTTCAACGCACAAGTAGGACAAGGAAATGAAAATTGCGTCGGCAAATTTGGATACAAAATACGCAACGAGAGAGGAGAAGATCTTGTAAACTTTGCAACGGCTAATGGATTCAAAATCATGAACACCTTCTTCAAGAAGGGACCCAGTAGGAAATGGACTTGGAAGAGCCCCAATCACGAAACAAGAAACGAAATAGACTACATCCTAACGGACAAAAACGATATCGTCAAGGACATCCAAGTCCTAAATCAAGTCAATGTAGGCAGCGACCACAGAATGGTACGATGTAAAGTACAAATAAACACGAACTAAGAACGCAGGAAAATGTTCCATACAAAACCGCAGCCTCTAAACATACCAAAAGAGCACGTACAATCTTTCAAGCTCGAATTGAAGAACAGATTCAGAATTCTTACTGAACAAGACAGCACCAACATCAACGAACTAAGCAGCAAAATGACAACGTCAATAATTGAAGTAACCTCTACATTCAAGCCAATGAGCAAACAACCCATTAGCAAAATCTCGGATGAGACTAGAAATCTCATGGAAAAACGCAGAAACCTCAAGCCACCGACAACAACGAGAGAGAAAATTGAAGAGGCTGAACTAAACAAATTAATCAAGAAGAAACGAAGAGAAGACAGAAGGAGATACACAACGGCAGTCATTGAATCAACTCTCGAAAAAGGTCGGGGCTTCAAAGCTATAAACAAACTCCTCAACTCGGGACGAAGGCAAATAACTAGCATACTCGAGGAAAATGGAAACCTAACAACAGACAGAGATAGGATTGTCGAACGTGCCAAAGAATTCTACCAAAAATTTTATTCGTCCAAACAAGGACTGCAAAACAATGAGCAAGATACGCAAGACACGGGCAAACAACTAGAGGACTTCCCAAAAGTAACCCCGTGGGAGGTGAAGGAAGCCATTAAACAGACGAAGAAAGGAACTGCCCCTGGACCAGACAACATCACCATCGACCTACTCCGAAAAGCGGGTAAAATCATCAATAGGAAACTGGCCGTCCTCTTCAACCTGTGTCTAAAACACAGTAAAGTCCCAGACGATTGGAATACTGCTATCATAATGCTTTTATATAAAAAAGGAAACCCGAAAGACCTCAACAACTATAGGCCTATAAGCCTACTCAACTGTGTATATAAACTTTTCA
Organism: Thysanoteuthis rhombus; assembly: GCA_963457665.1. Classification (NCBI taxonomy): domain Eukaryota; kingdom Metazoa; phylum Mollusca; class Cephalopoda; order Oegopsida; family Thysanoteuthidae; genus Thysanoteuthis; species Thysanoteuthis major. The sequence continues at coordinate 986,483 of OY735231.1, forward strand.
CAAAGATCATCACCAACCGAATCACAAAAACACTCGATGAAAACCAACCACGTGAACAGGCTGGCTTTAGAAGAAGCTACCCGACCATGGACCACCTGCACTCGATAAATCAACAGAAAAAAAAAGCAGCAGAGTATAGACTACCACTTGCCGTAGCATTTATCGACTTCAAAAAGGCGTTCGACTCTGTAGAAATCCCTAAGGTCATGGAGGCCATCAGTCGGCAAGGTGTAGATCCAGTATATGTTGAGGTGTTGAAACATATATACAATCACGGCAGCTCATTTATCAGGCTACATAAAGACTCGGACCCCTTCCAGCTCCAGAAAGGAGTAAGACAAGGTGATACCAGCTCACCTAAGCTCTTCACAGCCTGCCTCGAGATGATCTTCAGAAGGCTAGACTAAGAGAGTAAAGGAATTAAAATAGACGGCGAGTATCTGAGCAACCTCAGATTCGCAGACGACATAGCCCTTTTTGCAGAGAACCTACACAACCTCCAACTAATGATAGATGAACTAAATGAGGAGAGCAAGAAAGTCGGCCTACACATGAACTTCAGCAAGACGAAGATCATGTGCAACAACCACATTGGAGATAAGAACACTAAGATCGAAATCGAGGACACAGAACTCGAGAAAGTAGATCACTACATCTACCTAGGGCAACGAATCTCCATGAGACCCTCAAAAGAAGAAGAAATCAAGCGAAGAATCACACTAGGATGGCAAGCCTTTGGCAGAGCTAGCTCAACCTTCAAAAATAATAAGATCCCATTAATCCTAAAGAGAAGGGTGTATAACCAATGCATCCTCCCAATAGTCACTTATGGAGCTGAAACATGGAACTTAACCAAGAAACAGACCCGTAAGCTAAGAACCATGCAACGTGCACATGAAAGAATAATGCTGGGCCTCACATGGAGAGACCACAAAACAGCACAACACATCCGGGAAAAGACAAGAGTTAGAGACATCATAGAATCCATAAAAAATCTCAAATGGCGGTGGGCTGGCCATGTTGCAAGAATGGCTGACAATCGATGGACATCACGACTCACAACATGGATTCCCCGAGACCATATGCGCAACCAAGGCCGGCAAAATATTAGATGGAGAGATGAACTAGACAAGTTCAGGAAGTACTGGCTCCGTGACGCCCATGATAGAGAAGTGTGGCAAATCCTGGGGAAGGTCTATGTCCAACGACGGACGCTAAAAGACTGATGATGATGATGATGATGATCATTTCCAGGCATATTATGAATCGCCACATCCAGTGTTTTGATTTTAATTTTCTTGTTTTCTTTCATTTTTCCTCCTCCTTTCTTTCACATTGTTGAATAAGGTGTGGTGGTAAAATTCTAATACCTTCAAGAAATATTACCAGTATGATTTAAACCATGAATTGATGTTTGAAAAAAAAAATCAGGCCTGGTTTGTCACTCAATTTGAAACCGTCACTTGATGAATGTTTTAAAAAAAAATGTGTGGATTCTGGCGGGCACTATGCAAGTTTGAGACTTGGAAATGATCGTAAGTCCCCCTAAAATGTGTCAGATTAGAATGGAAAAAATCCGGTTGAAGATAATTGTAATAATAGATTTATTCTGGGGGAGATTTTTGTAAATCTACCTTGGCTCCCCTGGTGGTGCGCCCCCCCCCTCCATTGTCGTCTGCCTTTGTCGTTTGTGCCCCCCCCCACTTTGTCGTCGTCTGCCTTTGTCGTGTGTGCCCCCACCACTTTGTCGTCGTCTGCCTTTGTCGTGTGTGCCCCCCCCCCCGCCTCGTCGTCGTCTGCCTCCGTCGTGTCCCATCTCCAAACGTGTTTTCTTTACTTTTGCATTGTCACATAAGTATTAAAAATAAAATTGTGGCATTGACATTGTACTTACATGATCATAACGTGAAATACGATCCTTATAGTTGCTCACCCGTATGAAAAAACGACCCTATAACTTGGGTTGCTTATATGGTGGATTATTTTGAGTCAGTGACAATTATAAGGTCAAAATCCAAGTGAAACAAGATTTAAAATTACTTGCAAAGATTTTTTTCTTTTTCTGCGTTCAACTGGTACTAAGAGACAACTCTTCCATTGGGTGGGGTTTTCAGTTAGTTCACCAAAATGTTTCTATATTTGTGGCTGTGATAATTCTATTGTAGCTGTATCCATTCCAAATGCAGATGTTAATAAGGGGCTGGACCTGGTTGGGGTATGGTGTAACCTACCTTAAAAGCAATGAAAGTTTCTATTGTACATAATTATGACTCCAAAGTATTAGAGTTCAGATATTTTGCATCTAAATTTTGTTTATAGAGAAATGTAATTTTTTAAATTTAAACCATTGATCCCCCAAATTCCATACTCAATACTGTACCACCTAATATATCTGGTAAGTGTCAAATTTGCACAATCACCTGTGTTCAGGTTATTGCAATGCATATATGCACGCACAGATTTCTTCAATTGTGTTTAGATTTTTCTAAATTTGTAACCATGTAATTTGTTTTATCTCATGGATTTTAAAAGTAGACGAAGATAAAATTTGAATTTTATATGTTAACATATCACGGCAAAAGTTGTAAATTGTGAGATCTCCATTTGCAAAGTACTGTTAAAATACTGAGGGAGAATAAAGCAATTTCCAGTCCATTTTTTTAACTTGGTAATTGTGTGTGGTTATATATATATATATATATATATATATATATATATATATATATGGTACCTGTATGTTATTGCTGATTTTAATTTTTTTAAATTTTGTAGATTCAACTCTAGAAATGGTAAATCTATTTTCTCTTATTTGCAATTATAGATTCACTCTATACATGAGAAATATTAGCTTCTGCCTAAATAAGGACAGAATAGTATATGTGGATAAATTTATCAAATGTTGAAATAAGGAGTACGTGAGTGCTCTTCACTACCGTCAGTTTCCAGTATTCATGGTGTTGTCAACACAATTCAACTGATCCATTCTCCAGCCCTTGTTAGGTGTCTCATCCAATAGAAGAGGCAAACTTTTCACCTCTACACAAAGAAAACAATAGAATCATTGAAAAAAAACAAACATCAAAGCCCCTCGGTATTTGCTAATGTCTTTGTTTTAACTTGATATACTATCTCTATCCCAAAACTGTTGATCTCTTAACATTTATAGACCAATTGCTCTTGCCTTTTGACTTGATGTTGGTCTTCGATGTGAGAAATGGAATGAATCATTAGTCCTGGCTTAAGACAAGTATTTGTAGATCACTTTGGACTAAAAACTACACCACCCCACTGCCTTTTACCAGACAAAAAAAAAAAACAAAGCTTGCATTTTGGTACATTGTATCAGATATTTATTTGACATTGGCAATCCTTGAACCCTTGCTCTTCACCAACCTTAAGATAAACCATCATAGATTCTCCGTCTCAGTAATCAACCAATGATGAAATTCATTTTATCATTTTTTTTCTTTTTCTTTTGCACAAATCCGCTTAGTGTTATTTCCACCCCAAGTCAATGCCAGTTTTTCTTGCTTGTGGCTAAAAGAAAAAAAACATGAAACCTGAACATATTCTAGAAAGTAATAGGTTTAATTAGGATTTCATTCAATACTCTGAACTACTTTGTTTCATTCAAGTAAGCATAAAGTATTTTTGAAATATTTTGAAAAAAAAACATTTTTTTTTTCTTCTCCCTTCAAAGCATGATTATTTCATCATGATATATTATCATTGTATGAGGATTTATTGTTAGTTATGGAAGTGTTCTTCACTGATATCAATCGAGACACAGAAAATTGTAATGTGTATCTATCGATATTCATGGTACTTGAGTTGCAGCTGAAGTGTCTTGGTCTTTATATTAATCTTAATTTTTTGGCCTTCTCTTGTGTTGTTCTGGACATCCAAAAAAGCGTCAAATCCTGTCTTGGTGGTGGAGACTTCCATGATGCAATCTCTTAAGTTGACTCCTTAATCGGAGTCACTAACTAGATGTCCCCTGGTTGTGCTTGGTTCTTCATCTCCCAAAATATTTGCAGAAGAGGGTCCCACATTTCCTGCAGTCAGGAGTTTGCCCTCAATGTAGTTTTGGAATCTATTTGTAAGCTTGGCTGTTTTCAGGGGCCGAGATGATATTCTTTTTTTTTTTTTTTTTTTTTAAATCTTCCTTTTTAGTTTGTCACATGCACTGTACCAGAACATCAAGGGCTTTTTTAATGTTTCCCTGGTGATGGTTAGTAGTCAACTTGCTACATCTAGCGTCTCTAGTCTGTAGGGATTTCTGCATTTCTGGCACTGTCTTGAGTTCATTACCCTCAACAACATCTCGGTACCTGTTTGTATTGTCAGCAGCATTTAGGGCCTGCGTTGCCTCCCATTGGGCTTTTTTTAACCTAACTATTTGAATGTCTGTGCATTCTGTTACTTGCCTTGCTACCCACCTTTCCTTCTCAATAGGGTGGGCCATTTTTCTTTTGTCCTACGACTTGTCAGGCTTGTGTTGGCCCTGTTACCTGGGAGGGAGTAGCTAGAACACAATCTTGTGATTGAGTCCCCGTGCTATCTATGGTGCCATGGTATGGGTTCCATGGTATGGGTTCCATAGTGTGGGTTCCATTTGGTGTTTTAGATTGCCTGGCTGTTGGCATGCTTCCGTTGGATTACAAGGAAATTAATCCTGCTTCCATTTGATTGACAGTTATAATTACCTACTTGATTGGGCCAATTTGGGAGAAAGTGATTGAGTGTTGCAAGGGTGCCATAGATTGTGACAATTGTTTTCATGTGGCACTGGCATGCAGTTTGGAGCTTATCTTGTCAGGCTAGCATAAGACCTTTTTCTCTGCTGCCAATAAGAACCTATAAAGTTGTAAAACTGTGTTGCTAGTAGTGTTTGTATTGATTTTCATTGCGTAGAAGGAATACAAGAAAAATGTGACACAATGATGTAGAATGTGTTGGTTATTCTTTATCTTATCTTGGCTAGTCTCATTTGCTGACCAAATCATATTTCACTATTTCTATCACCATAACACATTTATTCTGTTTAGTCTTTCATTGTACATTCAGTAAAATACCACAGTATCATCAGAAATTCTATTTAATCCCATATTTATAGATTGACCCTTTGTGAGGGTGAAAGGCGAGCGGTTACCTTGTTGACGTAGCCCGAGGGCGGGTGAACCTTGTCTCAGTTAAAGAAGGCGTGCTGGACTGTTTCCCTTATTCGGTTGTTACATCAGGCATATCAGCTGAGTCATTAAGGGGTAGCGTATTCCAAACCGACCGCCAGTCGAGAGAACTCGGTCGTTGATGTACTTCGAGCAGATCTGCTCCACTATTTCCCGATATAGTACCTATCTAGCCTGAAAAAGGTTAGAGGACCAAAGAAGCTTGCTCGATGCCCGACATCACTAACCGAGGAACTGCACTTCTCCCTAAAGTCTACAATGACTCTCAACTTTGGGGTTGAGCTCACGCTGAGGAAAAGCGTTGTTAATCTTCAGCTCCCATGCAGGTTCCTCCGTCAAGGTTCTGTTTAGGAATGCCAATCTTTCTGCATGCTGGTGACTCTGAATGAGTGGCATCCCCCCCCAAAACCTCCATTGCATGTTCATTGTATGCATACCTTTTTGCAGGCCCTTGGCTCACCTCCCTTTCTTAGAGGCGAAAACAGCAAGTGCTTAAATGCCAATTTCCGTACTGCAGGCAGGTGAAGTATAGATAGCCAGTAAAGGATCAAAGGAAAGACATATGTGCTGCATGCCTTGGCTCTGCCTTTTAAGGATAATTTCCTTTGCTGCCAAGTCCTGACCGACACTTCAACCTCTACCTGATCCTCCGACCAATTTTTTTCCCAACTGGAGATCTGGTTCAAACCACATCTTGAAGTTGCAGACCACTCTGTCTTTCCAGCTAAAGCACCTCAAAAGAGGTGCAGACCCTTTCAAGGCACTTAACTGCAGGCCATTAGATTTGTTGCTGTTAAACTCGGGGCCCCCATTACCTCTTTGTATCGTGCAATTGCCTTCAGTGCCAACCTTATGTCCTGGTCTCTGCCAGGTAGTTGTATTCCATGGAGGGCTGGACGTAAAAATCTTGCCAAAATCTTCAATTCTATGTTCAGTGGAGTTATAGGCTTATAGTGGTCTGATTCCTCCCGAATTCTTTCCCCTGTTTATCTTTTGGTCTAGGATGGCATTCCAATCTCCCATTAATAATAGCCACCTTGTGTCTGTCAGGAAGATCCCCATCTGCCAACAGTGAGCACCTCTCCCCAAAACTGCTGGGTGCAAAAATCACGACAATCCTGAACTTGCAACTCTTCACGGCAACATCGGCCACGATCAACCTACTCATTGTGCCAGTGCAAACGTCAACCTCCGTGTTCAGGGAATATTTTACCAGCAAAGATGCATCTCCTGAATTATTGCAACATCCTCTCTAAGGAGTAAGAGGTCCTGAAGCACATGTGCTACATGACTCCAATCTCTGGTGCCCTTTGCATTCAGACTTGCCTGATTTAATGCCATTCAACTTACCTTGCAGTGTCATACACAGTCCGAAAGTTCTCCAGTTGGATAGTTTATCCTAAGATTTCAGTATCCAGCTTATTCGTAATCTGATTGTCTGCAACAATCTCGCTTGTGTCCAAGGGAACATTAATTTTTGTGCCCTATCTAAGGAGGGGTGAACATAAGCTGTGACTCAACCACAACTTTTTTTTTTTTTTTTTTTGTTCTCCCGATCAACCAACTTCATACCAGATGAAGGTGATGAGCATGAGAGCGTCGTTGAAATTTCTTGGGTCTCCAAGCCCCCCCCAACCTTTGCTTACTTTAGTAGGGGTCTTGGGGCTATTTCTAAGTGGCTTGGCAAGTTTCTCTCGGAGGCAAGCCTGTTTAACACGCATATCCCATAACCAATGCATTTTTTATCAGCATACGTCTGTGGGCTCTTCCCTTTTGGACTGTTTGTGCCAAACAGTTGAAGAGTTTTTGGAGACGGGTACCGCTGCTTTGGCATTCCTCCCGTCTTTTTTCCATCACCTTCCACTTTACATTCCACGTATTGTTGCGATGGAGTTGAAGACTTGGGGTGGGGTTGTATGTGTACCTGTTGTGGACCTGATCTTTCTTGACCAGGTGGTGGGCTGGTCTGCTATAGATCTCTTTTCTATGGTGGAGATAGACATATCTTGACATTGGTCTCCCGGGTCAATGGTGCCTTTTTTTTCCCTACCTTCCATTGCCTGCATGAAAGAAAACAGGTCTCGCTGCCTATCTAACAAACGGGTCTTCTGCCAGCGACTATTACTGGCAGACTCTCAAAAAGATCTGAGTCTTTTTACGACTTGCTGGAATTTTACTCCCAACCCGGTCAGTGATTTGATCACTACGTCCTTGTTAATCTGACATTAGTTTGAGTTTTTCTGTCAACTGCAAAAACATTGTTTTCTTTTCAATGCTGCTCACTTTGAGCATATCAACCAAAGTCCATTCTCTTTTACGGGGTGCTTGAATTTTCTGCATCAATGCACAAACTCCCTTCAATTTTTCAGAATTGATGGGGTGAATTTCTACAGGTTTGAGAGTCCCCTCTTGATGTTTCATTTTTTTTTCATCCCCCCCCCCTCTCTCATTTGATTGGATCAATCTTCCCCTCCTTTTTGGGGCTTTTCTTTTTCAATTAATTTTTTTTTTTTCCTCTTGAAACAGGAGGGATTCACTTTTTAAAAATTCAAAAATAGTCCTTGCTATCATGTTGATCCAGGTGTCTATCATTGACTTTTTTTTTTCTTATGTAGAGCAGCTTCATATTCCTCGAATCTCTAAAGACTGCTCAACATTTTTCAAAGTGAACTCCGTCCTGTTTTGTATCACATAATGTCCTGTATATGTGACTATAGAATACCCATCGTCTTCAAGTATACAATGAAGATCATGGTTTCACATATCTTTTATAATTTATAATCTTTTTATTTTAAGCATCATGACATTATCATTCTATAAAAGCCACAAACTTGCTTGAAAAGCAAATAAGTATACTTCACAAGTTTGAGTCATCATTGAGAAAGTAGATCCAAGGACTTTTTTTTTTTTTTTCTCAATCAATTATTTTGCATTTTTTGTGCATGAGTGACGAATCAATCATTTATTGATGTTGAAGTTTTCTGTTTAATCAACCTAATCCTAAGAATATGGAAGTTTCCTCAATATAATCAGGAAGAGGAAACTTTGCTTATTCATGTCTACAAACTGGTACCACTATTTCATCTTCCCCATTTCCACCATTCATACACCCTTGACCTGAAGTGGGTTTCATCTGAATATTCCCGTCAGTATTCTTCACACAGTATGTTTGTGGGTCTGATATTCAATGTTTTTTCTGTTCACCCTGCAAGTCTCTTAGTTAGGACTTTGCTCTAAAACTTGCAAAATATTCTTTAGTCCATCAATGTCAAGGTTGATGATTGCCATCGTCTTGAAGCCACAAGACTCAATGATTATGGGCAGCGGTACGTTTCTGGAACTCATTTCTGTAAGAATATTCCATATCATCATATTTTCCAAAGATGATGCTAGATTCAGGAATATGATCAAGAGATTCCATAAACAATCAAGACGATAATCAAGGTCAGTAGGATATTGGACATCTTCATCAGTCATTAGTGCATATTTTTTTTCTTTTTAAACCTGAATAAAACAATTAAGGATAATGCAACTAACCAGTCTTATCATCACATGGAGTTGAGATTCGAAATTGAACTTTTTATCTGTTTGGCAGACTGAAACTACACGAATGTTCTACAAACAAAGACCAAACAGTCACTTTGCTCTCTGAGATGGGGTGGGGGTAATCAGTCTTTCTACTACCAGTGGCTCGTAGATCGTCCCGCCCTTTCTCGTTTGGTATTCTGGTGATCAACATTTGGTCCGTCTAACTTATAGGCAATAGTCTTTTTACTAAATTGACTTAGCCTCTTTTACCTGATACTGGAATTAAATGACCATCTACCCTTTTCTCTTTGCTTTTTCTGTTTTTTGTTTCTCTTGCAACCAAACTTACTGTCTATCTTTCTCATTCCTGATGTTAGAATCCTTATACACTGTCTCTTTATTTTTCTTTCTCCTCTCCTTTTAAGTGGCTTGACTTAGTTTGAAAATCTGATGATACAATCGCACCCCCCCCCCATGGACACATACCTTGTCCAGGATTTGCCATTCTTCATTATCATGGGCATTGTGGCGTCAATAAATCTCTGAATTGGTTTACTTGGTGTTTCCATCTAGAATTCTGCCAGTCCCCTAACCCTGATCACTGGGAATCCATGTGTCTGCAGAAGGAAGGAAGCTATATGTCCATGAGATGAATGAAATAATTTATAATTCTTGTTCCTACTGTATGAATGAAAGGCACATTTATGTTTGCCTGAGACAGCTGATGTTTGACTGCATGGTTAGCAGTGGCCAAATTGTTGCCATGTTTTTACCTTTTTTTCTGATTGCATCTCTGTTCACGTCTCATTCCCCCCCCCCCACACACACACTCTGTAAAGCCTTTGAAACCTCACAAGGATCTGCTGCATTATTTGATGTAATTATACATGCCAACAATGAGCTCAGCCACTTGAAGATAACAATTTTCCTAGCCTCCAAGTCGGACAAGAAAATTGAAATCCCGGAAACTACAACATAACTGTTTTTGTGTCCCTTCCCCCAAGTGTACATTAGTCAATGTCAACTATTTATCAGTATAGAAAAGTTGTACGGGAGAAAAGGATGTAATGTGTCCAATTATGCATTTGATAGACTAACGTCTGTAGTGTTTTTAGCAACCTTACATTTACCTGTACTTGAAATAGTCATTAAGCCCAAAATACTGCCAGTTTTTAATTTTTATAAAATCATTTCCAAGTTTGAAAACTCACTTGGAATGTCAAGTTTCTTCAAAGTCTGGAAGCAAGCAGTTACAAATTTGGATTCCTTTTTCCCCTCAAAGGAATACATAGTATATTTTTTTAAAAAGAAAAAGGGCATTTATCTAGCCAAAAGAAAGGAACTCTTCAACCAATTAGTTATCCTCTTCAAAGAGAAAGTGGATTTTTTTTCTCTTCTCTTTGTTGATGTTGAATAAATTATTTGAATTAACTTGTTTGTTTATTTCCTTTTTGAGTGTGTTCATGCTCAAAGGAAAATGTTATTTTTGTCTTGTTCACTTCTCCCTCCATCCTCAACCAGTAATTTTGTTTTATTTCATGCACTTGGCTGATAAATTACAAAACAAATATACCTTCATGATTGTCCAGCATATGGCCTAAGAAGAAAATTTCTGGATTTTGTGCTGAAGTTACTTTGCCTATAAGTCTGTTTGCACCCCCCCCCCAAAAAAAACCCTGTAAAATAGTGGAAAGGCCTTTATTTCTCCCATGTTTCCAGAAGACATTAAGCTATGGTATACGCACTTGCCTTTTGATGATTCAATTTCTTTTTACATTCACTACATTGATTTTTGAAGGGGTTCAATTTTGTTCTTAGTTCTGCATTATATAACTTGTATGAATACTGACTAACCACCCTCGCCCTGGGAATGGAACTTCAATTTATAAAGTAAAAATTTGCTGTAGCATTTATGTTCTGTTGCTCTCTGAGTTGATTTATTGAATGGAGATGGTCCATGGTCAAGTAGCTTCTAAATCCAGCCTGTTCCTCTGGTTTGGTTTTCATCTCGAGTTTTAGTGATCTGGTTGGTGATGAATTTTGTAAAAGTTTGTAGATGCAGTTGAGTAGACTTATAGGCCTATAGTTGTTGAGGTCTTTGGGGTTTTCCTTTTTTGTGTAGAAGCTTTATAATTGTTGTGTTCCAGTCTTCTGGGACTTTACTCTGTTTCAGACATAATTGAATAGAAAAACCCTTGGACCAGATATCAATATATTCGAAAAAGCTGGTAAGATCAACAAAATAACTTGCTATTCTATCCAACTCCTGTTTAAAAACAGAGTAAAGTCCCAAAGACCTGATCATAGCAATCATAATGCTTTTACTTAAAGAAAAAAAAACCCCTTTAAATCACTAAAACTTTTTTCTTGGTTGGGGAAGGGCATAAGATTTGATTCTGATAAGCACAATAAATTAGGAAAAAATATTTATCATATGCAGTTTGAGTAAATGAACCTGACCTTAGTTTCTTGTGAAATTTCGATTCAAGAAATAGTGTTTTTTTTTTTTTTTTTTTTTTTTTTTCTTTAAATTTTATCATAAGGGGAGCTCTTGAATAGGATCTGAAGTTGGTGATCGATTAACAATGTGTGTAAAACTTTGGTCTTTTGCATTAGAAAATTGTTGATTATGTTGTTCATGCATGATGTTTTGGAATATTCATTCGTCGGCCTTCAGATGTAATATATACTAACTGTGAAATTGTTTGATGTAGAACAGTTCAAAATGCGGGAGATGATTAAAATCAACTTTTAGAGGGGGAAAGAATTTGATTTTAAGACAATTTCAAAACTACCTTCATTGGGAATCGGGGCTTTATTATTATTATTCATTTATATTGAGGATCATAGAATTTTTTTTCTTTTAAAGAATAATGTAACTCATATTTTGAGTCCTTTTTTTTTTTTTTTTTTTTGTTCTTTATCTCCATAAAAAAAAATGGTTCACCCCATAGTGCTTATTGTAGAAATGACTGAATGCTATTTTTTGACGATTTTGGAAGAAATTGTCTGTATTACACTTTCTCATATCAAAAAAAAAAATCTCAAAGCAAAAACCATAAAACTTAATGTACGTATTATACATGTCACTAGAACCTATTGCTTCTTTCTCAAGACGTAATACAACAAAGAGGGTTCCCGAAATATTCTGTCCTATCAAAAATGTTCACGTTCTGCGGTCTCAAAAAATAACTCTGCCCAGTATAAGGGGGGCAGTAACCTCTGGGAAACACCTTCCCATTACACTAGAAAGCAAGGGTCGGGCTTGTGATGTATAGAGCCCCACATAAAACTGACCTTGTGTCACATTTTACTCTTGTTGGGAAGCAAGTAAATACTGATGGAAAAGAGTCACAATTAAAAAATGGTTTGAGTAGCCTTGGTTCAAATCTTAAACCAGCTTATCTCTAAATCTCAAAGTCACACAAAACTATTATTTGAAAGAAAACTGGCAAAAATCAAGGATGCTTTAAAATATTCTTTTTGTTCAAAAAGAATAAATAGCATTGATGAATACTTCTTCATTCCTTATTTGCCACACTCACTAATCAGGATTAAGTGCAGTAACAATTAATCAATGTTTAAGAAAATACAAATAAAGAAAAATCAGATAATTTTGGCTTGACGAATGATACAAGCCCAAGTTGGAGGGGATGGGAGTGAAATTTTCATTGAGCTGAGATCAGAGACTGAACCTTGCTTCAGCTCAACACACTACCAATTTTAGACTACTAATCTATGCACTAAATGACTAAAAGAAAAAAAAACAACTATAACATTTACTATTATAAAAATAAAATTAATTTCAAGATGTATTCTTTGATATATTTTTGTATATTGAAATAGGGAGAACTTATTTTTAAGCGTTATCACAATTCTAAGCTATTTATTTCCTCTGTCCAATGATTTGTGAATATATATATATATATATATATATATATTATTTATTTATTTATTTAAAATCAAAGTTGAAATTTGTTTTTCATTAAATGATGTCATGGTAAATTTTTCACCTTTCTTTGCTAAATATTTGATGTCTATGTCCCAGCAAGAATTTCCTACTTGGATGTGGAGCTGAAACATGGAACCCAACCAAGAGACGGATCCACAAATTGAGAACTATGCAATGTACACATGAAAGAATTATGCTGGACCTCACATGGAGAGGAAACAAGACAGCACAGTACATCAGAGAAAAGACAAGAGTCTAGGATATGATAGAATCCATTAAAAATCTCAAATGGTGGTGGGCTGGCCATATTGCAAGAATGGCAGACAATCGATGGACATCACGACTCACAACGTGGATCCCCCGAGATCACATGCGCAACCGAGGCCAGCAGAATATTATATGGATAGACGAGCTAGACAAGTTCAGAAAGTGCTGGCCCCACGATGCCCATGATAGTGTGGCAAATCCTGGGGAAGGTCTATGTCCAACAATGGACATTAAGACTGATGATTTCATGGTCAAGACTGACAGCTGCAGCCACATTTTTTTTCTAGAGAGGTAAGATGTTCAATTCATCCCTTTTATAGGTTCATAATTCACTTGTTTCATACTACAAACCTTAATATTCACTATTATGCTGAAAGCTTTCTTAATAAAATTCCTTTTTTGCATGTGTTAATTGAAACTTGGGGCGTTTACTAATGTGCAGCAGAGTCTGGTACTGACACCTTTGAACTACACCTTTCTCAGTGTTGGATTCTCTCAAGTACTTCATTAGTTATAAAACTATAGAATCTTAGCTGGTTTCTGCTGAAAACAAATATTTTATTCTTTGAAAGCTTTTTATCTTTTCTTTTACTTGTAATGTCGTTTTCTTCTCTTTTATTTGGTTACCGTTAATGTACTAGTGTAATTTATTTATTTTTTAATTTTTTTTTATCTAAAATTTTTTTTTTCACTTTGTGCACAATAAAATTCAGCTAATCTTGCATGTTTTAATATTGTCAATACAACTCTGACCCTCATTGTCCAATTTTTAACCTTTTTAAAAAGAAAAGGGTCTCGTTGCTCTGATGGTTTATTGAAATGTTATCGTATAAACTAGTATCTCAGAGTATATTTACTCTTTAGCTAGGGCTTGAACTTTATGAAAGATCTAAAAGATATCCAGATTTTGTTAGATCTAAAATTATTTGAGATTTCTTTGAAAAAGAAAAATCCAAACCGATATGAGAAATCTTTTTTAAATATTGAACATTTAAATTTAGATATAAAGTATCCAGGTTGGAAAGGCTGAAAGCAAATTTTTATTTACTTTTATTCACTTTTATTTATTTACTGTAGTGTCTGCTAAAGCCGAAAACTGTTATACTAGGGGGTCTGTTTAGCCGAGGATTTACTGTACTTATTTTAGTGTAAATATTTTAGTGAATATTACTTCTGGACCATCTTCAAAAACGTGCAGCAAAATGCAAATATTCTTCTTTGAAGTTGCAAGAATATAATATGAAGTTAGAGGTAAAAAAAACTTTGAATACTCAAAGGATTTTTAAGTGATTTCATGATGTGTGCGGAATTTGATTTAAATTTGTGTCAATAGAGATAAGGAATCTTATGTAAATGTAATTTGGAAAAATTTCTGTCAAAAATGAAAACATTGAAATCAGTCCATCAGCATATTTTTAAAATTTTAAAATATGAACATTGGGCTGAAACTTAGACGAGTTTGTGTGTGTGTTCCCCCCAAAACTAGTAAATTGGGTCACAAATGTAAAAGAGTTTTCTGTCTCACTTTGTCTATAGAAATAAGATAGCTGGTAATTCATTGCAACCATTTTTCTTCCATTGATAAACATAGATCAACTAAAATACAATTGATAGATTTAAAGTTAGACATTTTGATTGACACATTGCTTTGCAAAAAGTCCGTTGATGATACCTTGAACTTGACTAATAGGACCCAGTATTAATTTTTATCTGATTTTTTTTTAATTAGCCTATTTAAGCATCAAATCATTATATTCAATTGTTGCCCCCCCCCTTACGATGATTACAAAAATATTCTCCATAATCGACATCTACTTAAACAACTTGAGAATTTTTTTTATATAGTATTATACTAAGAATCTTCTTTGTAAGTAATACTGGCATTCCTATGGAAATTATGAATCACCATATCCTATATGCGTTTTTTACTTTGTTAGGCTCTGGTGGTAAAATTCAATGACCATCATGAAAATATTACCTGTATGTTTTAAACCATGAATTCATGATTTTAAAAAAATCAGGTCTGGTTTGTCGCTCAATTGGAACCGTCACCTGACCAATGTCTTTAGGCAGTGTTTGGGGTGATCAATGAATAAGTTTATTTCACTTGCCTTCTGTTTGGCATGTGCTCACAAAAAATTCAATGTTTTGAAAAAAAAAAAAAAAAAAAAAATGAATGCTGCCGGGAACTAGGTAAATTTTTGACTATGAAATAATCCAAGGTAGCCCTAAAATGTACCGAATTAGAGAGTAGAAAAAATTTGGTTGAAGACACTGGAATAATAGAACATTTATTCTTAGGAAGATTTCTGTAAATCTGCCTTTGCTCTTAGTGCAACTGGGTTATCAGGCAGACTATCTACTAAAGACCTGTATATATTGGGGGAAAAAAAGGGTTCCTACATGATCAGGTGTATTATATGTAAAAACTTTATTCAATATTCATGTATAAAAGATATTTCTCAAAATTTATGCTTTTATAATTAAAGCCTTTTTGTTTAATTGACAATACTTGTTGGCCAAACTTATGTTTTATTTTATCTTTTTTGTATAACTCTGCTTGTTCAAACTTGCATGTTACTTTTGATTTACGTTGTGATAACTTTTGGTCTGGCTTCTGGGGCATTTTATCTATGATTCTGCTGGTGAATAGGATAGGGCTGGTATCCCATTCTGTCTTTAGATGGTGCTGCTCTGACTCCTTTACATGGGTCAGTATTTAACATGCCTTGGCTGATTTATTTTCATCTGGATAATATCTTGATTTCAAATAAGCAACCAGATCCCTTTGAAACTTATCTGCCTAACCATAATGAAATAACAAAAATCAAAGAATACAATAATGAGAATAGAAATAGAATAAATAGATTATGTTTATCAAAATGATTTTGTATTAATGTTAGGGGTATTAGGTAAGTAAAAGAGATGGATCCCGGCTGTCAATGTGAAAGATCATATGCATTCTATAGAAAACTAATACAAACTGGATGATTATTTTCAGAAATAAATCAAGGTATATAGATGTTTCTCAATTATGTTGTAGGTGTGGGAGGGGATACCTTTTGCACAAGACTATTTGGCTTAATTGTGCTGAATACAGGTGTATCTTCATTACTTCTATGATGTCTGATATATTATACAAGCTTAATTAGATGGATGGATGGATATGAGAATTGTACCAAAACATCATCCAGTAAGGTGTGTGTGTGTGTGCTCCTAAGTATGCTGCAAAATAAATCTGCTCTGTATGATAACAATAAACGAACAAAATTAATTTTTAGGAGGTGAGCCCAATAAGGTTTACTTATCACTATCCAATACTGATTTAATTATAGGAAAATTCCTCAAATCTCAAATGAACCCCCCCCCCTCAATGAACAAAAAACAAGTATACAAAAAGGTGACCTTTGGATTGGTGAGTGGGGGATATAAACCAAGAAATCTTTGTGTTAGAGCAGATTATCTATTGCATTTTTTACTATATATTATACAAGCGTCAGGGGTCCGTGCCCAAACCCCAGTATGGTAACTACAATTAAATGCTGGGATGTGACCCCTAAATTCCCTGTTACACCCTACTTATATTAGGTTTGTATGTTGTGTTTGACATATGTCTCCTGCATAATGAATTCTATCCCTTGTTGTCAGCACTATAAGTTCGACGTTTGGTTGTTTTCCTCAAAAACCTTTTCTTGGAATTCAGACTTTATACGATGTTATTTGACAATAAACTGATTCAGTGTTTGAGGAAATTAATCCTTTCCTCCCATCAAAACCATTTTAAAAACAAATATAAGCAAAGTGTTTTAAAGCAGTAGTTTTGTACCAGGGAAGGTCCTATGACGGACTGTTACGGTCCAGTTGAGTGGTACGCTTAACTCGTGGATAGATCTCACCAACTAAAAAAAATCTTAGAATTTGTTTTCTTTTTCTAAACAGAGACATTTCCAATAGATGCATCACAATTTTGTACCAAATGCACTTTATGTCTATCGAGACACTTCGATATTTGCCAAAACTGCACTAAGCTCAGTAAATATCTTGTTTGAAAAATTCCAAACAATAACTCCCTATGGTTAGATAAATAGAATTATTTTTCTCCAGAAGTCTTTATATTTAATTTCATATTTAATTAAAATATTCTGAAATCTAAATGAGTCGATTTCACTAATGAACTTAGAAGATTTGAACATGAAAATATTTCCTCCACTTGCTGAAGCTAAATAACTGGAACATAAAATTTCTGAATGTTTTTATTGGAGTAATAAGTGAGACCTACCAGATTCCAGATGTTACTTTGCCAGGGACAATTGCTAGTATACATAATCCCATCAAAAGTTGGCTTAGAGATAGATGGATAGAATCTTTTTATTGGTTACATTCTGAATGAGCATGCTACTCTTGAACAATGCAAATAATTTCTAAAATAGACCCTCATTTAATGTCCAACTGCTTTTTGTTGAGAAAAACCTCACCATTACTTTATTTTTTATTTTTTTTAATTCTTAATTCTTTAATTTTTTTATTTTTGTTATATTCTTATTTATTTATTGTTTTGATGAAGTTAATCTTGCTAAAAGTCAGGTTCATAAAAACAATTTTTTTTTTTTTTTCTCTTCCCTGCATGAAATTTTTTTGTCTCTTTCCATGTTCGGTCTTTCAGTCCCAGCTACTCAATCCAAAAGGACTATTGATACCAAAATGGTTTCTGTTGAATTTTGCCACCAAAATATCACCTTGAATTGGTGATAGTTACCAGTGCCATTAAAAGGACAACTGAGATAAGAAATTTTCTCAAAAAAAAATCTGAGGATATAACATTCGATTTGATTACTATTCATCTTAAATCATCCCAACTCAATCGAGGCTACCACTCTATAGCAACAAACAGTACAGATCGCAAATATAGTGTAAGCGTATTCTTTACTTTTGATCTCGCTGTTTGTAGATTGAAAATAAAATAAAATAACTGATCCAATAAGGTGCTTTTGCAGGATATCTTGATGTATACCAAGCTTTTCTTGAAATAAAAAGCTTTTTTTACTTGAAGAAATCTATCCAGATACAATATGAGAAATATCCACTTGAAGCTTTCCTTAACAACAATGATCAAAGTACAAACATTTCTTCCCAGCAAGTTTCATCAATCTGATTTGTATATTTGGTGATTTTATAAAATTTGAACTATTTAACAACTTATTTGTATTGTAAATATTTCTGAAGCTCAATGTATAACCTTTTGTACTTTTATTTTTTATAGCCTGCAACACTTCACCAAATGTCTGTATATGACAACGTAACTTGATAAGCACGCAATTTTTCCCCATGAAATGTGCATATTAATTGAACCCTGGCATGTCCGTAGCAAGTTGCTTTCTGAAAAATATCCGCTCATCCCCCATGTTGTGCAGTCTATGTTCACGCTCACACATGTAAGGATCTGATTTCCATCTTATAATAATTCATCTGTTTTGTGACGTCACTGTAGATACTTAAATTGGATGTGATCAAAGTGTTCATAATTTCCAAATAACGTGAGATTCAATAAATAAATAAACAACCCTTGACTACTATTAGAAAACTTGCCCATGGGGTTGAGTTTTCAGTTAGTTTACCCAAATGTTTCTAGACTTGTGGCTATGATTATTTTGTTATGGCATTGCCCGTTCCGAAGACACATGTTCATAAGGGGCTGGACTTGGGGTGCGGTGCAGCCTGCCATAATAGTTATAAAATTTTCTATGTCATACGTAATTATGGTCCTTTTTCTTCAGTGCCAATTTAGATATAAATATCTAAATTTATATCTGTTTTTGGATAAAAATCTGATTTTTTGTTAGATTTAAACCAATGGTCCTCTTAATTCCATATTCGATACTATGCCGCTTAATATATCTGGCAAATGTCAAACTTGCACAATGGTCAGTAGATAGGTAATTACAATGCATATGTACACTCACTAATTTCTTCAATTGTATTGAGATTTTTATAAATTTGTAGCCATGTAATAATTTGTTATATCACATTGATTTTTGACGTAGACTGACACGGAATTTGAATTAGTATGTTACCATATAACAGCAAAAGTTGTAAATTATGAAACATTCACTTGTACAATATTGTTAAAATGCTGAAGGAGAATAAAGCGATTTCCAGTCCAATTTTTGCTTAGTAATAGTGTGTGTGTGTGTGTGTGTATGAGATCCAATTTTTGGTGTGGAGATAACTCTATGAATGTTAAATCTATTTTCCCTTATTTGCTATTATAGATTCATTCTATACAAACGTTATATATTAGTTTCTTCTATCTTCAGGTCCTCCCCCAGGCGATGGAAACGGTCAAGGAACTGAACGGAATAATCAAGTGAAAGCATTTATGGTGAATAAAAGTTTACATCTCGAATAAGGAAAGAAAAGTACATGTGGAAAAATTCATCAATTGTGGAAATCAGGAGGTACGTGGATGCTCTTCACCAGCTACTAATAATGTCATAGATTCCAGTATTCATGATGTTGTCAACACGTTTCAGCTGCTTCATTCTCCAGTCCTTGTTAGGTGTATAATCCAATAGAAGAGGCAAACTTTTTCATCTCTACACAAAGAAACCGATAGAATCTATGCCATCAAAAAATAACACAAACATAGAAGCACCTGAGTGTTTGCAAATGTCTTCCATCTAACTTGATATACCATCTCCATCCAAAGACTGTTGATCTCTTAACACTTATAGACCAATTGCTCTTGATGTTGGTCTTCAATGTGGGAAATGGAATGAAGCATTTATCCTGGCTTAAAACTGCACAGTGTATGTGAATGTATTTGGACCAAAAACAAGACCCCTCGCCCCCTGCCTTTACCTGGCAAAAAAAGCAAAGCTTGCGTTTTGTTACATTGTAACAGATAATGATTCGATACAGGAGATCCCTAAAGCCTTGTTATTAGTCACTGACTGTTTTTGAACTTGAGTTGATCAGTGTTTTAGATTTCTTTATTTCTTAGTTGAAATATTAGTTTGCTTGCAACCTTTGAACTCCATTAGCCAATATGACTCTTCCTATTCTGGAAAACTTGACCTAGGATGAGGAAATGTTGGTAACATTCGTCTAGGTGATGCTTATCGAACAATCCAAACTGAAACATTCCATCCCAGAGCAAAGACACCCACCCATCCATGATCTTCACTGAACTTGAGGAAGATAAACCATCATAGATTCTCCCTTTCAGTAACCCACAAATGATAAAATGAATTTCATATTTTTTTTTTTTTTTTTTTTTCTCTCATAAATCCAAATAACCATTGATGGATGGAATTTGTTTCCCTTAATGCCAGTTTTTTTGCTTGTGGTTTATACAACTAACAAAAGTTTTAACATGAAACTAGTGTAATCATATTCTAGAAAGTAATGGGTTTAATTAGGATTTCATTCAATACTCTGAACTACTTTGTTCCATTCAAGTAAGCATAAAGTATTATTTTTGTAATATTTTGAACAGAAAAATGAATTTTTTTTTCTATTAAGCATATGATTATTTCATCATTAATGATAAATAATTGTATAAGGATTTATTGCTGGTCATCAAAGTGTTCTTCATTGATATCGATCGAGACACAGAAAATTGTAATGTGTATCTTTCGATATTCATGGTACACTGGTTGCAGCTGTTGGTCTTTATAATTGTCCCCTCAATTTTTGGGCTGTCTCTTGTGTTGTTAGGATGTCCCTGTCAACTGATACTACTTAATGGTTAGGACATCGAGAAAAGCGTCAATTCTATGATGCAATCTCATATGTTGATGCCTAAATCAGTCTCTCACTAGATGTCCCCCGGTTGTGCTTAATTCTTCATCTCTCAAAATATTTGCAGAAGAGGGTCCCACATTTCCTGCAGTCAGGAATTTGCCCTCAATGTAGTTTTGGCTGTTTTCTGGGGCCGAGATGATATCTTTTTGTTTTTCTTTCTTTTATCTTCCTTTTTAGTTTGGCACATGAACATCATGGGTTTTTAGGACTTCTTCTAATGTTTCCCTGGTGATAATTAGTAATCGTCAACTTCATACATATAGCATCTCTAGTCCTTAGGGATTCCCGCATTTCTGATACTGTCATGATTTCATTACTGTCAGCAAAGTTTTAGTACCTGTTTGTATAGTCTTCAGTAGCCTTTTAGGGCCCGAGGCGCTTCCCATAGGGCCTTTCAAACTCAACTATTTGAATGTCTATTGCTTGTTTTGCTACTCACCTGTCCTCTGTTTATCTGTGTTAGCCCTGTGACCTGGGAGGGAGGAGCCAAAACATTATGGTTGTTGGCATGGATAGCAAGGAAATTAGTCCTGTTCCCATTTGATTGACCATCAGAATTACCTTCTTTATTGGGCTGATTTGTGAGAAAGTGATTAGTGTTGTAAGAGCATAATAGATTGTGACTATTGTGTGGCCCTAACGAGCAGTTTTGAGCTTATCTTGTCTGGTTAGCTTTAGATTTTCTTTGCTGCCAATGAGGACCTCTAAAGTTGCAAAGGAGTGCTTAGCTTTACCTTTGGGTTACTTAATGGCTTCCATTACTATTTATCTAATACTGTTTGTATTTATTTTCATTAAGTGAAACGAATACAAGAAAAATGTGACACAATGACAATGAAGTCGAGAATTTGTTAGTTATTCTTTATCTTAACTTGTCTAGCCTGATTTGCTTACCAAATCATACTTCACTCTATCACCATAATGCATTTATTTTGTATAGTCTTTTATTGTACATTGACGAAAATACAACACGATATCAAGAGAAATTCTACTTGATCCCATATTTATAGATTCATGTGGAGTGAGGGTGAAAGGCGAGCTGTTACCTTGCTGACATAGTCGAAGGGTGGGCAAACTTTGTTAAAGAAGGCAAGCTGGATAGTTTATATTATTTGGTTGTTAGATTGGGGACAATCAGGCATGTTAGCCTAGCCAACTCTGGAAGCTAAGTCATTAAGGGGTAGAGCATTGTGAAACGAATCGCCAGGTGAAAGAACTCAATTATTGAGATACTCTTCACCTGGCGCCCAACACAACAGGGAGGGAAGCCTCTCTCAGAGTGGATCAACTCCACTATTTCCTGACATAATACTGACTTTCTAGACTGGAAAAGGTCATTGGATTGAGGAAGCTCGTTCAATGCTAGACAGCACTCACCAAGGAAGCGTATCTCAGCTAGGTCTACAATAGCTCTCAGCCTGAATGTTGTGCTCTAACTGAGGAAAAGCATGTTTAATCTTCCGCTTCCATGCAGGTTCCTCCATTAATGCTCTATTTGGAATATCAACCTCTCCGTATACTGGTGAATCTCCAAATGTTGCATCCCGAACCCCAATTGCATGTTGGTTGTATACAGACCTGTCTGCGGACCATTGGCTTGCCTCTCTTCCGCAGGAGTGAGAAGAGCAATTGCTCAAGCGCCAATTTCCGTGCCGCAGGCAGGGGAAGTCCAGACGGCCGGTACAGGATCAGAAGGAAGACATGTGTTGCATACCTCGGCTCTGCCCTTTTAAGGATAGTTTCCTTAGAAGCCAAGCCCCTACCGACGCTTCGACCTTTGCCTGTACCTCGGACCAATTCCTTTCCAACTGGAGATCTGGCCCAAACCACACTTTTAAGATGCGCACCGGACCGTCTATCCAGCGGAAAGACCCTGGGAGGGAGACTGGCCCTCTCCAGGCACCTAATTGCAGGCCGCTCGACTTGCTGCGGTTGATTTTGGCCCCTTTTACCCATTTGTATTGAGTTAACACCCTCAGTGCCACTCCTATGTCCTGATGAAAGGCCACAAAGATGGTCATGTCATCAGCGTACGCAGATACCTTGGCTTGAGCCCCACCAGGGAGCTCTATTCTGCACAGGGCAGGATGTAGAGCAAGGGCGACAATGGACAACCCTGTGTGACCGAGCGTGACACCATGAAAGACCCCGACCGCTTTCCATTCATTTGCACCACTGCTCTAGGGGAGCGCTACAGAAGGCTTATCAACTGGCAGAAATCCGGTTTGAATCCGGCGATCTGCAACACTGCCGCCAAGAACTGGTAGTCCACCGTATCGAATGCCTTGGACTGATCTAAATTGATCAGCGTGGCTTCAGTGTTGTCTTCGAATCCCCTTAAGACCGAACGAATCGTATGCAAATTATCTCGGATTGATCTTCCCTTCACCGCATACATCTGCTCAGGTCCGACCAAATCCCCTTCGCAATCGATTTGACAGTCTTGGCCAAAATCTTTAACTCTGTGTTCAATAGAGTTATGGGCCTGCAGACGTCTAAATCCTCCCCAACATCCTTGTCTCCCTTCTTCAATAGTGTGATCAACCCTTTGGTCAAACCAGTGGTTAAACATTACTACCAAGATGGGAACGAACATGTGCGACATCGTCAAGTACATTTCATAGGGCAGACCATCCAGCCCCGGCGACTTGTTCTTCTTGAGGTGTTGCCAGAAGGCCTCGCATATGTCTCTTGTCGATTGCAGGGTCCTCCCGTCCGTAGTCTTGACACTGCGAATATGCTTGTCGGCATATCAACGAATCTCTTCCTTATGCAAGTCTGCGTCAAGCTTGACAGCTTCGTTGGATACTCTTCCTAACCTAGCCCTAACTATCTGACCTTGGTAGCGCTCGCTAACCGATTGCTGCAGGTCTCTCTTAGCTAGTTCTATCGTTAGGCTATCCCCCCCTGCCACCACCCGCTCTAATCTCTGCTCTAATAACGCTTTTGTCTTAGCCTTATCTAATGAGAGTCGTTGGCTATATTTGATAGAAAACGTTCTAATCTTATTTTTCAGCTGAGACCACTACTTATTTCCCGTAACCGCCCCCACTAGTTCCCGCTGTATTAACCCCTCTAGCTGTTCCCGGAAGTCCTCTCTCTCCAGTAAGGAGGAATTGAACTTCCAGTAACTAGCTAGACTAGGCCTATCACTTAAGCGCATCCGAGCCATCACCAATTTGTGGTCAGAATGCCCTAGCCAGTGAAACGTTGGATAGGTTAGGAAATCTATGTCGACTCTTCTTATTAATACTCTATCCAGGTAAGTTTTGTCCTGTATAGAAGCTGCACTATATGTCCACGTCCACATCTCCCTCCTCGGGTGATCTACACGATATCTATCGACCAGTTTGTATTCGGCGATTAGAACGATTAGACTGCAATCACACCATGCCTGCCCGCTAGCTCCCCTCTCCTCCTTATCTATCTCAGGGTCAAGGATGGAATTCCAATCCCCCATTAGAGCTAGCCGCTTCGGATCCGTGAGGAAAGGCCCCATCTGCCGAAACAGGGAAAGCCTCTCTCGAACACTGTTGGGCGCATAAACCGCGACCACCCTGAATTTGCAACTGTTCACGGCAACATCGGCCACGATCAACCTGCCGGCTGCGCCAGCGTAAACAACATCAACTTTCACGCCCAGGGAACGCTTTACCAGCAAGGAGACACCTCTGGCATTGCGATCACCGTATGCTGAGAAGACGAAATACTCATTAGCCAGCACACGCTCATCGGCAGAGCAAACAAAGTGTGTCTCCTGTAGAGTTGCCACATCCACTCTGAGTAGTAAGAGGTCCTGAAGCACATGCGCTGTATGACTCCAATCCCTCAAACCCCTCACATTCAGACTTGCCAAATTAAGAGCCATCTTCACTTACCTTGCATGTCACTCACAGTCCGAAAGTTCTCCGGGTGGAGAACGCCAACGGTTTGTCCTAAACTGCCAGAGCCCAGCTCGAACATAACCCGTCCGTCTGTGACAATTCCGCCGACGTCTGAAGGGAACGTTAGTTTAAGCGCCCTATATAAGGAGGGGTGTACAAAAGCTGTGACCCTCCCAACACATTTTCTGTTTAGTTTTTTCAGTTTTTCATGCTCCCAGTCAACCAGCTTCATGCCTGGTATTGCTTTTTGTGCGGCCGCCAACATGTCCCATACTTTGTAGTGGCGACCGCTCACATACCGGATGAAGGTGATCAGCATGGGAGCTTCTTTAGAGTTTCTTGGGTCTTCGACCTCCTTTTCCTCCACCTTAACTTGCTTCAGGAGAGGTCGTAGGGATATTTTCAGGTGGCTTGGCAGATCCTTCCCATAGGTAGTCCTGTCTACCTGGCATATCCCCTTCCTGAAAAGGTGGAGGCTTCTCCAGAGTCATGTTTGAAGGTGCTTGTTGTCGGCAACTCCAGCAGTGTGGTCTTCTGCCTTCCACCACCACTGTAAGTTGCCGGTTCCTCACTACCAGCACGTCCGGAATGGCGTCAAAATTTTCTTTGTTTATGGAGACCATCACCGTATAGTCTCCGGTGCGGATTCCATATCTGCCCATGCCTGACGACACGGACTCGACGTCTCCGAACGTGCTGAAGAACGCCCCGATGTGTTCCGCCGAGATATCTACGGGGACATTAAAGACAATTATCTTTGTCCTACGTCGCCCGAGATACTCGGTTTGCAGTCTTAGTGCTTTTGTAAGGATATCCGCGGACGCTAGTCTGGCTGCCTCTTGTTCTATTGGCAGCAAGACGTCCCAGGTAGCAAAGCTTCTCCGGCACATGTATTGTGCCGGAATGGCATTGCTCTTCAGCGCCTCCTCGAAAGTTTCCCTGTTGACGCTCACCAGCCTTCGGCTGACTACGTCAGATGTCACCAGGGATAGAGTTCTTGGCTGAAGAGCGTTCCACGTTTCTGGCACCGTCTTCAGCTCATTTCCTTCAATATATTGTCCATATTTTTCAATGGCCGCCCTATATTCTTTTGTAGAAACCGTCGGTTTCGGCGGCCCCCATCTCTGGCTTTCCTTCGTTGTACTGGTCTCCAATTCAGGGAGGGCAGTCAAGTCCTTTCCTGCATCCAGTGTCTTTCCCTGGGGTCCGGCAACCTTGGCGGGTTCCACGACCCTTTCTTGATTTTTTTCCTGAGCCTTGGCTTGGACCAAACAGGGGTTTGGTCGCCTTCACTAGCTCCGGGGACTGACATCGCTCAACACCTGAGCTTCGGCTTAGACCAACCTGGGAGTTGGTCACCTTAGCTGGCTCCGGGGTGTTAAGGTTTACGGACGGTAGTTGGCCACTCTGGGAGCTGGCCTGCACAACCTCTTCGGGAATGGTCTGCTTTCCACTGCCTGAGCTTCGGCAGAGACCAACCTGGGGGTTGGTCACCGTGGCTGGCTCCGGGGCAGTGATTTTGTCCATCTTCTGTCTTCTCCAAACGTCCGGTGGAAGCATTCCGCCCGGGGTCTGGCAGGCCTCACCCCCGTCGTAGGAACGCACGTTTCTCAGGGCTGATCTTAGCAATGCTCGTTACAAGCAAAGTCACATAGTCAACATTGGCAGTATACTCGACTGGCGTGTGACATTTCGCAGATACCTTCATTTGTGGTCACAAGTCGTCCGTCCAGTGACGTGACACTGGAGATATGCCGCCTTGATGCACTCCAAATTTCCTCTGCTCGCAGTTCCACGGTCATATTTGTTGCCTCGGGGGACATTCTTTTTAACCTAGCTCTAACTACTAGAGCTTGATCCTTTTCGGCATGCAAGGAGGCTAGCTCTGCCTTAGCTATCTTAACCTGGCTAGAGTCTCAACCGCCTGCTTTATCCAAGATTCTAATGCCTTTTGTGCTGCTAGTCTCTCTAGGTTGAGTTGCCTACTATAATTGGCAGCAAAAGACCTAATTTAATTTTTGAGGTGCCCCAAGAATTTGTTACCCAGGATGGCCCCTGTCAGTTCCTGCTGGATTAGTAATGTTTGCTGGTCCCGGAAATCCTCCACGTCCCCTAGGGATGTGTTGAATTACCAGTAACCAAACTTGAAGGGCCTAGCTGTACCTATGTTCATTCGGACCCTTACTAATCTATGGTCCAAAAAAGGGACGCTATGGAAGCTTGGACATTCCAAAAACTTATGATTGACTCTTCTAGCTAAGACCCGATCGATGTAACTGGAAGGTTGCACTGGAGATGGGGTGCCACTATTAGTCCAAGTCCATACAACTTGGCGGGGGTGTTCATTTTGGAATTTATCCACCGGGTCTAGCCTGTCGATCAAATCCCAAATCCTCATATTTAGTTCCCCTATTTACCCCTCGGTCTATGTCGGGATCAAAGACGGAACTATGAACTGATCGATCCGCCAAAAGAAATTGACTCTCTCGCTCTGGCTGTTGGCCGCATAAACCCCAATCAAACGAAAAGCATCCCCTTTTATGGTAACATCGATTACGCACAATCTGCCCGCTCGGTCTGCATACACAAGGGAACACATCGCATCCAAGGCATGGCTTCTTAGCCAAGAGTCACCTCTGGAGTGGTTACCAAAGTAGGCTGAAAAGAGACAGAAATCTTTAGACAGCACACTCTCATTGTCACTCGAAATAAAGTGAGTTTCCTGTATACAACAAACACTCACGTAGAGGTGCCGAAGAAGTCAACAGAGTTAATATTTATTTTCAAAAAATTGAAAAATTTGACATAAAGTCGGAGGGGGGGGGGGTATAAGGTCTGGTCGATTCTATTCCTTATCTTATCTTAGCTAGTCTCATTCACTGACCCAATCTCACTATATACATCCATTCACCAAAACAACACATTTTTCCTGGTCTCTCTCATACTGCATTTACCATAACATCAGATTCTCTCTATGATGGAAAACTACTCTAAACCCATATTTACAATTTTGTGTGTGGGGGGGGGGAATAAAATTATGATGAATATTTACAAATAAAAAATGAACCCCAATGATTGATATATATTTACAAAAAAAAAAAAAAAAAAAAAAAAAAAGCGAAAACAAAATTAGTATGTGACCCCCCCACAAAAGACCTAAAATGGCAGAACAGTAAGTTAACCAGACGAAAAATGGATGTCAAGAGAAGAAGAGAAAAAAAAAAAAAAAACTCTCAAACATCCTCTGGAAAACTTTACCTTCTGTCATCTAGAGGGGGAGGGGATTGGAATCGAAAAAAGCAGAGGACAGAAAAAAAAAAGGGGGGGGCTGATGATCATTCACTCTCTAGCTAAGAAACTTTTGACTAACAGAAAAAGAAAATCTACTCTATCCTAACTTGGGCTGGGTTGACACGTTCGTATCAGTATTGCAAAATCCTTACTGACCAATAGATTTTCAAAAAAACCACTCTAATTCAGCACCTTTCACTCGACACAGTCGGGCAACTCTCACCCACCTTCCGTTGAATTCCGACCAAGGGAGCCTTTCCCTCTCGACCCTGATTTTAACTTTGAGCTGATGCCCAAAGTATGCAATCAGTTGTTCGGGAGTGAAATGCTCTCCTTCGTGGAACCCCTTCTGACGCGTCGTCCAAATCACCATTCGCATCACGCCAAGTAAGCACATTAGCACTATATGTGCGTCCTTTTCCAACGATGGGAACACATTGCTGCAGACAACACTGGCATCCAAGGCAAAAAACCGTGCCCTGATGATGCGAACCATGTAGCCTTCAACCAGCTTGCACAGCGGATGCACCACGCTGCAGTGGAAGAAGGCGTGCTCAATAGACTCCTCCATTTCACCACAGCGTATGCACTCTGGTGAATCTACCAGACCCGCTGCAAAAAGCCGTTTGCCGACCCAGAGAGCATTCCGTATGACTAGCCAGGTGAGGGACGCCTCGTTGTTATTGAGGCACCTCAGTCCGGGCGTCCAAGGCCAGATTGAGCGAATCTCCGCCCTCGTCAAACCGATCCCCTCGATCATTTCGTCTTGAACGGACCCCCTCACTATTACCCGATATAATGCCCTCCTCGACAACGACTGGGTGTCGTTGAGGCATACCTTCACCCGAGAAAAAACTCGGAGAGCGTGTCGGCATTCTCTATAGAAAGAGCATTCCGCGCGGGGTCTACGGCGGGCCTCACCCCCGTCGTCGGAATGCACGTTTCTTAAGGCTGGGAAAGCCTTCCTGGCGTCTTCCTTCAAGAATTCGCCGTTCTGCTCTTCTTGCGTACACATCCGACCTAAGAAAGTCAAGCGTAAGGTATGTTGCCGAGCTACGATGTTCGGCATTCCTAGGCCGCCTTCCGCAGGTTGGAGCTGACAGATCTTGCGAGATACCATAGGGTGCCTGTGACCCCAGAGGAGTCGAAACATGGCAACTTCCAACTTTCGTTGGTCGGTACACGGAAGAGGGAGCACTGAAAGTCGGTAAAGGATAAGGGGGTAGATGTGCGAAACGCACACCTCGGCCCTACCCTTGAAGGAGAGCTTCCTCCGAGTCCACAGATTAACTGCTTTCTCTACCTTTTCCAGTACACCCGACCAATTTTTCTCCAACTGGAGGTCGGGACCGAACCAGACGCCGAGTATCTTGCACGGCCCTTCCGTCCAGGCAAAGGGACCAGGGAGAGAGCGACCTCTCCACGAGTCCAGCAACAAGCCCTCAGACTTGCCGCAGTTGGCTTTGGCCCCTGTCACCGTCTCATACCTTTGGATTTCTATGCTGATTTCCCTGATCTCGGCACTGCTCGTTACAAGCAAGGTTATGTCATCAACGTAAGCGGTATACTTGACTGGCGTGTGACCGCCAGGCAAAGTAATTCCGCTTTGGGCTGGATTTGCCTTTATTTTCTGAAGGAAAGGTTCAAGCGTAAGAATGTACAGCATTGGCGAAAGTGGACAACCTTGATGAACTGATCTGGACAACTGAAAGGCTTTCGACCTCACTCCATTCACCTCCACCACCGAACTGGGAGAAGCATACAAGAGACGAATCCAGGAGCGAAAGATCACACCGAAGCCAGACGCGGTCAAGACGGACTCGAGAAAACGATGGTCGACCCTATCGAATGCTTTGGACTGATCTAACTTGATCAGCGCGGCTCCATTGTCGACTTTCTCAATGATCGTGCGCACCGTGTGCAGATTATCTTGGATAGTCCGACCCTTTACAGAGCAAGTCTGCTCGGGGCCAATCAGACTCTCCAGCACAGTCTGCAGCCGGTTTGCGAGGACCTTGGCCAAAATCTTCAACTCTGTATTGAGCAGAGTTATGGGCCTGAAGTTATCTACCCCGTCCCCTCCATCTTTGTCCTTGCATAGCAATTTCACCACCCCTCTGGTAAAGCGGCTGGGAATGCCCCCCTGCTTTAGCCAGTGGTTAAAGATCAAAGCCAGCAAGTGAACGAAAATGGGCGACAGCCTCAAATACACTTCGTAAGGCAAACCATCGATCCCCGGTGTCTTCTCCTTCTCGATGCTCTTTAACGCTTCCCGGATTTCATCCTCTGTTATGGGCCCCTCGCACCCAGCTGCTTCAGTCGCCTCAAGGCGAGGGAAGTCAGCTAAATAGGCGTCGAACTGAGCCGAATTCAGTCTAGCTTCCCTGGTGAATAGTTCCTGAAAATTGGCACGAAACACCTCGTAGATACCTTCGTTTGTGGTCACAAGTCGTCCGTCCGGCGATGTGACGCTGGAGATATGCCGACTAGACGCACTCCTAATTTCTTCTAGCCGCAGCTCATCGGCCATATTCGTTGCCTCGGGGGACATTCTTTTTAATCTAGCTCTAACTACTAGAGCTTGATCCTTCTTGGCATGCAAGGAGGCCAACTCTGCCTTAGCTATCTTAACCTGGCTAGAGTCCCCTCCCTCCACCGCCCGCTCTATCCAATGTTCTAGTGCCTTTTGTGCCGCTAATCTCACTAGGTTGAGTCGCCTACTGTAATCGGCAGCAAAAGACCTAATTTTGTTTTTGAGGTTCCCCCAGAATTTATTTCCCAGGATAGCCACCGTCAGTTCCCGCTGGATTAGTGATGTTAGCTGGTCCCGAAAATCCTCCACATCCATGAGGGATGTGTTGAATTTCCAGTAACCAAACTTGAAGGGCTTAGCTATACCTAAATTCTATTGGACCCTTACTAATCTATGGTCCGAAAAGGGGACGCTATGGAAACTTGGACATTCTAAAAACTTATGATCGACTCTTCTAGCTAAGACCCGATCGATGTAACTGGAAAGTTGCACCGAACTCGAGGTGCCACTACCAGTCCAAGTCCATACTACTTGGCGGGGGTGTTCGTTTCGGAATTTATCCACCAGGTCAAGCCTGTTGATCAAATCCCGAAACGGAATCACGTCGCCGTGGTTAGTTCCCTTATTTACCCCTCGGTCTATATCGGGATCAAGGACGGCATTCCAATCACCCGCTAACACTAGTCGTCTCGACGGAACTACGAACTAATCGATCCGCCGAAAGAAATCGACTCGCTCTCTCTGGCTGTTGGGCGCATAAACCCCAATCAAACGGAAAGACTCCCCTCTTATGGTAACATCAACGACGCACAATCTGCCCGCCGGATCTGCATACACAAGAGAACACATCGCATCCAAAGAATGGCTTATTAGCCAAGAGACACCTCTGGAGCGGCAATCAAAATATGCTGAAAAGAGACGGAAATCTCGAGACAGCACACTCTCATTGTCGCTCGAAATAAAGTGAGTCTCCTGTAAACGACAAATACTCACGTCGAGGTGCCGGAGGAGACGACAGAGTCTAGCTCTTCTCGACTCATTCCGGCAACCACGACCATTCAAACTTGCTAAATAGAGAGCCATCTGTTAATCTATTGGTGTTGCAGTCCAGACAAGAACATAGCCGGTGATAGCACACCGACAGCGGGTCCCATAGGATCTGTGCCCATCTCAGTCTTGATGGAGCACTCCAGGGACACGCCGCCGACGTGCCTGGGGAATGTTAATTTAACTGCCCTATAAAGGGAGGGGTGCATGAAAACAGGGACTCTCCCCGAACAAAAGTTTTTCAGTTTCTGGAGGTCTGGATGATGCCAGACAGCCAGCAGTGATGACATTTTAAATGCTGAGTTGGCCTCTTTCAACATGTCCCACACCTGCCGTGAGGTGTCACCGACCCGGACTACAGTCAATAGTTTCTTCAGCCCTGGGAACAAGGTAGGGTCCTCCACATCACGTCTTCCGGGTTCGATGAACCGGAAGTTGTGGAGGACCTTTAAATCCCTCAGGGCCTGCTGCTGAAGTTTGGTTTTGTCGAGAATGTCCGGGTCGACACGGCAGATGTGGACCCCTCTCTTGTGTCTGATTTTTTTTTCTTTTTTAGTTGGTTCGCCGGTATCGCCCCCGGCTGGGCTTCTCAGCCTCTTTTGTGAGGCCGATTGAGTGGGTGACATGGGTGTTGTTGTTGTTGCTGGTGATGTTGATGGAGTTAATTTGGAGGTTGGTGTGGCTGCTGGTGTTGTTTTAGGGGAAGGTTTTGGTGTGGCTGCTGGTGTTGCTGTTGTTGAGGGAGGAATCATAATCAACGGTGGAGGCGGCGGCGGAGGTAGCAGTGATGTGGGCGGTAATGGGGGTGTAGGAGAAGGTATTGGTGTTTTTTTCGGAGTTTTTTGGGGGGTAGACTTTTTTTTCAATATTGTCAGTTTTGATTTTTCGGGGGGTGTAGATTTAATTGATGGACTTTGTAATGTTTTCGGGGAGGGCGGAGGGGTAACCCTCCCTGCTGGCTGCCTGGACTTTAACTGTTGAAGTAGTGCCGCCGCCTTTTCCTTCCCTACTCGTCCCGGACTAGCGTAACCCCCCACTCTAGCCCGTTCCGCATAAGACTGCGGGGTCTCTCCTTGGGGACTGTCGGTGTCGGTTCGCATTGGGATATGTGGCAACAGGGGTACCTCTATTTGGGCCTTCTTCCCACTACGACCTACTACCTGCCACTCCCCCTCCGTCTTCTCTTTTTGTGTCACCACCTTTGGTGACGGAGACGA
Organism: Thysanoteuthis rhombus; assembly: GCA_963457665.1. Taxonomy (NCBI): domain Eukaryota; kingdom Metazoa; phylum Mollusca; class Cephalopoda; order Oegopsida; family Thysanoteuthidae; genus Thysanoteuthis; species Thysanoteuthis major. Next base: position 1,019,194 of record OY735231.1, read on the forward strand.
CGGTTTAGGTGAGGGGAGACTTTGACCTCTCCCGGCATCTGACTGGATTCCTCCAGTCATGGCAGTAGGCGAGACTACGGGAGCCTCCTTTTGGGCGGTAACAGAAACTAAGTGGGAAGGGTCTTGCGTCAGGCTGGACGTTTTTTTTTTTGCAGATAGCGGCGAGGTGACCAGCCTCCCCGCATATCCAGCAGACTGGCCTCCTACCTTTTACGATAAGAGGCAGTTGCCTCCGACCACCTATGTCCAAATAGTTGGGAATGGCCAGGAACGCCTTCCTGTCGATCATAAGATCAAAACGCCACTCCCCACGCATCTTGTCGAAGTCAACCGAGACAATTTCTCCGTATTTCAGGAGAAAAGCCCCGATATGTTCCCCGAGCACGAAGCTGGGCACCTCATGTGCAATTACCCGGGTCCTTCTCCGGCCGAGATACTCAACACGAATGTAATACTCCTTCGTTTGGAGCTCTCGGCGCAGGAGATCTGAACAGTCCTGTTCAGTGGGCAATAACACGTCCCACATCGCAAAGCCATCGCCTTTTACAACTTGTTTGGCTTTGATTCCCAAGCTCGCCAGTGCTTTCAACACTATGTCTTCATTTGACCGGACAATTCGGTTTGACTTCTTGTCGACCAAAAAGACGGACACCATTTTTTTCTCAATGTCTTTCAATTCGACCAAGTCCACCAGTAAGCCATCCTCTTTTACGAGGTGGCTGTATGTCTGGCAACGCTTGACGAATTCCGCCACATTGACAGCACTAATTACGGGAGGGGATGACCAAACGTTAGGAGAGTCCCCACTTGTCTTTTCTTGTTGTTGTTGTTGTCCTGCCGGAATCGGCGAGTCTGTATTTTCCCCCCTCCCTTCATGGACGGGGGATTTTTTCATTTCTGTATTCTTTTCAGTTGAACCGTTTGTCTGTGTTTTAGTCATTTTGTCTTGTTTTTTTTTTGTTTTTTTTCCCTATTTTAGGGGGTGTGGATGTGCCCCCGCCCTCCCCCTTATCGGGGGAAGCAAACAAGGCCCTCCTGGCCTCGTCGGCCATGAAGGGAAACGAAAAAATACAAAAACTGGACAACAAAAAGGACTTATCTTTAGGACTAGAGTTTCGGGGGGGTATAAACTAGTCCGGAATCCGTTCACAATGTTCTGAACCGGAGCAGCAAACTGGTCTGTAAAAATTAAGCAGAAAGAATTTCAGTAGCAGCAACAAAAAACACGTCAATCCTTAAATCCATGAGGGCTGCTGGAGTTTCGCATTGTCCAGTATGTCCGGGTCAACACGGCAGATGTGGACCCCTCTCTTGTGTCTGATTTTTTTTTTTTTGTTTTTCTTTTTTGATGGGTTCACCGGTGTCTCCCCCGGCTGGTGTTCTTAGCCTTTTTGTGCAGCTGAGTGAGTGGGTGACATTGGTATGGATGTGGTTGATGGTGCTGATGTTGGTGACGCTGCTGCTGGTGTTGTTGGTGTGGAGGGCGACACCATCGACGATATCTGCCCATGCCTGACGACACGGACTCGACGTCTCCGAACGTGCTGAAGAACGCCCTGTCCTGCGTCACCCAAGATACTCGGTTTGCAGCCTGAGTGTCTTCGTCTTTGTTTCTGTGGACGCTAGTCTGGCTGCCGTCTTTAGTTCATTACCATTGATGAACTTTATATATTTTCCAATGGCCGCCCTATATTCCTTTGCGGAAACCATCGGTTTGGGCGACCCCCATATCGGGTTTACTTCTGCTGCTTGTGTACTGGTCTCCAATTCAGGGAGGGCAGGCCAGTCCTTTCCAGCGTTAGATAGTCTCCCATCTGCGCTCGTCTTTCCCTGATCCACGCCCTGGCATTGATCCTTCTGGGGTCTGGTAAACTTGGCGGGTTCCATGACTTTTGCCTGATCTCTGCCTGAGCTTCGGCCTGGATCAAACAGGGGTTTGGTCGCCTTGGCTAGCTCCAGGGCAAGAGATCGCTCAATACCTGAGCTTCGGCTTAGACCAACGTGGGGGTTGGTCGCCTTAGCTGGCTCTGGGGTATTGAGGCTTGAGCACGGCAGTTGGCCACTCGGGGAGCTGGCCTGCACCACATCTTTGGGATTGGTGTCCTTAACTGGACGGGAACGATCAATGCCTGAGCTTCGGCGGAGACCAACCTGGGGGTTGGTCACCGTGGCTGACTCCGGGGCAATGATTTTGTCCCTCTGCCTTCTCCGCAACTTAGGCACTGAGGCCAAATTGAAGGGGATGGGTTGAGGGTTGGTCTTTGTTGTCTATCTTACTCTTAACTAGATCCTTTCGTGACCCATTCATACATATAATATCCAGTCACCACAAAAATTCATTCATCCTTCCATTCTTATCATCCAGCAAAATACTCCATTTACTCTGATGATTCTTATTTAAAATATATCTACATGATTTACCCTTATTTACAAATGATGATGATGTCCTTGGGATCGGGGAAAAATTGCATGCAAAACTAAATAAAATTTGATGGGCTTGGGTTAGTATGGATCCCTCCCTTCCCTTACTATTGGGAAGATTGCCAACTGTTTTCTTTTCCAAAAACAAGCTGGTCAATCTCTATGCTCTAATATAGGGGAAAAAAAAATTGGGGGAGTTCCTATGTAACTAAAGCTGAGTTTTATGATACATTCGTTTTTCTAGCTAGGAGTCCTCTACCTTAACTGGAGTGGGTTCCCGTACAAGAACCCGGACTGTGAGTGCCATGTATCGGTGGTGGGAAGAAAAACTCCCATCTGGCGCCCTTCCACACAACCAAGCTTGCTGCTTTCACCCATCTTTTGTTGAATTCTATGCGATGTAATCTTTTTCGATGACATCTGATTTTCACCTTCAATTGATGTTTGAAGAAGTCAATCAGATTGTGATGCGAAAAAGTCACGTTCTCATAGAACTCCTTCTGTCGCGTCATCCATATCACCATTCTTTCTATTGCCAGTAACACTTTGTTTGTTCTGCCGATGAGCGTGTTCTGGCTAACGAGTATTTCGTTTTCTCAGCATACGGTGATTGCAATGCCAGAGGTGTCTTCTTGCTGGTAAAGTGTTCTCTGGGCGTGAAAGTCGATGTTGTTTACACTGGCGCAGCCGGCAGGTTGATCGTGGCTGATGTTGCCGTGAACAGTTGCAAATTCAGGGTGGTCGCGGTTTATGCGCCCAACAGTGTTGGAGAGAGGCGTTCCCTGTTTCGGCAGATGGGGCCTTTCCTCACGGATCCGAAGCAGCTAGTTCTAATGGGGGATTGGAATTCCGTCCTTGACCCTGAGATAGATAAGGGGGAGAGGGGAGCTAGCGGGCAGGCATGGTGTGAATGCAGTCTAATCAATCTAATCGCCGAGTACGAACTGGTCGATAGATATTGTGTAGATCACCCGAGGAGGAAGATGTGGACGTGGACGCATAGTGCAGCTTCTATACAGGACAAAACTTACCTGGATAGAATATTAGTAAGAAGAGTCAACATAGATTTCCTAACCTATCCAACGTTTCACTGGCTAGGGCATTCTGACCACAAATTGGTGATGGCTCGGATGCGCTTAAGTGATAGGCCTAGTCTAGCTAGTTACTGGAAGTTCAATTCCTCCTTACTGGAGAGAGAGGACTTCCGGGAACAGCTAGAGGGGTTAATACAGCGGGAACTAGTGGGGGCGGTTACGGGAAATAAGTAGTGGTCTCAGCTGAAAAATAAGATTAGAACGTTTTCTATCAAATATAGCCAACGACTCATTAGATAAGGCTAAGACAAAAGCGTTATTAGAGCAGAGATTAGAGCGGGTGGTGGCAGGGGGGGATAACCTAACGATAGAACTAGCTAGAAGAGACCTGCAGCAATCGGTTAGCAAGCGCTACCAAGGTCAGATAGTTAGGGCTAGGTTAGAAAGAGTATCCAACGAAGCTGTGAAGCTTGACGCAGACTTGCATAAGGAAGAGATTCGTTGATATGCCGACAAGCATATTCGCAGTGTCAAGACTACGGACGGGAGGACCCTGCAATCGACAAGAGACATATGCGAGGCCTTCCGGCAACACCTCCAGAAGCGCTTCACCAAGAAAGCTGGCCTGTGTGAACAGGAGTTTCGGAGCTATTTGGCTGACTTTCCCCGCCTCGGTGCGGCTGAAGCAGCTAGCTGCGAGGGGCAGATCACAGAGTGTGAGGTCCACGCTGCACTGAAACAGGTTGGCAAGAACAAGTCGCCGGGGCTGGATGGTCTGCCCTATGAAATGTACTTGAGGATGTTGCACATGTTTGTTCCCATCTTGGTAGTAATGTTTAACCACTGGTTTGACCAGGGAGCAATCCCAGGTCAGGTGACCAAATGAAGAAATGAAGACCAAAATGAAGAATGATATTGAAAACAAAGTTAAAAAATTTTTACCAGTCCCCTACAATTTGGTCGCATGCCTGGGTTTTTCTATTTTATCCCTAAATAAAAACTAAATAAATCGCTTCTCGGCCTCTTGGCAAAGATCAAAATGTAGTATATGTTCTTCTCCGCTTTCGGGTGGAGAAGACGATTGCCCTCTTGTTGGCCTTGGGGCTGAGAAGTCGATCAAGGTCCGGGATTGTCCCCATCCCGGAACCAAAGACCAGCATGCTCAGGCTTGCCCTGAGAGCAAAGGCAGGATTCGTCCTGCAACAAAAGTCAAGCATGCCCTAATGACTCCGTGCAATAGCACGCTGAGAATTTAGGGATCCTTGAAACAAAGACCAGCTTGACCCGATATCATGCGCATGGAGTCGGGAAGCAAACTCTGCCTACATGTTTTCGGACGTGTGGGACCCCACCTTAATCTCGACCTTGTGTCTAATTCGTAGTCGTGGGGATACGAATAAATAGATCGGCCTCTGGGCTAAGACCATGTGCAGTATCTGTTATCAGCTTAATACCTGAGACGGAATACCTTTGTGCTGCAACAGTCCTCGGAGAATATCCAGAATTCACAGTCCAGGACCAGCTTCCAACTGACGTTGAGGAGAACACGGGAGATGGACAAACTCATTGCCCCGGACCCAGCCACAGTGACCAACCCCCAGGTTGGTCTCGGCCGAAGCTCAGGCATTGAACGTTCTCAGCCAGCAAAGCAGACCAATCCCGAAGATGTGGTGCAGGCCAGGCCAGGCCAGGCCAGGCCAGTGGCCAACTGCCGTGCTTAAGCCTCAACACCCCGGAGCCAGCTTAGGTGACCAACCCCCACGTTGGTCTAAGCCGAAGCTCAGGTGTCGAGCAATCTCTTGCCCCGGAGCTAGCGAAGGCGACTAAACCCCTGTTTGGTCCAGGCAGAGATCAGGAAAGGGTCATGGAACCCGCCAAGGTCGCCGGACCCCAGGAGAATCGATACCAAGGCACTGATCAGGGAAAGACGAGCGTAGATGGGAAAATGTCTAACGCTGGAAAGGACTGGCCTGCCCTCCTTGAATTGGAGACCAGTGCAGCGAAGGAAAACCCGAGATAGGGGTCGCCCAAACCGACTGTTTCCGCAGAGGAATATAGGGCGGCGCGGGTGATATACAAAAAGTTCATCGACGGTAATGAGCTGAAGACGGTGCCAGAGACATGGAACGCTCTTCAGCCGAGAACTCTCTCCCTGGTAACATCTGACGTAGTCAGCCGAAGACTGGTGAGCGTCACTAGGGAAACATTTGAGGAGGCGCTGAAGAGCAATGCCATTCCGGCACAATACATGTGCCGGAGGAGCTTTGCTACTTGGGATTTCTTCCTGCCAACCGAACAAGAGGCAGCCAGACTAGCGTCCGTGTAAATAAAGACAAAGACACTCGGTTTGCAGCCTGAGTATCTTGGGCGACGCAGGACAAGGGTGACTGTTTTCAATGTCCCCGTAGATATCTCGGCTGAACACATCGGGGCGTTCTTCAGCATGTTCGGAGACGTCGAGTCCGTGTCGTCAGGCATGGGCAAATATGGAGTCCGCACCGGAGACTATACGGTGATGGTCTCCATAAACAAAGAAAATTTCGACGCCATTCCGGACATGCTGGTGGTAAGGAACCGGCAACTTACAGTGGTGGTGGAAGGCAGAAGACCACACGGCTGGAGTTGCCGACAACAGGGGTATATAGCAAGGGTATGCCCAAAGAATGCCCTGAAGGCAGCAGCATCACCAGCAGTGGCAACAACAGCAGCAGCAGTAGACAAGCCCAGCCCTAACGTGGTGACTCCGCCGGCCACAGGAAGTCAGGCAAACGAGGAGGGCTGGAGCCAAGTTGTCAAACGCGGACAGAAAAAAGTAGCAACTGGCACCGTAGCTTCCATAGAAAAGTCTCAGAAGGAAGCTGCAAAGAAAGAGGAGGAGGAGGAGGAGGTAACGGAGACCAGCAACGTGGCCGGTAAAAGGAGGAGGAAGGGGAGAAAAAAGAGAAACCAAAAAGGAACCAGCTAACTAAACCCCAATCTCCTCCCAAAGCGAAAACAGGCCAGATCGCTTCCTCCTCCCACTCACTAAGGAAGCAGCTGTCGGACGCAGCAAGGGCAGTCCCAGCTCTGGGGAGGAGTCAATCAGCCTCGCCAGCACTATCAAACAGGATTCTGGAGAAGCCTCCACCTTTTCAGGAAGGGGAGGGGATATGCCAGGTGGACAGGACTACCTATGAGAAGGATCTGCCAAGCCACCTGAAAATATCCCTATGACCTCTCCTGAAGCAAGTAAAGGTGGAGGAAAAAGAGGTCAAAGACCAAAAAAATTTCAAAGAGGCTCCCATGTTGATCACCTTCATCCGGTATGTGAGCGGTCGCCACTACAAAGTATGGGACATGATTGCGGCCGCACAAAAATCAATACCAGGCATGAAGCTGGTTGACTGGGAGCATGAGACTCTTAAAAAATTAAATAAGAAATGTGTTTTGAGGGTCACTGCTTATGTTCACCCCTCCTTATATAGGGCGTTAAAACTAACGTTCCCTTCAGACGTTGGCGGAATTGTCATAGACGGACGGGTTACGTTCGAGCTGGGCTCTGGCAGCTTAGGACAAAACCGTTGGCGTTCTCCACCTGGAGAACTTTCGGACTATGAGTGACACTGCAAGGTAAGTGAATATGGCTCTTAATTTGGCAAGTCTGAATGTGAGGGGTTCGAAGGATTGGAGTCATGCAGCGCATGTGCTTCAGGACCTCTTTCACCCATCTTTCGTTGAATTCTATGCGATGTAATCTTTTTCGATGACATCTGATTTTCACCTTCAATTGATGTTTGAAGAAGTCAATCAGATTGTGATGCGAAAAAGTCACGTTCTCATAGAACTCCTTCTGTCGCATCGTCCATATCACCATTCTTTCTATTGCCAGTAGCGTGTGAAACTCCATTCGTCTCACCCCGGGCCATGGAGGCGAAACGCTGTCGCATACGTAGGCAACATCAAGCAGGATTTTCTGATCGGTGTCGAGGCGAGCCGTCACCTCATTGACGTAGCTCCAGAGCGGGCGAACTTTGTCGCAGTTGAAGAAGGCGTGCTGGGCCGTTTCTTCAATTCCACTGTTGCATCGGGGACAATCTGGCATGCCCGCCGAGCCCACTCTGAAAGCTGAGTTGTTAAGGGGTAGCGCATTCCGGACCAGTTGCCAGGTGAGAGAAAACTCAAAGTTATTGAGATACTCTACACCTGGCGCCCAACACCACAGGGCGCGAAGCTCCTCTCCCGACATACTGAGCCTCTCTCCGAGCGGATCATTCGCAGCACCCTCATGCTGGTGGCTTTCTAAATGACGCATACCCAGACCTCCATTGCACGTTTGTTGTATACAGACCTGTCTGCGGACCATTGGCTTGTCTCTTTTCCATAAGAGTGAGAAGAGCAATTGCTCGAGCGCCAATTTCTGTGCCGCACGCAATTGCATGATCAACCCTTTGGTCACCTGACCTGAGATTGCACCCAGGTCAAACCAGTGGTTAAAAATTTCTACCAGGATGGGAACAAACATGTGCAACATCCTTTACCAGCAAGGAGACACCTTTGGCATTGCGATCACCGTATGCTTAACAATCGTTTGTCAGCACACACTCATCAGTAGAGGAAACAAAGTGTGTCTCCTGTATAGTTGCCACATTCACTCGAAGGAGTAAGAGGTCCTGAAGCACATGCGACTTCGATCCCACAAACCCCTCACAATCAGACTAGCCAGGTCAAGAGTCATCTTCACTTATTTGCAGTGTCAAGTATGGATCGAGGACGCCGACGGTCTGTCCGAAACATCCGGAACCCACCTTGTAAGTAATCCTTCCGTCAGTGACAATTCAAAGCACAGGCATTAAGCGTTCCAGCCCAACCAAGCCAGCCAGGATGACCACCCCACAGGATGTCAAAGCAGTAAGCAGCTGTCCAAAGGGCCAGCAGCAAGATACCCTGGACAATTTTAATGCCTCGGAGCTAGCAATGGTGACCATTAAGATAGCTGCTACCCTGGAGTCAGCCAACCTGGGCCGAAGAACAGGCATTAGGCGATCCAACACACCAGATCCAGCAAAAAAGGTGACCACCGTGCAGGTTGGTCAAAACTCAGGCATGGATAGGGTGAAGGGTCCAAAACGAAGTCCGGGCTTGGTCGAAAGAGACGTCTCAGACCAGCCTACAGATTAACAATTCAGCCTTAGGTTGGTCTAAGCCAAAGCACAGGTATTAAACGATCTCTTACCTTGGAGCTAGCCAAGGCGACCAAAGATCAAGCAAAGGTCATGGGACCTGCCAAGGTTACCAGACCCCAAGACAATCAATGCCAGGGCATAAACCAGCCTGATGCTTTGGCCCAGTACGCAGAGGGAAAGTCTACCATAGACGGGAGACTGTCTAACGCTGGAGATGACTGGCCCGCAAGTCATAGAACACACGGCTAAAGACATAGAACGCTAACATCTGAGGTAGTCAGTTGAAGGCTGGTGAGCGTCACCGGGGAAATATTTGAGGAGGCGCTGAAGAGCAATGTGATTCCAGCACAATACATGTGCCAGAGGAGTTTTGCTACTTGGGATGTCTTACTGCCAACCGAACAAGAGGCAGCGAGACTTGCGTCTGCGGAGCTCAAATCTAAGACACTCAGGCTTCAACCCGAATATTTTGGGGGACGCAGAACAAAGGTGACAGTGTTCAATGTCTCTGTATAAAATTCAAAAAGTACTTGGTAAACAATAGATTGAAGCCTTTGAGTATCACTAGGTTAAAGCTAAGCACAGTTTTGCAACTTTTGAGGTCGTCATTGGCAGCAAAGAAGGTCTAAAGTTTGCCAGACTTAAAGCTCCGAACTGCATGTCAGGGTCACGTGAAGACAATGGTTGCAATCTATGGCGCCCTTGCTACACAATCACTTTCTCTCAGGTCAGTCCAATGAAGGAGGTAATTCCGACAGTCTATCAAATGAGAACTGGACTAATTTCCTTGCTATCTGGTGGAAGCATGCTGACAACTAGGCAATCTAAAATATGTGGAACCCGTACTGTGGCACCTCAGAAAGCACGATGACTCAATCATAAGAGACTATTCTAGCTCCTCCATCCCAGGTAACCAAGCTGATATGGACTAAACTAGCCCTAGGAGATTGGCTCACCCTACTTATAAACAGAGTAAAGGCAGGTAGAAAATCAATCAACAGAATGCATGTTCAAAGGGTTACTTTCGAAAAGCCCAATGGTTAGCGCCTCAGGCCTTAAAAGCTGCTGAGGACTATTCAAACAGGTACTGGGACTTTGTTGAGGTTAATGAACTCAATAACTGTGCCTGAAATATGGGAATTCCTAGGGACTACAGATGTTAGATGTAGCAAGTTGAAGGCTACAAACCATCACCAGGGAAACATTAAAGGAAGCCCTAAAAACCAATGGTGTTCCAGCACAATACATGTACTGAAGAAGACAAACTTGAAAAAAAAAAAAAAAAAAAGACGCTAAAAACCAAGGTATCTCCTAAGCCCCTGAACAAAGCCAAGTTTACAAACAGATTCCAAAACTACATTGAGGGCAACAAACTCCTGACTGCAGGGAACGTGAGACCCCCTTGTGCAAAAATCTTGGGAGATGAAGAACCAAGCATGGCAATAGTTAGTGACTCCAATTTCAGGATCAACACAGGAGATTACATCATGGAAGTGTCAACCAACAAGAGAGCATTTGACGCCGTTTTGGACATGCTAACTGTAAAGAAATATTAGATGACTGGCACATCATCCTACCAATACGAGACGGCAAACAAATTGAGGAGACAGATATAATGACCAAGACACATCAGCGGCAACCTGAATACCAGAGATAGCAAATGTCTTCATGATTTTCTGTGTCTCGGCTGACATCAGTGAGGGACACTTTGATGACCCAATAAAATAGCCTTGTGCTTATTTGAAGGGAACCAAATAGTGTAAAATTCTAATAAAATCCATTACTTTGTAAAACATGCTTTTACTTGTTTCATGTTAAAGCCTTTGTCAGTTTTCTTAGCCGCAAGAAAGAAAAACTATCTTGACATGGGGGTTGAGTAGTGAGTTAGAGAGAGAGAGATCCCACCACCTGCCCAGTTGCATCAGAAGGTAAGGGACTTAACTGAAGGGAAAAGGCTCCCCCCCATCAGAAGTATATAAAAAAAAATCAAATTCATTTTATTATTGGTAGGTTACTGAGAGGGAGAATCTATGATAGTTTTTCTTCCTTAGGGTCAGTAATGATCATGGATGGGTGGATGGTAGTCTTTGCTCTGGGGTGAAATATATCCATTTGGGTTGGCTAGGAAGCACCACCCAGACAATTGTTACCAACATTTCCTCATCCCTGGTCCAGTTTTTCAGGATAAGAAGAGTCATGTGGGTTGAAGTTCAAAGGTTGCAACCAAACTAATATTCCAACAGAAAAAACCAAAAAAAACCCCCAAACCCTGATCAACTTTAGTTCAAAAAGCAGACACTGATGAATAGCAGGGGTTTTGGGAACTACAGTATCGAATACGTTACAATGTACCAAAATGCAAACATGGGTTTCTTTGTCTTGGTCTTGTAAAGGCAGGAGGTTTTGTTTTGGGTCCAAAGTGGTTATCCTGGATGAAGAGCATTTTATGCTTTTGGATTCTATATTTAACAAATATATCCACAAATACTGTCTTCAGACAGAACAAATGCTTCATTCCATTTCTCACTTTGAAGATCAACATTGTCAACACTTATTAATGGGAGGTGGGAGCAATTAGTCTATAACTGTTAAAAGATCAGTCTTTGGATAGAGATGGTATATCAAGTTAGGAGGAAAACATTTGCAAATACTGAGGTGCTTCTATCTTTTGTTTTTCAGTGTTGCAGAGATTCAATGGGTTTCTTTGTGTAGAAGTGAAAAACTTAGCCTCTTCCATGGGATTAAACACCTAACAAAGGCTGGAGAAGCTATCAACTAAAATGTTCACATAAATGCTGGAAATTCATGTACTTCTTTCCACATTTGGTAAATTTATCTACATACTATTCTGTCCTTATTCGAGATGTAAACTTTGAAAGTCACAAATGCTTTCACTTGATTAATCAGTTCAGTTCTGCAACTGTTTCTATTACCTGAGGGTAGAAGAAGAATTTCTCGCGTATAGAATAAATTTATAATTGCAAATTACGGAAGATAGATTTAATATCTTGAGTTATCTCAAAAATCACTCTAATACTAACTTGAAAATTGGACTGGAAATTGCTTTATTCTTTAGCATTTTAAAAATATCATGCAAATGGAGATCTCACATTTCACAACTTTTGAAGTTTTATGGTAACAGACAAAATCGAATATCATTCAAGTCAACTTTTGAAGTTCATTTGATAAAACAAGTTAACACACGGCTGCAAATTTCTAGTAATCAAAATACGATTGAAAAAAATCTGTGTGTGTGTATATATGCATTGCAATACACTGTCTACTGACCATTGTGCAAATTTGACACTCGCCAGATATATTAGGTGGTACAGTATTGAGTATGGAATTTTGGGATCAGTGGTTTAAATTTAAGAGCTACATTCTTATCGGATTTAAAAACAGATATTTATCTAGATATTTCGTATCTAGATTGGCACTGGAGGGAAGTGACTGTAATTATATACGACAGAAAATTTTGTAGCAATTATGGCAGGCTGCAGCGCATCCCACCAAGTCTAGCCCCTTATAAAAGATGTGCAGCGTTTGGAACAGGAAGGGTTACAAAATAATCAGTGACAAGTAGAAAAACAATTGGTTAAACTAACTGAAAACTCCATCCTATGAGCAAATTTGGTTAGTTCGGTCAAAGGCAAAAAGAAAAAAAAAAAAGGGCCCTTGACCACGATAAAACGTTATTGATTCGATCTATCGAATCTCACTTTATTTGGAACTCTTTCATCACATTCAATCTAAGTATCCGCAGTGGGGGCACAAAACAGATGGATTATTTCAAGATGGAAATCAGATTCTTATATTTGAGTGTGAACATAAACCACACAACATCGCAGGGTGGGAGAGTAATTTTCAGAGAGCAACTTGCGAGGGACATGCCAGGATTCAATTAATTTACACATTTCATTTGGATATATTGTGTGGTTCCAGAGTTACATTGTTACATACAGATGTTTGGTGAAGTATTGTAGGCTGTAAAGAATGTACTAATGGTTATACATTGAAGTAAAAATATATTATACAAATAAGTCATTAAATGGTTGAAATTTCATAAAATGTCCAATATTTCTTTCCACTGAATTTCATCCATCTGATTTTTATGTTTGTGCTTTGATCATTGTGGTTAAGGAAAGCTTTAAGTGGATATTTCTCACTTTATATTTAGATAGATTTCTTTTAGTATGATCTTTTTTCATTTCAAGACAAAACATGGTCTATATCAAGATATCCTGCAAAAGTACCTTTTTGAGTCAGTTACTTTTCTATTGATTTGTTATCACAACTAAACTTTCGCCATCACTCTACAAATAGCACGGATCAAAAGTAAAGCATGAGCTTACATTTTATATTCTGTGCTGTTTGCTTGCTGTTATTGATCGTCCCCAATTGGATCGGGATGATTTAAAAAGAATCAAAAATCAAAACTAGTGGTTATATCATTAGATTTTTTAGATTTCCTATCTCAGTTGTTGCCTTTGTAATGGCAGTGGTTACTGTCTCCTAGTAAATTTGTCCAATTCAAGGTGAAATTTTCGTAGCAACATTCAATAGAACCATTCTGATGTCAATAGTCCTTTTGGACTGAGCAGCTGGGACCCGAGGGGGGAAACTGGAGAGACAAAAATATTTCATAGAGAAAATGAGTTCTTGTAAGACTGACTTTATCAAAAGTGCTGGTGAGGTTTTTCTTGATAAAACTGCATCCAGAAGCAAACAATTTTCATCATTTTTCCCTAATTTTTTATTTAATTCTATGCGCAGTATTTAATATATTTTTACTTATTTAGTAGCGATTATCATATCATTGTCATATTTTGTAATGGTCAGATTTCTTTGGACATTTTCAGAAGACACAGCTCTAGACAAAAAGAGCCACCACTATGATTTGGTTCCACTATGTTTAAGACGTACACCCATGTAAAAAGTAGTTTCTGAATAAGCTATCTACCTTTGATGATCATTCCAAAACTGAAGCAGATCCAAGGGTAAAGAATTCTCCCACATCTGCAACACAGTAGAGAACCATCTAATACTTTATTTCTGGAATTGTCACCTAGTTTGTGTTTTCTGCAAGACGCATTTGGTCTTTCACACTGACAGACTGGATCCGCTAACTTTAATACAAAATCATTTTAATATACATTCATTTATTCTTTTTTCATACTCGAGATAAAATATTTTTGTTTTTGTTAGTCCATTATGGTCAAGCAGATAATTCAGAAGTGATTGGGATGTTTAAGAATTTGAGATACTATCCAGATGGAAATAAATTAGCCAAAGCATGCCAAATAGTGACCCATGTGAAGGAGCGAGACCTGCACCATCCATTAGTAGAATGAGAGACACCAGACCCACTATCCATCGGCAGAATCACAAATGAAATACCCCAGAAACCTGACAAAAAGTTCTTACAAATTAATAAAACTAACAAAGAAGCTTAAACAAGCGGCTCTAAGCATAAAAACCTAAATTTAGAAAAAAAAAAATTTTCTTACAGGAATATTGAATAAAGTTTCTGCGTGTAATATACCTGATCAGGTAGGAACCCTCTTTTTTTTTTTTTTTCTCCCCCCAATATAAACAGGTTCTTCATAGTCTGACAGATAACCCAGCTGCCCTAACAGCAGATGCTGTTTTACAAAAATCTTCCAGAGAATAAATATTCTATTATTGCTCTATTTTCAACCAGATTTTTTGCACTCCCTAATCCGGCACATTTTAGGGGTACATTGGATCATTTCATTGTCACAAATTTGCATAGTGCCCTGCAGCATAAACTCTTTTTAAATCGGATTTTTAGTAAGCACATGCCAAACAGGAGGCAAGTTAAATAACTTATTCGTTGATCACCCTAACACTGCTAAAAGATATTGATCAGGTGACAGAATAAATTGATCAGAAAACCTGTTTACATTTGTAACCCAATTTACTAGTGAAAATAAATAAATTTTTTAGCTCATTGTTCATTTTAAAATTCCAAAAATATGCTTATGGACCGTTTTTAATCTACATTCATTTTTGACCAAATTTTTCTAAATTACATCTACGTGAAATTAAAGGTAACCTTTGAAACTTTTCTTACGACCCAACCTGGTGAATAAATTCATTTATCACTACATTTCCAGAAATAAGCAATATTTTGGCATCATCCAGTCAAGCATTAAATCAAATAATTAAAAATTTTCAAGAATAAAATTTATTTCAAATCAATTCTGCACACAATATGAAATCGCTTACCTGCGGGTATGCAAAAGTTTTTTTTTTTTTTTTTTTCAAGCAACAAACTTCATGCTATATTCTTGCAACACCAAAGAAAAATATTTACATTTAGGTAAACGTTTTTAAAATTCAAAAAGATTTGAGTCCAAGTACACTTAAACCCTCAGCTAAACATACCCAAGTATAGCAGTTTTTAGTTTTAGCAGACACTTCATAGAAAAAAAAATACCAAGCTTTGCCTACATTTTATATCTATAAATTCAAATGTCTAATATGTAAAACTATCATATCAGTTTAGATTTCTTTTTTAAGGAGGTTCAGATAATTGATAAAGTTGAGGCCCTTGCTAACAAGTAAATATACTTTCAGAGACTAATTTGTTACAGCTAAAATCATCTTCACATCTTTTTATATATATATATATATTTAAAAAAAAAAAAGGGGGGGGGTCCGTTGTATTTTTTTAGCAAATTGTTCCCACCCCTACCAAAATTTTAAGAACTTGCTTTACTGTTGAAAAAATTGGAGTAAATATCAGTATTATATCAATTTTAAATCTGTATCTTATGTAGTGGTTACATGGAAATATGTTACACAGAATAATTTTGAAGAAAGATTCACTAGTTTCTTTGTTGATTTTAGTTTCTCAAATTATAATGACCAGTTTAGGCTTAAAGTTTTATCTAGATTAGTTTTGATTTGCGATTCTGATGTTCAGTTTTAGGTGCCTTCATTCCATTGCACCCTAGAGCCTCCCTGAAATTTGTTTTTAGTGGAGAGAGAAAAAAAAAAAGCTCCAGAAAGTTATAAATCAAGTAAATTGTTTTTCCAGAGTTAAACTTTTTTTTTTTTTTTTGCATTCCAAAAATTAAACTATATCAAATTTTTGTTGACCATAAAGCTTAATTACTGGGTATTGAAGAATAAAGTTTAAATAAGCAAAAGAGTTTTAAATTCTGTCCCCCCGGTAAGCAAATCTATAAGATCTTGTAAAAATACGAACACACACACAAACTAAAGAATTCAAAACTATTTCAATACGTTTTGTGTCAAAAATCATTTATACAATCATTAATTACTTAAGTTATGTCAGGTTATAATCTAATCAAAGACTTCTGTCCCGCTTGGCACATTAATGGGTGGAATTGTCTGACGTCCATATTCATTTTACTGTCGTTCAGTGTAATTTTTCAAAATAGAATTTGCTGAAGAAGGCTTATGTAGTGTACTTCTAGATAATTTCCTGGAACAAATAAGTTGAGATATTATTTGCACCCCATCCAATTCTTTAGATAATTTTCTTGAACTAGATCTTTAAGAAAATTTCTTCTGACTTTGAAAAAGGCAGATGGCAGGATGACTGACTTGACTTTCAGATAATTTCCCAATCCTCAAAACTGCATTGACTGACGTAGAAGAGCAAACTTGAATGTGGCACAGAAATTAAAGCCAATTGAAAAATTGGCTCTTACCACAAACAGTTTCGTAAGTAAAGCTGGACAAATAATTTTGCGAATTTCACCAACATTTTCTGTATTACATTTCAATAAATGTATATTCTATTAAAATATTATAGAGTCAAGTGGAAAGGGGCCCCCTTTACAGGTAATATTCAATGTAACTGACAGCCCCTATTAGTCTGTTAAACCAAAGGTTTACTAATTAAAAAAAACAAAATACAGTTCTTCACTTGGGAGTTTGGCAGTGTTAATGTGTGTATTTGAGTGATCTTTCTACAAAGAAACTAAATGCTAAACTTGACCATTTTAGAACATTGTAAATACCATCCTGCCAAAGAGACATTTTTGGAAAGGTCAAAAGTTTTAGGATGACAGATTCTGGACGAATTTTCAACTTATTCACATTTAGGCTGAAAACTTACAATACAACTCTGTGTTTGTGCGGTCAGAGATTCAAAGAACTGCTGTATTAACCATGTTGAAACAGGCAAGATTGTGCACAGGAAATTCTGAAAAAGATTTGGAAGATTAAAAAAAAAAAAAAATGTAAATAAAAGAAATAAAATAAAACAAGTCTGCCTGAAGAATTATTTTTTCAGCAATTCTCTCCCAAGTTGACTAAACAGTTTGCAAGAAATTAGGTACAGAAAATTACCAAAACCCATGGAAACGGCGGCCATTACAACAACAGAAAGTAATTAAAAAAAAAATACTGGTTTCTGCTGAAAATGAGTTAACAATTCTATAGTTATATGACTAATGGAGTACCGTAGAGAATCTGACACTTGGGTGTTGTCAAAAGGTGTCACAGAACTGCTGTACCAAGCTTTGCTGCACACTAGTAAAAGGCCATAAGTTTAAATTAACACATTCAATAAAAAAAAAAAAAAAAAATAAGAAAGCTTTCAGCTGAGATGTTTTATGCTAGATTTAATATTCACAAGTGAATTATGAACCTAGAAAAAGAATGACGTAAACATCTTATCATTCTCGGAAAATCTGTTTCCACAGTTGTCATTCTATGCTTCTTTTGGTAAAGACTAAAATTGTATTTGATTACATCAAGTCAATCTGTCAAACTAACCACATGGCTTTAAATATGATATCTCTGTCTCATCATAGTGGTGACATTTGTTTATGTAAATTTATATATAAAATTCATGATTATCATTGGACAGAGGAAATAAAGTATGAAAATAAGTTTTCCTCATGTTCAATATCCAAAACTTATAAAAAGAATATTAAAGGATATATCTTTAAATTACTTCCAATTTTTATGATCATAGAAAATGTTAGTCTTTTTTTTTTTTATCATCCTCATTTAGTGAAGAGATTCATCATCTGGAATTGGCACCGTATTGAGCTGAGGCGAGTTTTTGGTCTCTGGTCTCGGCTTACCATAAATTTCATTTCCCCCCCCTCCAACTTGTGCTTGTATCATTCGTCAAGCCAGATACTGGTAAAATTCTGATTTTTTTCCAATCGTATTTTTCTTCAATGTTGAATAATTGTTACTGCACTTAATCCAAATCAGAGAGTCTAGCAAATAAGGAATGACAAAGAAGCATTCATCAATGCTATTCTACTTGAAAAAAATTCTAGATTTTTGTCAATTTTCCAAATGATAGTTTTATGTGTGACTTTCTAATTTTGAGATAAGCTGGTTAAAGATATAAACCAGAGATTCTTAAACCATTTTTTATTCGTGTCTATTTTCCATCAATATTTACTCACTTACTTTTTTCTGCTTTCAATCAATTAAAAAAAAATATTTTAAAAGTTTCAGGGGTGGACAGATTCTATTTGGTGGTTGGTACAGAAGAAATCAAACTAAGAATCCCTCTAGGATGGTAAGCCCTCTGCAGACCTTCAAAAACAAGTAGGTCCCATTTATTCTGAAAAGAAGCGTATACAACAAATGCATTCTCCCGATAGTCACCAAAGGACCTGGCACATAGAACTTGGCCAAGAGAGACCTGCAAACTGAGAATTATGCAACGTGCACATGAAAGAATCATGTGCAACCTCACATGGAGAGATCACAAGACAGCACAATATACCTGGCATACAAACTATAAATTGAAAAAATTTCTTGTACTTGATTTAATCACAAAAAAACCAAGGGTGCATAGCATAGTGCAGGATTTTTACAACTCAACTTTGGCCGTATGTTTGACAACCAGTTGTTACTCTGCACGGTTGCCAACTCTTTCAATATTTTTTACATTCTAAATTGAGAGAAGGTGGGAGAAAAGAAAAATTCAAACTTAATCCAGAATCCAAGTGAAAAATTATATACATTTTTCCCCCCACCAAGCTAAAAATATCTAAACTGACGTGTAAAAACGATTTCTTGTATCCAACTGCGACAAGAAAAAAAGATGTAATTATAGATTTAAACATCTGAACTGAAATAATGCCAATATTCATGTGGTTTAAAAACAGTAGAGCAATTTGCTACATGAACATTTTGATATCAAATGAATATGCCTATGCCAGCCATTAACTAAAAGACATAAGTTTCCAGTTTGTTTGAGCATTCTATGTAGATTGTGAATTACAGCTACGTACAATAAATTCAGTTTCGTTGTATATCTAATTTATAAATTGAAGTTCCACTCCCAGGGAGAGGGTGGTAAGTCAGTATTCATACAAGTTATATAATGCAGAACTAAGAACAAAATTGAACCCCTTCAAAAATGAATGCAGTAAATGTAAAGAGAAATTGAATAATCACCAAAAAGGCAAATGTGTGCAGTGTAGCTTAATGCGTTTTAGGGGATGGTCATGGGAGAAACAAAGGCCTTTCCACTATTTTACTGTTTGATTTCGAGAAATTAGTTGTGGGGGGGGGTGTATGGGACCACTTGCAAACAGACTAATAGACAGAGTAATTTCAGCCCAGAAACCAAAATTTTTCAATTTCGGCCGAATGCTGATCAGCTACAATGACAATTGTTATGGTTTATTTGGTTTTAAATTTGTCAGCCAAGTGCTTGGAATAAAAAAAAACTGGTTGAGGATGGAGGGGGACAAAATAGATTTAACATTCTTTGAGAGTCGAAAATTGTCTGAAGAACTTTCTGTTTCAAATCAATTAGATCCAAACAAGTTAATTCAAGCAATTTTTCTTTTTTTCTGCAAATGAGGATTACTAATTGGTCGAAGAGCTCCTTTTTATAGGCTAAATTAACGTTTAAAGAAAAATAGTGCTACTCGGTATTTGTTTCGAGGGATGGGGGAAAAAAAAAATCTGAATTTGAAACTACTCTTCTTCAGACTTCAATGAAAATTGACATGCCAAGTGGGTTTTCAAACTTTGAAATATGTGATTTAATAAAAATTAAATACTGGCTGTATTTTTTGGGTTATTGACTTTCAAGCACAGGTAAATGTAATGATTCTAAAAAGCAACAGAAGTTAGTCCACCAAATGCATATTTGGACACATTACACCCTTTTGCCCCTCCTAACTCCTCTACACTGATAAATAGTTGACAATGACTGCATGTACACTTTGAAGAAAGAAAGCAACATGGCCAGCAATTGCTGTATAATTGTAAAAACCTAAAAATGTACGTTATAAGAATTTATTTTTCTTGTTTAACAAATTTGGACTCTTTCCTCTATTAGCAAAATAATTTTAAATAAGCTAAAAGCATCGTTGAGGAAATTGATTGATGAATTACCAAACTTGAAAATGCAATGGTGATTTGTTGCACCTTGATTATAATTTATTAGGGAATGTATCAATTAATTGGCTTAATTGCTACCTTCAAGTGGTTGTTTAAAGTTATCGGTACAAAATTTTTCATTGACAAAATTGTTACTTAAAGATGTGGATTGCTATCAGAAAAGGTAAAACATGGCGACCCTTTAGCCCTTGCCAGGCATGCAATCAAACATCAGCTGTCTCATGCAAACAGAGATGTACCTTTCATTGTTGCAGCAGGAATAAGGAGCAAGATTAAAAAATTGTCTCATTCATCTCGTGCACCATCAATCTGGAATATTTGAATGGAAAAAAAATTAATTCTATCAGTGGTGAGTTACAGAGATGGAGAATACATGGCAAATATATCCAGATACCGTGCTGTCTTAAGCCAGAACAAATGCTTCATTCCATTTCCCACAACAGACCAACATCAAGTTAAAAGGCGCGAGCAATTGGTCTATAAGTGTTAAGAGATCAACAGTTTTTGGATTGGGAGGGTGTATCAAGTTAGGAGGAAGACATTTGCAAACACTGAGGTACTTGTATGTTTGTGCTTTTTTTTAATGTTGCAAAGACTCTTGGTTTCTTTGTGTAGAGGTGAAAAATTGTCTCTTCTATTGGATTATTCACCAAACAAAGGCATCTTATTTTTCATGTATAGAATGAATTCGTAGTTGCAAATAAGGGAAATATAGATTAAACATTTCTGGAGTTATCTCCCTCAAATATTTTGATCATGCATACGATTACAGAGTTAAACATAGGACTTGAAATGGCTTCATTATTCAGCATTTTAATAGTATTGTGCGAAATCTCACAATTTACAATTTTGGAGGTTTTATGGTAACACACCAATCGGATTTTATGTCAGTCTATTTCTGAAGTCCATGAGATAAAACAAATTATTACATGGGCTACAAATTTATTAAAAAAATCTGTGCATGTCTAAATGCTTAGCAATAACCTGTCCACTGACCATTGTGCAAGTTTGACACTTGCCAGAAATATTAAGCGGCACAGTATTGGGTATAGAATTTTATAGCTATTATGGCAAACTGTACTACACGCATCATAGCCGCAAGTATAGATACATTTGAGTAAACTAACTGAAATTCTCACCCTATGGGTGAATTTTGTTAATCCCAGCTGAAGGCCTTAAAGAAAAAAAAAATAATGGGACCCTCGACCACAATAAAAGGTTGACTTGATTTATTGAATCTCACTTTATCTGGAAATTATCATGAACTCTTTCATCATATTCGATTTAAGTATCTGCAGTGAGGGCACAAAACAGATCCTTATATGTGAGCGTGAACATAGACCACACAAGGGGGTTGAGCCAATTTTCAGGAAACAACTTCCTAGGGATATGGCAGGATTCAAGTAATATACATATTCCATGGGGATACATTGCGTGGTTCCCGAGTTACGTTGTCACAGACATTTGGTGAAGTATTGTAGGCTGTAAAGAATATAGGGACAAATGTGTATACACTGATGTCAAGGAATATTTACAAAACTAATTAGTTGAATAGTTTAAGTTTTTGAAAAATAATGAGCAATATACCATTAATATTGTTGAAACTTGCTGGAAAGAGATGTTTATGCTTTGATCATTGTGGTTTATGGAAGCTTAAAGTGAATATTTCTAATATTTGGATAGATTTCTTCAAGTAAAAAGCTTTTTTATCTCAAGAAACAAAGCTTAGTCTAGATCAAAATATCCTGCAAAAGAATCTTCTCTGATAAGTTACTTTATTATCGATTAGTTACCACAACTAAACTCTGGCCATCGCTCTACAAACAGCGCAGATCAAAAGTAAAGAATAAGCTTATTTTCGATCTGTGCTGTTTGCTTGCTGCCATAGTGACGGCCCAAAATGAGATGAGATAATTTAAGATAAATAGTAATCGTAACTAATAAGGGTGATATCCATAGAATATTTTAGGAAAGACTCCCTACTTCAGTTATCCTTTTAATGGCACTAGTAACTGTCTCCTGGTAAATTTGTCCAATTCAAGGTGATATTTCAGTGGCAACATTCAACAGAAACCATTTTAGTATCAATAATCCTTTTGGATTGAGCTGCTGGGACCTGAGAGGGAGGAGGGAGAGACAAAAACATTTCTCCGAGTGAGAAAAAAAATCTTAACAAGCCTGACTTTTGGCAAGATTGACTTTTCATGAATAAAAAAAAACTGGCTGTTTTTCCTGAAAAGTTTGTTTCGGTTGGAAAACAAAATTTTTTTGCATGAAAAACCAAAGAAAGGAAAATAGAAAAGAAAAGGGTAGATTGTCATTTAGTATCAGTATCAGGTAAAAGGGGCCAAGTTGATTTGATCGAATGCCTATTAGTTAGACAGACCAA
This sequence comes from Thysanoteuthis rhombus, assembly GCA_963457665.1. Lineage (NCBI taxonomy): Eukaryota > Metazoa > Mollusca > Cephalopoda > Oegopsida > Thysanoteuthidae > Thysanoteuthis > Thysanoteuthis major. The sequence goes on from OY735231.1 coordinate 1,041,585, forward strand.
ATGTTGATCACCAGAGGAGGAGAAAAAAAAATGACATCAAAGAGGACAGAGTTCACTTCGAAAAATGTTGAAAGATAGAGATTCAAGGAATATGAAGCTGATCAAAGCTTGCTGAAGTATTAGAGGATGAAAAGGAGAAACTCAATGAATGTATAAACTCACTTGACAAAAAGATTTGTTGAGTTGCTTGATAAAGATGTGAATGACAGATACTTGATATAAGTCAATGCTAGAGCTGGTACAAGAAAGACATCTCTTGAACATAGTTATTCTAGCATTAGAACCTGAATATCTTAAAGCTGGTGTAGATCTTGAAAACACTGGACAGAGTTCACTTTGAAAAATGTTGGGGGATGGAGATTTAAAGGATTGAGATTCAAAGAATATGAAACTAAATAAAGCTTTTCGTTAAGTTGCTTGATAAAGAAATGAATGACATACTTCATATCTGACAAAATCCCATTAAAGGGTGTATAACCAATGCACCCTCCCAATAGTCACTTATGGAGCTGAAACATGGAACTCAACCAAGAGACAGACCCGCAAACTGAGAACCATGCAACGTGCACATGAAAGAATAATGCTGGGCCTCACATGGAGAGACCACAAAACAGCACAGTACATCTGAGAAAAGACGAGTTAGAGATATCATATAATCCATAAAAAATCTCAAATGGCGGTGGGCGGGCCATGTTGCAAGAATGGCAGACAATCGATGGACATCACGACTCACAACATGGATTCCCCGAGACCACATGTGCAACCGAGACCGGCAAAATGTTAGATGGAGAGACGAGCCAGACAAGTTCATGAAGTACTGACTCCGTGACGCCCATGATAGAGAAGTGTGGCAAATCCTGGGGAAGGTCTATGTCCAACGATGGACGCTAAAAGACTGTCAATATCAGAGCTGGTACTAGAAAGACATCTCTTGAATATAGTTATGCCTGCATTACAGCCTGAGCATCTTGAAACTGGTGTAAATTTTGGTGATATGATCAAGTGTTTTTACTCTCAAACAGCATATGTAGTTACAAATCAAATGTATGGGGACACCATTAATGGACTGTTATGATGATAAAGAAAGCAAAATGTTGAAGGAATAGAGAAGACTTTTCATTGCAGCGACTCTACAAGTCAAGGCTGTAAGTATAGATACAAACGACATGGTGGAAGCAAACATTTCTAGAATACAAATATTTTGTAAGCTTTTGAGGAAAGATCTATTTGATGGCTGAAGCATTATAGATACTGGAGATTTCGGTTATTTACCTTGGTACTGGAATCCTGGTTATTTCAAATAGAAAAAGTACATTTTACTACCAGACTCTGGAGGAATTAAGATTCCAATATGTGTAAGCTCATAGAACAAGCACAGTCCAGCGGAAACTAGCTGTACTCAGGATTGCATCTGGCATTGAATGTTAATATTTATTTTCAAAGATTTATAAAAAAATTGAAAAAATTTGAAAAATTTGACCCAAGGTCACAAAAGTGGGGATGGGGTATTGGGGACTGATCATCTCTTTCGTAATCTTATCTTAGCAAGTCTCATTCACTGACCTAATCTTACTACATTATTCCATTCACCAAAACAACTTCCGAATTTCTTTCGCACTACATCCTCCACAATACCAGTGTGGGGTGTCCCCGTTGGGGTTTGTCTCACCAAACTATACTAAACCAGCCGTGGTTCTGGGTTAGTAAAAGAAGGCAACAAGACGGAATTTCGTTTATATGTTTTATATAGAATATTGATTATCAATATCTCTGGAGACGGGAAATGCCTATTCGCAGTTGAAAAGAGAGGAAGCCGATTATTATCTAAGTCAAAATGACGACTGGTCTCTCATGTCACGAACGGTAGTCTACTGAATGGTAGCAGCGGTTGACGGTTACTCGGGCGGACGGCTGACACCAGAGAGAGCTGGCAGCGAGTCTCTTCTCCAAACCCAAATTTTACTCTGCTTGTTACGAAAATTCTTCCTATTTAAGCCCTTGGTATCGACACTGGATCTTGTCCCTTCTCTTATCTCTCCCTCTCCTGCCATCATGACCTTTCTGGAAAAACCCAAAACATTGACTCTCATTCATCTCGCGACGCAGGTCTGTTCAATATCATAAATTAGTCTCCCCCTCTCCCAAGGACTCTGCAAATAACTTTTCTTTCATAAGCTTTTACTCTCTCTCTAGACCCCAAATACTGGCCCTCATATCTGGCTTTGTTTTTGGACCCCAGGACTTGACAGATGACACTAGATTGAAAAAGTACAGATAACTCAACTTCCCATGACATGGTCATCGAATCGGGAACAAAACCTTTTTCCAAAAGCATTTGTTTTTGCAACCCGGGACTTGACAGATGACACTAGATTGAGAAATCGCAGATGCCCGCACCTGGAAACACGTAATTCTCAACTTGCTACAGTATCCTCAAAAAACACATTATCCCTTTTAACACAAATAACTCCTTTTGTAATAACAATAGTAATTACTGGTAATAACCATAGTAATTTTTGGTAACAGCCATAGTAATTTTCAGGACACAGGGGACTCCTGGCCCCCTAGTGTCACACCAGACCCTCTCCATGATAAAACTATCTAAACCCATATATACAATTTTTGTGTGTGTGTGGGGGGTGGGGAGGGTATTAAAAAGTGATAAATATTCACAATTAAAAATACCCCAATGAAAGATTTATATTTACAAAAAAAAAAGTAGTTAGTATGTGACGCCCCACGAAAGCCTGATATGGCAGAACAGCAAGTTAACCAGCCGAAAAGGTGATGGATGTCGGCGAAAAAAGCACTTTTGACATCCTCCAGAGAACTTTACCTTCTGTCATCTCGAAGGGGAGACGAAACAAAAAGTTTGTGGCTAAAAAAAGTGGGGACTGATGCTCATTCTCTCCCTCGCTAAGAAACTGTTGGCTAACAGAGAAAGGAAGCCTAATCTATTCTAAATTGGGCTGGGTTGACACGTTTGTTTCAGGACTGCAAAATCCTGCCTTACCAAAAATTATTAAAAATACCACTCCAAATTAGCATCTTTCACTCGACACAGTCAGGCAACTCTCACCCGCCTTCAATTGAATTCCGACCAAGGGAGCCTTTCCTTCTCGACCCTGATCTTAACTTTAAGCTGATACCTAAAGTATGCGATCAGTTGTTCGGGAGTGAAATGCTGCCCTTCGTAGAATCCCTTCTGGCGCATCGTCCAAATCATCATTCGCATCACGCCAAGTAAGCACATTAGCACTATATGTACGTCCTTTTCCAACAATGGGAACGCATTGCTAAAGACAACACTGGCATCAAGGGCAAAAAACCGTGCCTTGACGATACAGACCATGTAGCCTTCAACCAGCTTGCACAGCACATGCACCACACTGCAGTGAAAGAAGGTGTGCTCAATAGACTCCTCCAATCCACCACAGCACACGCACTCTGATGAATCCACCGACCCAGAGAGCATTTCGAATGACTAGCCAGGTAAGGGACGCCTCGTTGTTGTTGAGGCACCTCAGCGTCCAAGGCCAGATCGAGCGACTCTCCGCCCTCGTCAAACCGAGCCCCTCAATCATTTAGTCTAGAAAGGACCCCCTCACTATTACCCGATATAATACCCTCCTCGACAACGACTGGGTGTCGCTGAGGCTTTCTTTCACCCGTGAAAAAACTCGGAGAGCGTATCGGCATTCTCTATAGAAAGAGCATTCCGCCTAGGGTGAACGGCGGGCCTCACCCCCGTCGTCGGAACGCACGTTTCTCAAGGCTGGGAAAGCCTTCATGGCGTCTTCCTTCCAGAATTCGCCGTTCTGCTCTTCTTGCGTGCACATCCCACCTAGGAAAAACAACCGTAAGGTATATTGCCAAGCTTGGATGTTCGGCATCCCTAGGCCGCCCTCCGCAGGCCGGAGCCGACAGATCCTGCGAGATACCATTGACTGCCTGCAACCCCAGAGGAGTCTAATCATGGCAACTTCCAACTTTAGCTGGTTGACACACGGAAGAGGGAGCACTGAGAGTCGGTAAAGGATGAGGGGGTAGATGTCTGAAACGCACACCTCGGCCCCACCCCTGAAGGAGAGCCTCCTCCGAGTCCACAGATCAACTGCCTTCTCTACCCTTTTCAGCACCCCGACCAACTCTTCTCCAACTCGAGGTCGGGACTGAACCTTGAAGGAGAGCCTCCTCCGAGTCCACAGATTAACTGCTTTCTCTACTTGTTCCAGTACTCCCAAGCAATATTTCTCCAACTGGAGGTCGGAACCGAACCAGACACCTAGTATTTTGCACGGCCCGTCCGTCCAGACAAAGGGACCAGGGAGAGGGCAACCTCTCCACAAGTCCAGCAACAAGCCCTCAGACTTGTCGCAGTTGGTTTTGTCCCCTGTCACCGTCTCGTATCTTTGAATTTCTACGCTGATTTCCCTGATCTCAGCAATGCTCGTTACAAGCAGGGTTACGTCATCAACGTAAGCGGTATACTTGACTGGCGTGTGACCGCCAGGCAAGGTTATTCCGCGCAGGGCCGGATTCGCCTTTAATTTGCGCAGGAAAGGTTCGAGCACAAGAATGTATAGCATCGGCGGAAGTGGACAACCTTGACGAACTGATCTGGACAACCGAAAGGGCTTCGACCTAACTCCATTCACCTACACCACCGAGCTGGGGGATGCATAAAAGAGGCGAATCCAGGAGCGAACGATCTGACCGAAGCCAGCCGCGGACAAGATAGACTCGAGAAAACCATGATCGACCCTATCGAAGGCTTTGGACTGATCTAATTTCATCAGCGCAGCTCCGTTGTCGACTTTCTCAATGATCGTGCGCACCGTGTGCAGATTATCTTGGATAGTCCGACCCTTTACAGAACAGGTCTGCTCGGGGCCAATCAGACTCTCCAGCACAGTCGGCAGTCGGTTCGACAGGACCTTGGCTAGAATCTTTAACTCTGTATTAAGTAGAGTTATGGGCCTGAAGTTATCTACCCCGTCCCCTCCATCTTTGTCCTTGCATAGCAACTTCACCATCGCCCTGGTAAAGCGACCGGGAATGCTCCCCTGCCTTAACCAGAGGTTAAAGATCAATGCCAGCAAATGGACAAATATGGGCAACAGCCCCAAATACACTTCGTAAGGCAAACCATCGATCCCTGGAGTCTTCTCCCTCTCCACGCTCTTTAGCGCTTCCCGGACTTCATCCTCTGTTATGAACCCCTCGCACCCTGCTAATTCAGTCGCCTCAAGGCGAGGGAAGTCAGCTAAATAGGTGTCAAACTGAGCCGAACTCAGACCAGCCTCCCTGGTGAATAGCTCCTGAAAGTTGGCACGAAACACCTCGCAGATACCTTCGTTTGTAGTCATAAGTCCTCCGTCCGGCGATGTGACACTGGAGATATGCCGACTCAACGCACTCAGAATTTCTTCTACCCGCAGTTCCACGGCCATATTCGTTGCCTCGGGGGACATTCTTTTTAACCTAGCTCTAACTACTAGAGCTTGATCCTTCTCGGCATGCAAGGAGGCCAGCTCTACCTTAGCTATCTTAACCTGGCTAGAGTCTCCACCGGCTACCACCCGCTCTATCCGAGATTCTAATGCCTTTTGTGCCGCTGTGGGGGTTCGCTATGGTGATGGCCCCACAAACTATACTAAACCAGCCGTGGTTCTGGGTTAGTAAAAGAAGGCACAAGACGGAATTTCGTTTAAATGTTTTGTATAGAATATTGATTATCAATATCTCTGGAGACAGGAAATGCCTATTCGCAGTTGAAAAGAGAGGAGGCCGATTTTCATCTAAGTCAAACTGATGACTGGTCTCTCATGTCACGAACGGTAGTCTACTGAATGGTAGCAGCGGTTGACGGTTACTAAGGGCGGCGTCTAACACGAGAGAGACTGGCTTCGATTCTCTTCTCCAAACCCAAATTTTACTCTGCTTGCTTGTTACGAAAATCCCTCTTATTTAAGCCCTTGGTATCAACACTGTATCTCTTTGTAATTGACTCCCTTTCTTTCTTTTTCCTGTTATCTCGACCCCTCCGGAAAACCCCAAACATTGACCCTCATTCATCTTGTGACGTCCGTCCAAGATCATAAATTAGTCTCCCCCTCTCTCAAGAACTCTGCAAATAACTTTTCTTTCATAAGCTTTACTCTTTCTTTCATAACCCTAGACACTGGCCCTTATCTGGCCTTGTTTTTGAAACCCAGGATTTGACAGATGACACTAGATTGAGAAAGTACAGGTGACTCAACTTCCCATAATATTTCGAAAAACACATTAAGCCCTTATCTGGTCATCGAATCGGGAACAAAACCTTCTCCAAAAAGCATCTGTCTTTTGCAACCCAGGATTTGACAGATGACACTACATTTAGGATCATTCAAATGAACAGACAGACCCATTTACATCCTCAAGGTGGAAGAAAATGGGTTGGAAATCCAATCAAAAAGTCATCGTTAAAGGGCAGGGCGGAGGTGTGTTGCACATACCCCCTATCCTTACCTACTGTAATTCCACTTTATCAGGAAGTTGTCTCAGAATGCACTGATGGTCAAAGCAGACCTACTCGACTGTATTCAAAAGGCCCTATGGGAAGTGCCTCAGGTCATACAAGCTGCTGTGGACTATACAAACAGTTACTTGGACTTCGTTGAGTGTAATGAAGTCATGACAGTGCCAGAAATGTGGGAATCCTGGAGACGTTAGATGTAGCAAGTTGAAGTCTACCGGCCATTACCAAGTAAACAGAGGAAGCCTTAAAAACAAATGGTGTTGCGGCACTGTACATGTGTCGAGGAAGACACACTGCTACTGACAAAAAACCCCCCTAAAAACCAAAATATCTCCTCTCGGCCAAGCTTAAAAATAGATTCCAAAACTACAATGCAGGCAACAAACTCCTGACAGCGGGGGACGTAGGACCCCGTTGTACAATTATCTCTGGAGTCGAAAAACCAAAGCACGGCCTGAGGACGTCTACTTAGTGACTTTGATATAGGGTCAACACGGGAGATCACATCATAGAGGTCTCCACCACCAAGACAGGACTTGACACTTTTCTGGATGTCCTGACCATTAAGTATCAGTTGACGGGACATTATCTTACCAACGAGAAACGGCAGAGAAATCGAGGCGACTGATATAAAGACCAAGACATTGCAGCTGAAACCCGAGTACCTCGGTTGACATCATTGAAGAACACTGATGATCTGCAATAAAACCCAATATAATGTTCATACATCACTTATAATACAATAAAAATTATCTTAGTTTTTCCAAATACTCCATCTATATATTGCATCAAAATACTGGATGCTAATTTGAATGCAATAAAGTTGTTCAAAGTATAGAATAAAATCGTAATTAAATCCATTACTTTGTAAAATGCAATTATACTCTTTACATTTAATGTGAGAAATGGAATAAAGCATTTGTTCTGGTTGTGGACAGCAGTGTTTGTGGATATATTTGCCAATGTAGAATCGAAAAGCAGAAAATGCTTTTCTGGTAGGGAAGCTACTTTGGACCAAAAACCAGACACCCTTTACGAGACACAGAAACCAAAGTTTGCATTTTGGTACATTATAAAAGATACTTATTTGACACTGGAGACCCCTAAACCCTTGCTACTAGTCAGTGACTGTCTTTGAACTCAAGCTGATCAGGGTTTTAGATTTATTCAAAGATTTTACAAGCATTTCGTTATTCATTTTCAAACCCTTCTTAAAGATCCTATGTTGATTCAGGCATGCCTTTATAACGGGCGGAAATTATACGAAATACATTAATGATGAAAAAACAATTAGTTCAGACAAGAGATTTTTCTTATTACCACCTCTATCTAATGCAGTGGTTCTCAAACAGTTCGCCCAGAAGCAAGAAATGGACAAAAATGGTTTTAATCATTGCTTAATTTTGTGTTTAATTCAATGTTCATAATTCAATACTTAGAAACAATTCTTATATTCTTGTCATATCCCGAAACGATCAGATTTCTTGGGACCTTTTCAGAAGACAGACCGGTCTTTTAACGTCCGTCAGACTTGCAAGTCCGTCTCTTGGTTAGGTACCATGTTCCAGCTCCATAAGTGACTATCGGGAGAATGTATTAGTTGTAGACTCTTTCAGGGATTACTTGGATCGTCTTGTTTTCGAAGTTTGAGCTTTCTCTGCCAAAGGCTTGCCATTCTAGGGTGATTGTTCACTTGATTTCTTTTGTGGGTTTCAGAGATTCGTTGTCCTAGATAGATGACAGTTATGTCCGTATTCTCAATGCAATTGTTGCACGACTTTCGTTTCACTGAAGTTCATGTGTAGGCCAACTCTTTTGCTTTCTTCGTTTAGTTCATCTAGAATTAGTTGGAAGTCATGTAGGTTCTCTGCAAAAAGACGATGTCGTCTGCAAATCAGAGGATATTCGCCGTCCATTGATCCGTCTATCCCCTCAGTCCAGGTTTTGGAAGATCATTTCGAGGCAGGCTGTGAAGACTTTTGGTGAGCTGGTATCACCTAATCTTAATCCTTTCTGGAGCTGGAAGGGTTCAGTGTCTTTATGTAGCCTGATGAAGGAGTTGCTGTAATCGTATACATGATGCAGTACTTTGACCTATACAGGGTCTACACTTTGTAGAGTGATGGTCTTCATGACCATGGGAATTTCTACGGAGTCGGATGTCTCCTTGAAGTCTTTAATTGATACAGTGAGTGGCATTTTGTATTCTGCTACATTCTGATTTATTGAATGAAAATGGTCCATGGTCAAGGAGCTTCTAGATCAAGTTCCGGTGGCTGGTTTTCATCTCATGTTTTAGTGATCTGGTTGGTAATTTTTGTGAAAGGTTTGTAAATACAGTTGAGTAGGCTTAAATGTCTGTTATGCAGAGGCATTATGATTGCTGGATCCTAGGACTTTACTATTTTAGACAGAAGTTGAATAAAATAGCTAGTTTTGTTGATCTTGACAGCTTTTGGGGTATATCAATGTTGATATTATCTTGTCCAGGGGCTTTTCATTTTGTTTGTTTGATGTCTTGTTTTACCTCCCGTAGTGTAACTTCTGGGAAGTCCTCGAGCTGATTGTCAGCCTCTTGCGGGTCCTGGTCGTTGTTTTGTTGCTCACGTCTTGAGTAAAAGTCCTTTGTGGAATTCTTTGGCGCATTCGACAATTGTTTTTTTTTTAGGGTATACTAGTTATTTGTTTCTGTCCTATACCGAGAGCTTCATTTGTTGCTTTAAAGCCCAACGTTTTTCGGGAGTGGTCTCAATGATTGCTGTTGTATATCTTTTGTCTTAGTTTATTTGTTCAAAAAGAGCCGCCACTAAGATTCAGTGCTATCATATTTAAGACAAGTACACCTAAATGAAAAGACGTTTCTGAATGAGAGGTGTACATGTGATTGTCATTCTAAAGCTGATGCATATCCGAGTGCAACAAATTCTCCCACTAAGAATTTTATGAATCAGCCTAATCGCAAATACAACAAATGCCATGTTTTGACTTCGACGAGAAAAATGAAGATCACTTTATAGTCAAATAACATCGTATGAATGGTATATATAAAAGAAGGTTGAAAGTCTGAGAATAGGTATGAGAAAAACAATCAAACAGCCTACAAGTGGTGACAACGGGGATTGAGTTCATTATGCAGGAGAGATATAGATGTTTAAGACAACAAAAAACCTATGTGGGGCGTAGCAGGGGATTTGCGGACCAAGTGCCAGCATTTAGTAGTTGTCACCATACTAAGGCACGAACCTCTGATGGTTAAATAATGTATAATAAAAATTGCCATGGGTAAACTACTTATAAACTGTTAGCCTTGTTGGGCTCACTTCCTAAAAATTCATTTTGTTCGCTTATTGCTATAATACAAATATTCCTTTTGCAGCAAACTTAGGAGCAGACAAACACCAGATATTTTGGTACGATTCTCATTTCCATCCATCTCATTAAGCATGTATAACATGTCTGACATTATGGAAGTAATGAAGATATGCTTGTTTGTAGCATGATGAAGCCAAAACAGTTTTGTGCAAAAAGTAGCCACCCCCCCCTCACAACCCCCTCTACAACAAACAGTGGAGGACCATCCATGTAATCTACATAATTTCTGAAATTGTCTCCCAGTTCGTTTTCTGCAGGACACATTTGGTCTTTCACACTGACTGGACTGGATCCATTTCTTTTAGTTATCCAATTCCCAACATTAAAACAAAATCATTACATTATACATCCAATATAAACAGGTCTTTAGTAGATAGGGCAGCTGGGTTATCATGCAGACTAGCAGAAGAGGCAGTTATACGAAAATCTTCAAGAATAAATCATTGCAGTGTTTCCAACCGGATTTTTCTGGACTCTCTAATCTGGTACATTTTAGGAGTACCTAAAATCATTTCATAGTCACAGACTTGCGTAGTGCCCGGCAGCATTTACACTTTTATTTCAACATTAAATTTTTACTGATCACTTGGCCAACACAAGGCAAGTGGAATAACTTATTCATTGATCACTCTAACACTGCCTAATGACATTTTTCAGGTGACGGTTTTAATTGATTGACAAACCAGACCGGATTTTAAATCATGAATTCTAGGTTCAAACCACACTGGTAATATTTTTTATGAACACAATTGAATTCTACCACCATAGCTCTACCAGGTAAAAAAAAACAAACAAAAGAAGAAAAAAACAAAGGATATGGGGATTTGTAATTTCCCAGGGAATGCTTGTATTACTTATACAGAAGATATAAGTGAAAATGAAGATTTTTTATCTGTTCGTGTATGTGTCAATTATTTAAGAAATTTCAATAATCAGAATGACTCAATGCCCAAAAGGCTAAGTCAAAAAAGATCAAAATCTATACGGATCCTGTTGGTCAAATTCTAGGTATTATCAACGGGACTTTGGCGAAGTGACGTGTCGATTGAAACGTCTATAATATGAAAACTATCAACTGTACTGTAGTTGATCTGTGTCAATAGAAAAATGATTGTTGTAAATTTTTCTTTGTTCCTGTAAAAATTGGCCTGAAAACCCGTTTACATTTGTGATCCAATTTACTAGTAAAAATTGAGTCTAAATTTCAGCCCGATGTTCAATTTAGAATTCCAAAAAATATACTGATGAAAAAAAGGGGGGACTGGTGTTCATTCTCTCCTATCAATTTCCGAAACGGAATCACGTCCGCGTTGTTAGTACCCCTATTTACCTATCTGTTTACATCGGGATCAAGGACGGCATTTCAATCAGTCGTTAGAACTACCCGCTTTGACGGAACTATGAACTGATCGATCCGCCGAAAGAAGTGGACCGCTCAGTCTGGTAATTGGGTGCATACACCCCAATCAGACGGAAAGCATCCCTTCTTATGGTAACATCAACGACGCACAATCTGCCAGCCGGGTCTGCGTACACAAGGGAACACGTCGCATCTAAGGCATGGCTTATTAGCCAAGAGACACCCCTTGAGTGGCTATCACAGTATGCTGAGAAAAGATGGAAATCTCAAGACAGCACACTCTCACTGTCACTCGAAATAAAATGAGTCTCCAGTATGCAGCAAACACTCACGTCGAGGTGCCGAAGAGTTCGACAGAGCCTAGCTCTTTTAGACTCATTCTGCAACCCCTGACCATTCACACTTGCTAAATAAGGTGCTATCTGTTACTTTACTGGTGTTGGGGGCCTGAAATAATCATGTCTGGCGATAGGACGCCGACAGCGGGTCCCATAGGGTCCGTGCCCATCTCTGTTTTGATGGTGCCGTCATGGGACACGCCACCAACGTGCTTAGGGAATGTTAGTTATACTGCCCTATAGAAGGAGGGGTGCATGTAAACAGGGACCCTCCCAGAGCGGAAATTCTTCAGTTTTTGTAATTCTTGGTGGTGCCAAACAGCTAGCAGGGTGGACATGTTGTAAGTGCCGTTGGCCTATCGCAAGATGTCCTACACCTGTCGTGAACTGTCTCCGACCTGGACAACTGTGTGCACTTTTTTCAACCCAGGGAATGTGGTAGGGTCCTCGACGTCTCATCTTCCCGGTGGGACGTACCGGAAATTTAAGAGGATCTTTCGTTCCCTGAGGGCCTGTTGTTGGAGTTTAGCCTTCTCAACAGTTTCCAGGTCCACACGACAGATGTGGACCCCTCTCTTGTGCTTGACCTTTTTTTTCTTTTTTTTGTATAGGCTCGCTGGCGTCGCCCGCGGCCGGGCTCCTCGGTCTCTTTTGAGAGGCCAATGGAGTTGGTGTTGGTGTTGGAGTTGGTGGGGGGGGGCGGCGGTAGCGTTAATGTAGGTGGTAGTGGAGGTGTCAGCAAAGTTCGTGGTGTTGGTGGTGCTGCTGAAGTTGGAGGAGGAGGAGGAAATGCAGATTGTTTTTTTGAGATTTGTCTGGGGCTGGGGGATTTCTTCCCCAAGACCGTTAGTTCCGATTTTGTGGGGGGAAGGGCTGAGGATTGTCTTTGGTGTGCGTGGAGTAGGCGGAGGGGTAACTCGTGTGGCTGGCTGTCTGGACTTTAGTGTCTTAAGTAAAGCCGCCGCCTTTTCTTTTTTTGTCCTTACTTGGCCTGGCATACCCTACAACCCTAGTCCGCTCCGGATACGACTGCGGGGTCTCTCCTTTGGGGCTGTCGGTGTGTTGGAGCCTCGAAGCTTGTGGAGACTGAGGTCCTGCTATTTGGGCCTTCCTCCCTCCTTTTCCCACTACCTGCCACTCTCCCTCCGACCCCTCCTTTGGTACCACCGTTTTTGATGGCAGAGAGGACGGCTTAAGTGAGGGGAGACTAGATTGTTTTCCGGCATCCGACCGGATTTTTCTGGTCTGGGTAGTGGGCGAGACTTCGCGAGCCTCCTTTTCGACGGTAACAGTAGGTAGAAGGAGGTCCTGCGTCAGGGTGGCCGGCTTCTTTTTACAGATAGCAGTGAGGTGACTAGTCTCACCGCATATCCTGCAAACTGGCCTCCTACCTTTTACAATAATAGGCAGTTTCCCTACGACCACCCACGTCCGAACAGCATGAGGAATGCCCCAATATGTTGGCCGAGGACGAAGCTGGGGACCTCATGGGCTATTACCCGGGTCTTCCTACGCCCCAGGTACTCCATCCGAAAGATGGGATCCTTCGTTTAGAGTTCCCTGTGCATAAGCGTTATGCATTCTTGTTCGGTGGGCAATAACACATCCCACATGGCAAAACTGTCGCCCTTGACGACCTGTTTCACCTTCACTCCAAGACTCGTCAGTGTGTCTTCCGTTGATCTGACAATTTTATTTTGTTTTTTTGTCGACCACGAAGACGGACATCATTTTCTTTTCAATGTCTTTTAGCTCGTTCAAGTCTACCAACAAACCATCCTCTTTTACGAGGTCTGGTAACGCTTAACGAACTCCGTCACATAGACTGTGTTGATTTCGGGGGAGGGGGGGATTCCAAACATCAGGAGAGCCCCCATTCGTCGTAATTTTTTACCCTGCCGGAATCGGCGAGTCTGTATTCCCCCCCTCCCTTCATGGACGGGGGAAATCTTCTTTTCTATTTCTTCTTTTTTTCATTTTTTCTCCTCCCCACCTTCGGGGGTGTTGTTTTTCCCCCTGCCTTCCCCCTTATCGGGGGAAGCAAACAAAGCCCTCCTGGCCTCGTCGGCCATGAAGGAAAGAAAGAAAATACAACTCTAGACAAAAGAAATACCTGGGCGGACTTGAAAAAAAGGGGTAGGACCTCGTTCAAGTTCAAAAATTATTATATTTTAATTTTAATTTTAATTATTATTTTTTCTTTTTCTTTTTCTTTTTCTTTTTCTTTTTCTTTTTCTTTTTCTTTTTTATTTCCCACCAACATGCCTCCAATATGGCGTCCTCCTTACCTACCGGAAGCACTCACATGGCTTTAAAAATGATACCTCTGTACCATCATAGTGGTGACATATACTTATGTAAATTTATGTATAAAATTCACGATTATCATTGGACAGAGGAAATGTCCAATGATAGTCGTGGATTTTATATAAATTTACATAAGCAAATGTCACCGGCTTTATATTCAAAGCCATGTGGTTCGTTTGACAGATTAAGATTGTATTTCATTACATCAAGTCATTTTACGCTTTTCTTGGTAAAAACTGGCAACTGCAGAAACAGATTTTTTCCTAGCGAGGTAAGCTGGTTACTCCATTCTTTTTCTAGGCTTATCATTCACTTGTCTCATGCTAAAATCTTTAATATTCACCACTCGGCTGAAAGCTTTCTCATTGAAATTCCTTTTCTAAAAAAAAAATGCATTTGGTAATTCTGGTTTCTGCTAAAAACGAGTAGTATCTTTTTTTTTTTTTTTTTTTGGTTACCGTTATTGGCGTAATGGCTGCCGTCTCCATGGGTTCTAGTCACTTTTGCATATGTTTTGAACATTTTGTCATTCCTAATTTTCTCTAGACTGTTCAGCCAATTGAGGGAAGAAAATTGCTGAAGATCTTTTGTATTTGAAAATGATAATTCTATGGACAAACATGTTTTGACTTCTTTTGCTTTTAAAAAAAATACTTTGAATTCTATTCTGTGCACAATCTTACCTGTTTTAACATTGTCAATACAACGCTGGCTCTTTGAATGGCCAAACACTAAGGACTGCAGTATTACCCAAAAGCTTTTGGCTTAAATAAGTCACATTGGTCTGAAATCAGAACGGGTGCGAAATTCGTTACTGTCATTCTCCAATTTTTAATCTTTATGAAAAGGAAAAGGTCTTTTTGGTGGCTTGGTATTTGCAATATTTTACAAGTTAAGCTTAGCATTGTAGTTACTTTGTAAAGAGATTCTTTCCCCTAACATACCCATGCATGTTATAATTACCAAACTCCTTTGTGATTTCAATTTCTAAAATCGGTAAACCCTCTGATTAACGGGTTATTAGGGGGCGTACTGTTGTCAGATCGAATATTACCTATAAGCCCCCCCCCTCCTCTTGACTCTTCCAAAAATCATAAGATTTTAATATAATATATATCTATCGAAATATAATACAATTAGTAAAATTTGCTTAAGTAATCGTCCAGCTTTACGTACAAAAATGTTCATAGTAAGAGCGAATTTTTCAATTGGCTTTAGTTTCCACGCCACATTCGAATTTGCGCTTTTTGAGGTTTTTTTTTTCTTGTAACTTCTACATTAGTTTTGAGAATTGCAAAATCATCTCATTTAGTTTGAAATATGAATTGAATGAGACCCAGCAAAAATTCGATACCGTTCATTTTTTCATCCTTTTTTATGAATGCAAAGAACATTAACGCTTTGAACTTTTTTTCTTTCCAGTGCCTTTTTTTTTTTTTTTTTTTTTTTTTTTTCTTAAAAATATCAAGTCTTGAATTCATCAAAATACGGTTGTATCTGTCTTGTATTGAGGGTTTTATTTCTATTTTTCCTAAAACAAATATTTCAGGAAGGCTATGGGCTGAAAGTACTTAAAAATTAGTCAGAATCACAATTTTAGTTGTAACAAATTGATGTCCCAAAGTATATTTACTCATTAGCAAGGGCCTAAACTTTATCAAATATCTAAAAAAAAAAAATATCCAGATAGTCAAAGATATAAAATTATTTAAGCCTCTATTTTTAACAATTCAAAAATCTTCCATATAAATGATACTAGCATTCCCAAGGAAATTATGAATCATCGAAACCTCTGTCCTTTTTCTTTCGCACCCGCTCCCTGCTGCCCTCTATCTGCTTTTGTGGGGTAGCAATTTCGTACGAGAGAAGGTCCTATGACGGACAGTTACGGCCTGGTTCAGCGTTATGCTTACATCGTGGATAGATTCCACCAACGAAAATTTCCCCCTCCCCCCGGAACTGACGTCTTCAATAAGTGCAAATAACTGAGACCTACCATATTCCAAGTGTTTTGCTTGGGGCAATTGTTGATATCCATACTCCCATCAAAAGATGGCTAAGAGATGGATGGATAGATATTTTTTTTTTTTTTTTTTTTTTGTTATACTCTGAACAAACTTCTGTTGAATTTACAATTTAAATAATTGCTAAACTAGACTCTTGTTTTATGCCTGACATCTTTTTTGTTATCAAGAAAACTCACCAGTACTTCTTGATAAAGTGTCTTGCCAAAAGTCCGGCTCGTAAAAACGACTCGGTAGGTTTTTTTTTGTTTTTTTTTGTTTTTTTTTTTTTTTCCTTGCATAAAAATATTTCTTTTCGTCACTCTCCTACCTCAGGTCCAAGCAGCTCAAATCAAATATAGTATGGATACTAAAATGGTTCTCTTGAATATTGCCACCGAAATATCACCTTGAATTGGACAAATTTACCAAAATAAAACGGTTATCAGTGCCATTAAAAGGGGCAACAACTGAGGTAGGAAATCTCAAAATATTTAAAGGATATTACCATTATTAGGTTTGATACATTATATTTTTAAATCCTCCCAACTCACTTGGGACCTTCACTCAATAGCACAAACAGATAAAAAAAAGCGTAAGCTTATTTCCTACTTTAGATGTGCGCTGTAGACTGACCAGAGTTTAGATATAATATTAACTCATCATCAGTCTTTTAGCGACGGTCGTTGGACATAGACCTTCCCCAGGATTTGCCACACTTCTCTATCATAAGCGTCACGGAGCCAGTACTTTCTGAACTTGTCTAGCTCATCTCTCAATCTAATATTTTGCCGGCCTCGGTTGCGCATGTGGTCTCGGGGGAATCCATGTTGTGAGTCGTGATGTCCATCGATTGTCTGCCATTCTTGCAACATGGCCAGCCCACCACCATTTGAGATTTTTTTATGGATTCTATGATGTCTCTAACTCTTGTCTTTTCCCGGATGTACTGTGCTGTAATCTTCACCAAATGTCTTTGTGATAACCTCACTCGACAACCACACAGTGTCCCCATGAAATGTGTATATTGAATCCTGGCATGTCCCTTGCAATGGGCTTCCTGGAAATTATCTGCTCACCAGCCATGTTTTACGATCTATATTCACGCTCAAACGTATAAGGATTTGATTTCTATCTTATGATAAATCTGTTTTGTGCCCCCAATGCAGAGATTTAATGTGATCAAAGAGTTCATAATTTCCAAACAAGGGGAGATTCGATAAATCAAATTGATAACCTTTTGTGTCGAAGAAACCCCCCTTCCTCTTTTTTTTTTTTTTTTTTTTTTTTTTTTTTTACAAGGCCTTCAACTGGAACTAAGAATCCTAAGCCGTACAGTGGGTTCAGTTAGTTCACCCAAATGTTTCTATGCTTGTAGCTATGATTATTTTGTTACAGTGCCCATTTCAAATGCACATGTTTATTAGAGGCTGGACTTGGCGAGGGTGTGATACAACCTGCCATAATAGCTATAAAACTTTCTGTCATACCTAATTACAGCTTCAAAGTATTACCGTCACTTCTCTTCTGTGTCAGTTCAGATATTTTATGTCAAAATGATATCCGTATTTAGATGAACGTAATTTTTAAAATTTGAACCACCGATCCTCGAAAATTCTTGCTCTATATTGTGCTGTCTAATATATCTGGGTGGTGTCAAACTTGCACAATGGCCAGTAGACAAGTAATTGCAATTCACAACAAACTATTTTCTTCAATTGTTTATATTTTTAGAAACTTGTAGCCATGTAAGTTTATCAGACAGATTTTAGTAGACTGACATGAAACTGGATTTTGTATGTTACCATATCACAGCAGAGACCTCCATTTGCACAATACTGTTTAAATGCTGAAGGAGAATAAAGCGATTTCCAGTCCAATTTGAAACTTATAAACAGTAACTCCAGGTATGTTGAATCTATTTGCCTAATTTGCAATTATATATTCTATACATGACAAATAACATTTGCTTCTTCTGTCCTCAGGTCCTCCTGCAGGCGATGGAAAGAGTCACAGAACTGAACTGATTAATCGGGTGAAAGCATTTGTGATTCTCAAAGTTCACATCTCAACTAAGGAAAAAACAGTACATGAGGTTAAATTTATCAAATGTGGAAATAAGGAGTACGTGAGTGTTTTTCATTCACGACCACCAACATCAGTTTTCAGCATTTATGATACTGTCAACGTTTCAGCTGACCCATTCTTCAGCCTTTGTCAGGTGATTTATCCATTAGAAAAGGCAAAATTTTTCATCAAGACAAAGAAACCAATAGAATCACTGCAACATCGAAAAAACAAAACATAGACATCTGCAAACATTGAAGTGCTTCTTTCTTCACTCTTCTAACTAGATATACCCTCTCTATCTGAAGACTGTTGACATTTTGATTCTTATAGACCAATAGCTCTTGCCGTGTATTAAGTATTTGGACTATATGTTGGTCTTCAATTTGAGAAATGTCAAGAAGCATTCGTTCTGTCTGAAGATAGCACAGAACTTGTGGATATATTTGCCAAATATAGAATCGAAAAGGATAAAATGCTCTTCACCCAAAAGATAACCACTTCGAATAAACCAAAACAGACGCCCCTGCCTTTACGAGACAAACCAAAGCTTGCATTTTGGTACGTTGTAACAGATACTCATTTGAAACTGGATCCCTAAACCTTCGCTATCAGTCAATGACTGTTTTTTGAACTTGGGTTGATCAGGGTTTTAGATTTCCGACCAAATTTTCTCTTAGATTTGGTTCAAACCACACGTTAAATATGATCAGGTCCGTCTGTCTGGCCGAAGGACCCAAGAGGTACAGCCCTTCTCTGTCAAATTACAGGCTATTTGACTGTCAATCTCCGGGTCCCATTACCTGTTTGTACCGTGCCATTGCCTTCACTGACACTCTAATGTCTTGGCGACAGGACACAAAAATAGTCACGTCATCGGCTTACGCATATACTCTGCAAATGTCTCCCCTTTGCTTTCTATTGACTTGTACCACTACTCCTGGGGAGCGATAAAAGAGGTCTATCCACTCCGATATTCCGAACGGATACGACGGGGTGCCCTCCACTAATTCCTGATATACTATCTTTCTAGGCTGAGAGAATTCACTGGACAGAGGAAGCATGCTCAACGCCCGACGATACTCACCGAGGAACTGCACTTCTCCCCTCGTTCTATGACGGCTCTCTCCCTCTAGGCAGAGCTCGATGTTAGAAGCATCCCTAATCTTCAACTCTCATGCAGGTTCCTCAGTCGAGGTTCTGTTCAGGAATGCTGATCTCTCTACGTGCTGGTGACTCTGGCATTCCCGAATTCCCATAGCAGCTGCATTGGATTCAGACCTACCTGTAGATCCTCTGTATGCCTTCCTCCCATAGAAGCGAACAGAAAGCGTTCGAGTACTAATTCCCATGTCACAAGCAGCGGGACTTCCAACGGCCGGTGAAGAATCCGGGAAGATATCCGTGCTGTACACCTCAGAGCTGTCCTTTTGAGGATAATTTCCTTCGAAGCAGTCCCAACTGTCGCTTTGAGCTTTGCCTCTACATCCGATAAATCTGTTGTTCCCTAAGTGGAGATCTGGTCCAAATCACATCCCCAAAACATAAACCCTTTATCTTGGGATTAATGATGGTATTCCGGTCTCTTATTAAAACTAGTCACGTAGGGCCCAAGCTGTTAGAAGAGGGGGCTGCTTCTCCTCGACGATGTTTGGTGCATAAATTGCAACGACCCTGAATTTGCAACTGATCACAGCTACATCAGACACAACCATCCTACCCATTGCGTTAACGTAAACAACGCTGATCTCTGCTTTACTAGCTAGAAAAAGCCACTGGCTCTGCGATAACCGTATGCTGATTAAACTACCTAATCGTTAACCAGCACACGCTCATCAGCAGAGCAAACAAAGTGCGTCTCCTGAATTGTTGTCACATCCACTCGAAGGAGTAAGAGGACCTGAAGCACACGTGCGGCGGGACTCCGATCTCTCATACCCTTCACATTCAAACTTGCCAGATTAGGAGTCATTTTTACTTACTTTGCAGTGTCACAGGCAGTCCGAAAGTTCTCCTGGTGGAGAACGCCAATGGTTTGTCCTAAGTTTCCAGAACCAAGCTCGTATGTAATCCTTTCGTCTATGACAATTCGACTGACGTCCGAAGTGAACGTTAGTTTTTATGCCATATATAAGGGGGGATGAACATGAGCTGTGACCCTCCCAACACATTTCTTGTTTAGTACTTGTAAAGTTTTGTTCCCAATCCACCAGCCTCATCCCTGGTATTACTTTTTGCCCGACCGCCATCATGTCCCATATTTTGTAGTGGCGACCGCTCACATACCGGATAAAGGTGATCAGCATGGGACCCTGTTTGAAGTTTCTTGGGTCTTCGACCTCTTTCTTTTTTTTTTTCTTTTTTTCTTTTTTTTTCAAACCCACCCAAAAACAGCTTGGTATTGGTATTCTTTGTCCGGGTAAAATTGGCGAGGGTCATTTTTTTTTTTTTTTTTTTTTTTTTTTTTTTTTTTTTACTCCGGGTTCAATATGGTAAAAGACTGAACCAGGAGCAAAAATCCGGCTTGAATCCAACGGCCTCCAGAACGGCTGCCAGGAAGCGGTGGTCCATCCTATCGAACGCCTTGGATTGATCTAAGTTGATCATTGCTGCTTCGGTTTCGTCTTCTACCCCCTCTATGATTGTGCAAACCAGATGCAGGTTGTCCTGAATTGATCTTCCCTTCATGGATCATGTCTGATCAGACTATCAAGGACGATCTGCATTCGGTTCGATGGGAGCTTGGCCCAAATTTTCAGCTCTGTGTTTAGCAGATTTATGGGCCTGAAATCATATATAATTTCCCCCCGACCAGTTTATCCTTTTTCAACAACGTGATTACACCCCGGTTATCTTTTAAGAGATGCTCCCCCTGGTTGAACAATGTTATCAAGATGGGGGATAAACAGATGCAATGACCTCAAGTACAATTCGTAGGGTAAACCATCCAGTCCTTCTGCTTTGTGACTGCAGACCTGCTTTAACGCTTCTCGGACTTGGTCTTTTTCAACCAGACCCTCGCAACAATCCGATTCGAAAACCTCTAGTTTGGGGGAGTTGATCAAATAGTTGCGGAATTCCTGTTCACAAAGGTCAGGTTTGACAGTGAAAAGGTCTTGGAAATGTTGTCGGAAACCATCGCAGATATCGCAAACAGATCGCTGAGTGCGCCCGTCGGGATGTAGCGGTTGTAAGCCATATTCACGGCCTTGTTTGAATCTTTTTAAGCCATGTCTAACTATCTGACCTTAGTAGCTACGTGCTCCAGGTCTTTCTTAGTTAGCTCTATGGTTAGGCGTGGGAAAGGTTCACCTCCAGTATCGTTGCCGCCTCTGCTTTATCTAAGGTGGGTCTTTGTGCGTATTTGACGGCAAACAACCTAATCTTAGCCTTAAGGGAAGCCCACCGCTCATTACCCTCTATCGCCTCCCATATCTCCTGCTGAAATAACCCCTCTAGCTGCTCACGGAAATCCCGTCAATCCAAAAGGGATATGTTCAGTTTCCAATGACCAGTCATCTTAGGTCTGTTTCCTAGCCCCAGTGGGGCCACAACTAATTTGTGGTCCGAATAGTTGTACTTGTGGAACGTGGGGCAGCTTAAGAAGTCTACATCGACTCTCCTGACTAGCATTCTATCTAGGTAGCTCGTTCTAGGGGAAAGGGGCCAGTTTTGCGCCTACGTCCACATTTCCTGCCTCGGATGATCGAAACGGAATCTGTCAACGAGTACGTAATCGTTGATCAGATATATTAGGTTGCGATTTGCCGGGTTGCCCCCTTCCTTGTCTTTGTCCCCCCCCCACCGTCCCTCTGTCTATTTTAGGGTCTAGGTAAGACTAGTCGCTTGCAGTCTAAAAGGAAATCTTCTGGCCGTTGGAGGTATGAGTGTCGGGATGTTGGGTGCATATACCGCCACCGCCCTGAAATTGCTGTCTCCAACTGTCATATTGGCCCTACCTTGGCAGTACAAGATATCGGGGATATCTTTAGAATTTCCCCTGTTCACCGAGATGAACAGGGTGTAGTCTCCTTTTTATGGTCGGTCGTCGGAGTGACATTCTCGATGATGCCGAACTTTGTGAAGTAGGCGCCGATGCAGTCTTGGGTCAGTGCTGCAGGGGCACCGAAAACCGAAACTTTGGTTCTTCTGTGTCCACGATATTCCGTCTGGAATCTGAGGTTTTTGGTCCTCAGTTCCATCCCGGCTACCCGGGCACAGTCGGTGCTGGAGTCCCGCAGAGCCTCCCAGGTGGCGAAGCTCTTCCTCACAAGGTGTTTTGGAGTTACCTTCTATGCTTCAAAGACTTCCATTACGGCATCCCTTGAAGCACTTACCTGTTTCCTGGTCTTAATATCGGAAGAGATCAGCGAAATCAATCGCTGGGATATGGCCTCCCATTCTTCAGGGATCAAGAGAATCTCGTTCCCCTTGAAGTAGGAGGCATAATTGGCTGCCATTGCCGCGTAGTGGCTGTGGGCTCGGAGGAGAGGTTTCTTCACAGACCAGGCATTGACTGGCGTCGTCTGACTAGTTTGATTGGGCTGGCAGGTCGTCTGTGTACTGAGATGTTTGTGCCATTCTGAAGGGTTGGTGGGAGCAGCTGTGGTGTTGACGGGGTAAGATCCTCTGGCTGTGCTGGGCCATCGCTCAGGGTTGCTTTCTTCTCTGGCATCTGTGGCGGCGGCTGCTGCTGCTGCTGCTTCCCCGTGATCAGATGCTGTTGGTTCCTTCAGGTATGGGATTGTGCTGCTGAATGCAGCGGGGGACCCGTGACCAGATGCTGTTGTGTATGAGATGGCTTTAGGCTGCAGCAGAGACCAGGAATTAATACAAAAAGGGATGGGTAATCCCCAAAGTTTCAATCTTTATGCATACACTGAAAACCACCACGGCAAGAACCGTGGTGAATTCAACGCAAGAGGGTCTTCGGTGAAGACTCAACCCTGAAGCTAAAGTAAAACCTCAAGAGAACTTGAGGTATGTAGATCGTGACCCAGATCAACTGAGAGTGAAATAACAGCGGAACAGATACCCCACTTTGGTGGGGATGGATAGGTGTGGGTCCCTCCCTACCCCTTCTAATGGGACGATTACCAGCTGTTTTCTTTTACTTTGACCAGCTTGTTTCTGTAAATCTCTAAAATGTAAGTGAGGGAAAAGGGGTTGGTTCCTAACTAACCAACTAAGGTTGAGTTTTGGCTTACATTCATCTTTCTAGCTAGGAGTTCTCTACCTTACCTGGGGTGGGTTCCTGTACAAGAACCCGGATTGTCTGTGCCATGTATTGGTTGTGGGAAGAAAAACTCCCATTTGGCGCCCTTCCACACAACCAAGCTTGCTGCTTTCGACCATCTTTCGTTGAATTCTATGCGTTGTAATCTTTTTCGATCACATCTGATTTTCACCTTCAATTGATGTTTGAAGAAGTCAATCAGATTGTTATGCGAAAAAGTCACGTTCTCATAGAACTCCTTCCGTCGCATCGTCCATATCACCATTCTTGCTATTGCCAGTAGCGTGTGAAACACCATTCGTCTCACCCCGGGCCATGGAGGCGAAACGCTGTCGCATACATAGGCAACATCAAGCAGGATTTTCTGATCGGTGTCGAGGCGAGCCGTCACCTCATTGATCAACCTGCCGGCTGCGCCAGCGTAAACATCAACTTTCACGCCCAGGGAACGTTTTATCAGCAAGGAGACACCTCTGGCATTGCGATCACCGTATGCTGAGAAGACGAAATACTCATTAGCCAGCACACGCTCATCGGCAGTGCAAACAAAGTGTGTCTCCTGTAGAGTTGCCACATCCACTCTGAGTAGTAAGAGGTCCTGAAGCACATGCACTGCATGACTCCAATCCCTCAAACCCCTCACATTCAGACTTGCCAAATTAAGAGCCATCTTCACTTACCTTGCATGTCACTCACAGTCCGAAAGTTCTCCGGGTGGAGAACGCCAACGGTTTGTCCTAAACTTCCAGAGCCCAGCTCGAACGTAACCCGTCCGTCTGTGACAATTCCGCCGACGTCTGAAGGGAACGTTAGTTTTAACGCCCTATATAAGGAGGGGTGAACATAAGCCGTGACCCTCCCAACACATTTTTTGTTTAGTTTTTTTTAGAGTTTGGTGCTCCCAGTCAACCAGTTTCATGCCTGGTATTGCTTTTTGTGCGGCCGCCAACATGTTCCATACTTTGTAGTGGCGACCGCTCACATACCGGATGAAGGTGATCAGCATGGGAGCATCTTTGAAATTTGTTGGGTCTTCGACCTCTTTTTCCTCCACCTTAACTATCTTCAGGAGAGGTCGTAGGGATATTTTCAGGTGGCTTGGTAGATCTTTCCCATAAGTAGTCCTGTCCACCCGGCATATCCCCTCCCCTTCCTGAAAAGGTGGAGGCTTCTCCAGAGTCCTGTTCGAAGGTGCTGGTGAGGCTGACTGGCTCCTAGCCCGAGATGGGATTACCTTCACTGCCTCCTCCGATTGTTTTTTCGGTGAGTGGGAGGAGGAAGCAATCCGGCCTGTTTTCGCTTTGGGAGGAGATTGGGGTTTAGTTGGCCGGTTCGTTCTCGTTTTGTCTTTTTTCTCCCCTTCCTCCTCCCTTCTTCTTTTACCGGTCACGTTGCTGGTCTCCATTGCCTCCTCCTCCTTGTCCTTCTTCGCCGCTTCCTTCTGGGGCTTTTCTATGGAAGCTATGGTACCAGTTGCTACTTTTTTCTGTCCGCGTTTGACGACTTGGCTCCAGCCCTCCTCGTTTGCCTGACTTCCTGTGGCTGGCAAAGTCACCACGTTAGGGCTGGGCTTGTCTACTGCTGCTGGTGGTGGTGCTGCTGCCTTCAGGGCATTCTTCGGGCATACTCTGGCTATATGCCCTTGTTGTCGGCAACTCCAGCAGTGTGGTCTTCTGCCTTCCACCACCACTGTAAGTTGCCGGTTCCTCACCACCAGCACGTCCGGAATGGCGTTGAAGTTTTCTTTGTTGATGGAGACCATCACCGTATAGTCTCCGGTGCGGACTCCATACCTTCCCATGCCTGGGGACACAGACTCGACGTCCCCAAACGCATTGAGAAACTCCCCGATGTGTTCGCCTTAGATATCTACCGCGATGTTGAACACTGTTATCTTTGTTTTACGTCTTCCAAGATATTCGGGTTGCAGCCTCAGCGTCTTAGTTTTCAGCTCCGCAGACGCTAGTCTCACTGCCTCTTCTTAGGTTGACAGCAAAGCATTCCACGTGGCATAACTTCTGTTCTAGTACTACGCTGGAATCCCATTGTTCTCGGTGCCTCCTCATATATGATGCTTACCAGCCTACGACTGATTACGTCAAATGTCACCGGGGACAGTTCTGGGCTGAAGAATGTTCCATGTCTCTGGCACCGTTTTCAATTCGTTCCCCTCAATGTATTCTTGGTACTTTTGGGGGGCTGCCCTGTAGTCCTTAGCAAAACTTGTAGGTTTGGGCGACCCCCATCGAGGGTTTTCTTTTTTTTTTTTAGCGTGTCCCATCCCTTGAGGACTGGTCTCCAATCTCTCACTATTTTCAGGGAGGGTAGGCCAGTCATGTATAGCGCTAGACACTCCTGTCTACGCTAGATTCTGCTTGGGTGAGCTGGTCCAATGCATCAGTTTGGTCTAAGCCCTGGCATCGGTCCACTTGGTGTCTGGTAACCTTGGCAGGTTGGCCAATCTGACCGTTGGCTACGACGGCCCCCTCAACATCCTGGGGGTTGGTCACCATGGCTGGCTCTGCAGCATCAATACTTTCCAACAAGCTTTGCCTTCTGGTCTCCACGGCTTCCACTCATTAGTGGAGTCCCCACGCGACATTTTTTTCCTCCCCAGTTTGATGGGTATTGACCTTTCCCTCCTTTTGGGGGGCATTTCTTTTTCAATTTTTGTTTCCCTCCAAACGGGGGGGGGGCAGTTAATCTAATCCCTCTCTCTCGGGACTCTTAAAAAAAGGCCTTTATCGCCCTCTTTACGTTTGCCACCACTTCGTGGTAGAACTAAAAGTGCAAAATATGATTGAAAAATAAAGTCCTACCACAAAAATGCTTGCTAGACTCGTTAGTCTAGGTGTCTCAGTAAAAGCAGCTTTCAACACGTCTCACCTGTTCAGGCAGGCAATGGTTAAGTCCACTGTCATCCCAAGCAGGGTTAATGGGCTGAAATTATGGCTTTTTAATTCTTAAACAGTTGTCAGCACTAGTTTCATATTTGTCAGGTATTTGCTTTTGCAGTCTTCCAAAAAACGTGAAGAGAAAATTACTTGAGTATTCAGTGGAACATTCAATGCCAGTTGCAATCCTGAAATACAGTTAGTTTCCACTGGACTGTACTTATTTCATGAGCTTGCACATGTTGGAATTTTCATTCCTCTGGAATCTGGCTGTAAAGTGTACTTTTTCTATTTGAAATACCCGGGATTCTAGTATCGAGGTAACTAACTGAAATCTCCAGTATCTATAATTCCTCAGCCATCACATGGATCTTTCCGCAAAAGCTTGCAAAATATTTGTATTTTAAAAATGTTTGCTCCCACCTTGTCGTTTGTATCTATATTTACAACATTGACTCGTAGAGTTGCAGCAATGGGGTCATTTCTATTTCTTTAACATTTTGCTTACCATACCATCATAACACTCTATTAAGTGTCTCAATACGTTTGATTCGTAACTACGTATTCTGTTGGTGATTATTGATCTAGTGGTTCAAGATCTACATCAGCTTTAAGATGGTTGAGTTCTAATGCCGGAATAATTATATTCAAGGGATGTATTTCCTATACCAGCTCTGCCATTGACGTATATGAAGTACGTCATTCATAGCTTTATTAAGCACCTCATCCAAAATCTTTCGATTTAGTTACTTCATACGTTCATTGAGTTTCTCCTTTTTAACATCTAATACTTCATCAAGCTTTGTTCAGCTTTATATCCTTCAAATCTCTATCTTTCAATGACTGTTCTACATTTTTCGAAGTGAACTCTACCCTGTTTTATTTCACATGACGTCCTATATATATATATGTGGCTGTAGCATACCCCCTCCATCTTCAAATATACATTGAATATCAGGATTTCAAACATCTTTATTTTAAACCTCATGACACGTTCTTTTCAGAACCACAAACTTGTTTTACTGCAGCTTGATAAGCTAATAGATCTACTTTCTCAATGAAATACTCAAACTTGTGAAGTATGTTTAAGTATATTAATCTCATTCTTTGCATTCTTTTGTGTATGTGTGATAAAACATTTTGTTGATTTCCGTTTTCTATTTAATCCACCTAAATCTATGAGTGTGGAAGTTTCTTAGATATAATCAGGAAAATGGAATTTGGCTTATCCATGTCTACAGGCAAGTACCTCCCTTTCCCACCATCCATACTCTGACCTTGAATGTGTTTCATCTGAATTTTCCCTTCCCAATTTTTCGCATTGTGTGTTTGTGGGTCTGATATTTGATTTTCTTTCTGCAAGTCTCCCAGTTCTGATTAAGACTTACAAAATATTCTTTGAACAGTTGATGTCAAGGTTGAAGATTGCAATCATCTTAAATCCACAAGAATCAATGAATATGGGCAATGGTACGTTTTTGGAATTCATTTCTGTAAGAATATTCCAGAGTATCGTATTTTTCAAGGAGACTGTTTGGGATCTGATTATATCCATGAATCTTGCCTCAAGACGATACTTAAGGTCCATAGGATATTCCCTTAGTCTGCAGAGTTCACTTATTGGCATGCTTTCAACAGTTTGAATTTTTCATCAATCATCAGTTTTTCCTTTTTTTTTTTCTACTTCAAAACTTGAAATAACTACTATTAAAAGTAAAATATTTGGAACGCGACTAACTCTTATGAATGCATAGTCAGGATTTGAAATCGAACCTTATTTCGCTCAGGAAGACCAAAATCAAATGACCATCAACCCTTTTCTCATTGATTGTTCTTCCATTTTTATTTTTTTTTTTTACTGTTTCTCATGCAGCCAAACTCACCATCTGTCTTTCTTACTCCCGCTGTCAGAATCCTTATACACTGTCTCATTTTATCAACCCCTTTTCATTTTTCTTTCACCCAATGTATTCTTAATTAAGAGGCTGTGGTTTGCTATCTTATCCCCAGGGTTTCCAAACGATCTCTTTTTTTTTCTCGTCAATACATCAACTGAAGATTTTTCTATTGCCCTCTTGGCGTCTGAACAACATTACTCCGTAAATTATCTTTGACAAAGTACGTAAGTATATTTCACATATACCCACGTAAAAAAGCAATTCTTGCAAATGCTATTTAAACATAAAATTTAAGAAAATGAACTCGTCGATCGAAGAATCCCCATTAGCTTTCATACTGTAAGACATTCTCTTTGAATGCCCTAAAACCTGTTCTTTATAAACAATTTTTGTTTTATTTTTTAGATTCCTTATACTTTGTTCTGTTTGTTTTTACTCTCCTTAAAGTGTATAACTCTGGTACTTTCAAGATCTGAGCCTTTTCTTTAATTCAAGAGGGGTCGTACGTAGGGGATAGATCTTGTATTTTATCTTTTCATACGTTGCTCCAAGTAATTACTAAATTCATCTCTTTTTGGTTGGTATAAGTAACCTACGGATTCAGAAAGGATCGATCTTGAACTTGTTTGATATAATGTGCCTTAACCCAGAGTTGTGATTTGAAAATTATGATCATCTGGATTATCACGATCTTCCCAAAGATTCGCCACACTTCTCTATCGTGGGTGTCGTCGAGCTAATACTTTCTGAAATTCGTCTCTTCATCTTGTATTCTGCCAGCTTCAGTGGCACATGTGATCTCTTGGGATCCATGTGACAGGCTGGTTTGCAGTAGACCTCTTCTCTATGGTGGGAGAAGTTTGGAATGGGGATAAAGGTTTTTTGATCGACCATCAAGTCGAATCTCCACTCATTTTTGTAAAAATTCAAAGGAAACCGAGACTTTTCAAATAAATTTCCAAATTCATAGGGATAAGTCCCTTAATGTTCCCCCAAAACGAGCGAAAGTACTTTGTATATTGAAATCCTGATCCTTTCCTACCAAGGTATTCCACGCAAAGGATGTGGTCTTGAATGGTAGAGTTCACTTTTGTCCTATGCTAGGGTTAATGGGCTAAAAATATGGCTTTTCAACATAGACATTAGCAACATCGATTGTTGGTACTGGATCCATATTTGACAAATATCAGAATTGCTTTTACAATCTTCCAAAAGAACGTTTCGTTCGAATCTCCTTTACAACATTCAATGCCAGTTGCAGTCTTGAATACAGCCAGTCTCCACTGGACTGTACTTGTTGTATGAGCTTTCACATATTGGAATTTTCATTCCTTTGGAATCTGGCTGTAAAGTGTACTTTTTCTATTTGAATTACCCCGCATTATTGTACAAGGGTGACTGACCAAAAACTCCTTTATCTATAATGCCTTGACCAACACGTGGATCTTTCCCCAGAAGCTTGCACAATACTCGTAATTAAGAAATGTTTGCTCCTACCACGATTGTATCTATAATAATGACCTCGATTTGTAGAGTTGCTGCAATGAAAAGTCGTTTCTATTTCTTAACATTTTGCTTTCCATACCATCATAACACTCCATTAACGGTGTCTCCATTCATTTGATTCGTAACTACGTACTCTGTTGGTGATATAAGACTCGGTTCTAATGCTGAAATAACTATATCCAAGATGTTCTCCCTGTACCAGCTGTGCCATTGACGTATAGGAAATATCTGTAATTAACATCTTTATCAAGCAACTCATCAAAAATCTTTTGATTTACTGGGTTTATGCATTCATTGAGTTTCTCCTTTTCATCCTCTAATTCTTCAGCAAGCTTTGATCAGCTTTATATTCCTCGAATCTCTATCCTTTAAAGATTGCTCAACATTTTTCAAAGTGAACTCTGTCCTTTTTCATGTAACATGGTGTCATTATATATATATATATATATATATATATATATATATATATATATACATATATATATAGAGAGAGAGAGCATACCCCCCACGATCTTCAAATATACATTGAAGTTCAGGGTTTCAAACATCTTTCATAAGTTGGTGAAATTTTTGCTTTTAAAAATCCTGTCACCTTGTTTTTAAGAAAGACTACAAACTTGTTTTACTGCAGCTTGACAAGCAAAGAAATGTACTTCACAAGTTTTTCATTGAGAAAGTAGATCCAAGTACTTTTTTATCGACTTTATTTCTATATTCTCCTTTCTGTATGTGTGACCAATTAAACATTGATTTTAAAGTTTTCTGTTTAATCAACCTAATTCTAAGAATGTAGGAGTTTCCTTAATATAATCAGGAAGAGGGAACATGGTTTATCCATGTCTACAGACTGGTACCACTTTCATCTCCCTTATTCCCACCATTCATACACCCATGACCTTAAGTGGGTTTCATCTGAATATCCCCTTCCCTAATCTTTGCACACTCATATTTAATCAATCACTGCAGGCTGCAATGTTCTAACTTTGCACTAAGGCTTGCAAAATAGTCCTTAAACAATTCATCAATGTCAAGGTTGATGATTGCCATCGTCTTGAAGCCACAAGACTCAATGAATATGGGCAGTGGTACGTTTCTGGAATCCATTTCTGTAAGAATATTCCACATCATCATATTTTCCAAGGAGACAATTTTGTTTGGAATCTCTTGATTGTATCCATGAATCTTGCCTCAAGATGATAATCAAGGTCAATAGGATATTTCCTTTAGAAGTCTACAGTGATCAATTGTTGGCATGCTTTCAACAATATTTTCTTTTAATGGGTCTATTGGTCTTGAATATACGTTTCTAGATTATTGAATTTTAAAGGACCTGAGTTTTATTAGGTATTAGAGGTCAGATTTCTTTATTGCCAGGTTACTTGAGAAATGATTATGCCAAACTTGCATAATCACAGGAAGAATTGTTTCCTGACAAGACAGAGAGTGAGGTTCTAAATTAGCCTCATAGTTATTGTGAATCCCCCCCCCCAACACATGCACTTTAAACTCTCTATTTTTATAAACTTTCTGTTGTTGCGTAAAAATTGCCCAATGATTTGATTTCTGGTCATCCAAAAATTGTAGTTGCTCTAATAACCACATGCTTAAAGAAATGAATGAATCTTTGAATTGAAGCTTGTGAAGTGGAACAGAAAAAGAATAAAAAACATTGACTTCCCATAGATATGTAGTTCCAAATAAATGGTACAAAAGCCTTTTCCTGGATGATTTTAATTCCAAAAATTGTTTTCGTTCCCGGGAATTTTGGAAAATAGAATTTTCAAATAGACCTTAAGTGAGCTGTCAGTAAAGATGTGCTGATTTCAAATATCCTTTTTTTTTTCTTTGATGCATTGCTCTCTATTCATAAGAGCACAAAGATACACTCCTACTATAAAGTATATAGACCGAGGAAAAATACAAAATATTGAATGATGCTTTTAAATAAAAGCAATTTCTTGCTTTGAAAGAATTGCTAGATGAGCTGCAATTGCCAGGTATGAATTAAACATAGCTATCACTCCTGCCCCTTGTAATATTAGATTTCCTTTTGTAGTCCCCAGAAGAAACTTATTCAAGAAAATGATTTGAATCTTCACTGGAACGTTCAATGCTAGCTGCAATAATAAATACCACTAGTCTCCACTCGACTTGACTTGTTCTATTAACTTGTACAGATTTTCATTCCTTCCGTATCTGTTACTTTTCTATTTGGATTATCTGTGATTCTAGTACAAGGGTAACTGACCTAAATCTCAAATATCTCTCTTGGCCACCACATTGATCCCCCCCGAAAGCTTGCAAAGTATTCATATTTTAGAAATGTTGCTTTTATCTATACTTACAACTTTGACGTGTATAGTTGCAGCAATGAAAATTCTTTTCTATTCCTTCGACATTTTGCTTTCCATACCATTATAGCATTCCATGAATGGCATCAATATATATCCAATTCACAGTACATATGCTGTTGGAGCAGAGTCAGAACTAAGAGACTTATATCACCAAGACTAGCAAGATATTCTTTAAACAATTCATCCATGTCAAGGTTGATGATTGCCATCGTCTTGAAGCCACAAAACTCAATAAATATGGGCAGTGGTACGTTTCTGGAACTCATTTCTGTAAGAATATTCCACATCATCATATTTTCCAAGGAGATAATTACTTGTGAAATCTCTTGATAGTATCCATGAATCTTGCCTCAAGACGATAATCAAGGTCGATAGGATATTTCCTTCTGAAGTCTGCAGTGCTCACTTGTTGGCATGCTTTCAACGGTTTGAACTTTTTCGAGTTTTTTTTTCTTTCAAACTTTGCAATAACTTTGATAAAGTTATGGTAAATCTTTTGATATAGTGAGTTTATACGTTCATTGAGATCCTTTTTCATCATCTGATACTTCAAGTTTTTCAGCTTCATATTCCTCAAATCTTTATCCTTTAAAGACTGTTCAACATTTTTCGAGGTGAATTCTGTCATGTTTCATGTCACATGATGTCCTATATATCTGGCTATAGCATACCCACCGTCTTTAAGTATACATTGAAGACCAGGGTTTCACACCTTTTATGATTTATCTTAAACATCATGACACTATCGTTTTAGAACCACAAACTTGTTTTTATTGCATCTTGAATAGCAAATATACTTCAGAGGTTTCTTTCATTGAGAACGTCGATCTAAATACCTTTTCATCAAATTCTTTACGTTTTCCGTTATGCATGTGTGACAAATAAAACATTTATTGATCTTCAAGTTTTCTGTTTCATCAGCCTAATCCCAAGAATGTGGAAGTTTCCTAAATATAATCAAAAAGCAGGAACTTGGCTTATACATATCTGCAGACTGGTACCACAATTTCATAATCTTCCTTCCCACGATTTACATTCCCATGACTTTCAGTATGTTTCATCAGAATATTCTCTTCCTGATTCTTCAAACAGTATGTTTATGGGTCTGATATTTGATCTTTTTGTGCAATTCTTACTGTTCTGACTTTGCACTAAGACTTGCAAAATATTCTTTAAACCATTCATCTATGTCAAGGTGGATGATTGCCATCGTCTTGAAGCCACAAGACTCAATGAATATGGGCAGTGGTACGTTTCTGGAATTCATTTCTGTAAGAATATTCCACAACATCATATTTTCCAAGGAGACTATTATGTTTGTGAAATCTGTTGATTGTACCCATGGATCTTGTGTCAAGATGACAAAAATTAACAGGGCATTCCCTTAGAAGTCTGCAATGTTCATTTGTTCTCAGGCTTCCAACAGTTTGATCATTTTTTTTTTCTACTTGAAATAACTTTGATTGGTTTGAAAAAAAATAAGGTAACGAAATTAAAGTATCTTATTGCATGGAGTTTGGGTTCGAAAGTGAACCTTTTATTTCTGTTTGGCTGATCAAAAATGACCCGATGTCGGAGCAAAGGTATGACTGCAAACGGCTCCGACCGCTTTCCATTGATTGTGAATCAGCACGGCTCCGGTGTCATATTTTTAAACCCTCTATGAGTGGGCGAATCCTATGCAGATTGTATTGAATTGATCTTCCCTTGTTCCCATGCTTTCAACATTTGGGACTCGAGTGTGTTTGTTTTTTTTGTTTTTTTTTTTTTTTTTTTCCATTCAAAACATGGAACAACTTGGGTTAGTTGCGTTAGCCTAATTTTTTCTTCACCTAATCGGTCATTGCATGGTGTCAGGATTCGAAATGGAACCTTTTGTCTGTACGGCAGACCAAAAATACACCGATGATATTCGTTTAAAGTTCTCTGGGAAAGCCTTCCTGGCTTCTTCTTTCCAGAATTCGCCGTTCTGCTCTTCTTGCGTGCACATCCGACCTAGGAAAGTCAAGCGTAAGGTATGTTGCCGAGCTTGGATGTTCGGCATGCCTAGGCCGCCCTCCGCAGGTTGGAGCTGACAGATCTTGCGAGATACCATTGGCTGCCTGTGACCCCAAAGGAGTCTAAACATGACAGCTTCCAACTTTAGTTGGTTGGTACACGGAAGAGGGAGCACTGAGAGTCGGTAAAAAATGAGGGGGTAGATGTGCAAAACACACACCTCGGCCCTACCCTTGAAGGAGAGCTTCCTCAGAGTCCACAGATTAACTGCTTTCTCTACTTGTTCCAGTACCCCCAAGCAATATTTCTCCAACTGGAGGTCGGGACCGAACCAGACACCGAGTATCTTGCACGGCCTGTCCGTCCAGAAAAAGGGACCAGGGAGAGGGCAACCTCTCCACGAGTCCAGCAACAAGACTTGTCGCAGTTGGTTTTGGCCCCTGTCACCGTCTCATACCTTTGAATTTCTACGCTGATTTCCCTGATCTCGGCACTGCTCGTTACAAGCAAGGTTACATCATCAACGTAGGCGGTATACTTGACTAGCGTGTGACCGCCAGGCAAGGTTATTCCGCACAGGGCCGCATTCGCTTTTACTTTGCGAAGGAAAGGTTCAAGCGCAAGAATGTATAGCATCGATGGAAGTGGACAACCTTGACGAACTGATCTGGACAACCGAAAGGCTTTCGACCTGACTCCATTCACCTACACCACCGAGATGGGGGACGCATACAAGAGGCGAATCCAGGAGCGAACTATCTGACCAAAGCCAGCTGCGGACAAGACAGACTCGAAAAACTATGATCGACCCTATCAAACGCTTTGGACTGATCTAATTTGATCAGCGCAGCTCCATTTTCAACTTTCTCAATGATCGTGAGTACAGTGTGCAGATTATCTTGGATGTTCCGACCCTTTACAGAACAAGTCTGCTCGGGGCCAATCATACTATCCAGCACAGGCTACAGCCGGTTCGACAAGACCTTGGCCAAAATCTTTAACTCTGTATTAAGTAGAGTTTCGGCCTGAAATTATCTACCCCGTCCCCTCCATCTTTGTCATTTGCATAGCAATTTCACCACCCCTCTGGTAAAGCGGCTGGGAATACTCCCCTGCTTTAACCAGTGGTTAAAAATCAATGCCAGCAAATGGACAAATATGGGCAACAGCCTCAAATACACTTCGTAAGGCAAACCATTGATCCCCGGTGTCTTCTCCTTCTCCACGCTCTTAGCGCTTCTCAGATTTCATCCTCTGTTATGAGCCCCTTGCACCCAGCTGTTTCAGTCTCCTCAAGGCGAGGGAAGTCAGCTAAATAGGCGTCGAACTGAGCCGAACTCAGACCAGCTTCCCTGGTGAATAGCTCCTGAAAGTTGGCACGAAACATCTCGCAGATACCTTCGTTTGTGGTCAGAAGTCGTCCATCCGGCGATGTGACACTGGAGATATGCCGACTAGACGCACTCCGAATTTCTTCTGCCTGCAGTTCTGCGTCCATATTCGTTGCCTCGGGGGACATTCTTTTTAACCTAGCTCTAACTACTAGAGCTTGATCCTTCTAGGCATGCAAGGAGGCCAACTCTGCCTTAGCTATCTTAACCCGGCTAGAGTCTCAAACCACCCGCTCTATCCGAGATTCTAATGCCCTTTGTGCCGCTAGTCTCTCTAGGTTGAGTTGCCTACTATAATCGGCAGCAAAAGACCTAATTCTATTTTTGAGGTGCTCCAAGAATTTATTACCCAGGATGGCCTCTGTCAGTTCCCGCTGGATTATTAATGTTAGCTGGTCCCGAAAATCCTCCACGTCCACTAGGGATATGTTGAATTTCCAGTAACCAGACTTAAAGGGCTTAGCTGTACCTAAGTTCATTCAGACCCTTGCGAATCTATGGTCCGAAAAAGGGACTCTATGGAAGCTTGGACATTCCAAAAACTTCTGATCGACTCTTCTAGCTAAGACCCGATCGATGTAACTGGAATGTTGCACCGTACTCGGGGTGCCACTACCAGTCTAAGTCCATACTACTTGGTGGGGGGTATTCGTTTCGGAATTTATCCACCAGGTCTAGCCTGTTGATCAAATCCCGAAACAGAATCACGTCCGCATGGTTAGTTCCCCTACTTAGCCCTCGATGTATGTCGGGATCAAGGACGGCATTCCAATCACCCGCTAACACTAGCCGTCTCGACGGAACTATGAGCTGATCGATCCGCCGAGGGAAGTGGGCACGCTCACTGCGGCTGTTGGGCGCATAAACCCCAATCAAACGAAGAGCCTCCCCGTTCATGGTAACATTGACGATGCACAATCTGCCCACCGGGTCTGCATACACAAGGGAACACATCACATACAAGGCATGGCTTATTAGCTAAGAGACACCTCAGGTGTGGCAATCTTGTCGCTCGAAATAAAATGAGTCACCTGTATATAACAAACACTCACGTCGAGGTGCCGAAGGAGTCTACAGAGTCTAGCTCTTCTCGATTCACTCCGGAGACCACGATCATTCACACTAGCTAGAAAGAATGCCATCTCTTAATTTATTGGCGTTGCAGTCCGGACAAAAACATAGCCAGCAATAGCACACCGACAGCGGGTCCCATAGGATCTGTGCCCATCTCTGTTTTGATAGTGCCATCTTGGGACATGCCGCCGACGTGCCTAGGGAACGTTAATTTTACGGCTCTATAAAGGGATGGGTGCATGAAGACGGGCCCTCCCCGAACAAAAATTCTTTAACTTCTGAAGGTCTGGATGGTGCCAGACAGCCAGCGATGTGGACATCTGGAAGGCACTATTCGCCTCCCGAAGCATATCCCACATCTGCCGTGAGGTGTCTCCAACCCGGACCAGTCTTTTTGAGCCTTGGGAACATGGTAGGGTCCTCAGTATCTCGTCTTCCAGGTTCAACGAACCGGATGTTAAGGAGGACCTTTAAATCCCTCTGGGCCTGCTGCTGTAATTTGGTCTTTTCTAATATGTCCGGATCGACACGGCAGATGTGGACCCCTCGCTTATGGCGGACCTTTTCTTTTCTTTTTTAGTTGGCTCGCCGGCGTCGCCCCCGGCTTTTGAGAGGCCAACTGAGATGTTGCTGTGGCTTTTGGTGTTGGTGATGTTTTGGGTGTTGATGTTTTTACTGATGTTGGGGGGGGGGGCGACATAACCGACGGCAGAGGTAGTGTTTAAGTGGGCGGTAATGGAAGTGTGCGAGATTGTACTTGAAAGTCTGGTAGGTTTGACTGTTTGGGGGGGGGGGGCTGCTGTGAACTGGGGGATCTTTTTTTTTCAAAATTGTTAATACTTTGTGTGGGGGTGTTGTGTTCGGGCAGGGGCTGCGTATGGTTTTTGGTGTGTGAGGAGAGGGCGGAGGGGTAACCCTCTCTGCTGGCTGCCTGGACTTCAGTTTTTGGAGTAACGCCGCCGCCTTTTCTTTTCCTTCCCGACCCAGACTAGCGTAACCCCCACTCTAGCCCTCTCCGCATAAGACTGCAGGGTCCCTCATCGTGGACTGTCAGTGTCGACTCGCTTCAGGGTCTGTGGTGACTGAGGCACTGCTATTTGGGCCTTCTTTCCACTTTTTCCCACTACCTGCCACTCCCCCTCCGACCCCTCTTTTTGTGTCACCATTTTTGGTGACAGAGAGGATGGCTTAGATGCTAGGAGACATCAGTCTCCCCTCACCTGACTGGATTTCTCTGGTTATGGCAGTGGGCGAGACTACGGGAGCCTCCTCTTGGGCGGTATCAGAAACTACATCACGGAGTCAACCGAGACAATTTCTCCATATTTCATGAGAAATGCCACAATATGTTCGCTGAGAACGAAGCTGGGTATCTCATGAGCAATAACCTTGGTCTTTCTCCACCCGAGATACTCTACGCGAAGGATATGTTCCTTCGTTTGGAGATCTCGGTGCATGAGATCCAAACAATATTGTTTGGAGGGCAACAGCACGTCCCACATGGCAAACTCGTCGCCTTTGATGACATGTTTCACCTTAACCCCTAAGCTC
The DNA here is from genome assembly GCA_963457665.1 of Thysanoteuthis rhombus. Classification (NCBI taxonomy): domain Eukaryota; kingdom Metazoa; phylum Mollusca; class Cephalopoda; order Oegopsida; family Thysanoteuthidae; genus Thysanoteuthis; species Thysanoteuthis major. The sequence goes on from OY735231.1 coordinate 1,079,457, forward strand.
GTCAATGATTTCATCACTGTCTTTTGTAGATCGGACAATTCTGTTGATCTTTTTGTCGACCACAAAGATGGACACCATTTTTTTTCTCAATGTCTTTTAGTTCGACCAGATCCACCAGTAGCCCATCGTCTTTGACGAGGTGAGTGTACGACTGGCAACGTCTGACGAACTCTGCCACATTGACTAAAGAAATTTCGGGAAGGGAATCCCAAATGTTAGGAGAGCCCCCACTTGTCTGAACCTTTTGTCCCACCGGAATAGGCGAGTCCGTATTTTCCCCCTTTCCTTCATGGACGGGAGGGTTTTTTTTTTTTTTTTTTTTTTTTTTTTGGCTTTCACTCTTATTTTATTTATTTTTTTTTTTTCTTGGTGTGATCTTTTTTCCCCCCTTCTTCCCCCTTGTTGGGCGAAGCAAATAAAGCCCTCCTAGCCTCTTCGGCCATGAAGGAGAATGACAAAATAACAGCACAAGACAAAAGTTCACAAACCTGCAGGACTAGTTACTTTGGGGGTACAGGCCAGTCCTGAATACTAGTCGGTTAATTTTTCTGTTTTTTTTTTTTTTTTCAGCTCAGCGCCTGTTTTGTCAAGAAATAAAAACAGCTTTCAAATCCCGAAACAACAAAAGAAGAAACAATTAATCTGTGCTGGAGCTAGTGAGCCTTGGACCATGTGCGTCCAGGGGTTTTACAGGGGTCGTCAGAGGAAGTGACGTTTTGGATATTAAGCTAAAAGGAATTTCGTACAAAATTCCTAACTAAAAGTATAGGGGGCCCTACACTTTGTTAAATGGTGACGTAAAGAGTAAAATTTCTTTATTTTTTAAAATTTTTTTACAAAGTCTTCAGCCGGAAGTAAGAATCCTGAGCCGTAGGGTGGGTTTTTTAGTTAGTTTACCCAAATGTTTCTATACTTGTAGTTATGATACAGTGCCCATTTCAAATGCACGTGTTTATTAGGGGCTGGACTTGGCGAGGGTGTGATACAACCTACCATAATAGCTATAAAACTTTCTTTCATACCTAATTACGGCTTCAAAGTATTATCGTCACTTCTCTTCAGTGTCAGTTCAGATATTTTATGTCTAAATCATATCCGTATTTGGATGAACGTAATTTTTAAAATTTGAACCACCGATCCCCGAAAGTACTTGCTCCATATTGTGCTGTCTAATATATCTGGGTGGTGTCAAACTTGCACAATGGCCAGTAGACAAGTAATCGCAATTCACAACAAACTATTTTCTTCGATTGTTTAAATTTTTAGAAACTTGTAGCCATGTAAGTTTATCAGACGGATTTTAGTAGACTGAGATAAAACTGGATTTTGTATGTTACCATATCACAGCAGAAGTTGTAAATTGTGAGACCCCCATTTACACAATACTGTTTAAATGCTGAAGGAGAATAAAGCGATTTCCAGTCCAATTTGTAACTTATAAACAGTAACTCCAGGTATGTTGAATCTATTTCCCTAATTTGCAATTATATATTTATTCTATACATGACAAATAACATTTGCTTCTTCTGCCCTCAGGTCCTCCTGCAGGCGATGGAAAGAGTCACAGAACTGAACTGATTAATCGGGTGAAAGCATTTGTGATTCTCAAAGTTCACATCTCAACTAATGAAAAAACAGTACATGAGGTTAAATTTATCAAATGTGGAAATAAGGAGTACGTGAGTGTTTTTCATTCACGACCACCAACATCAGTTTTCAGCTTTTATGATACTGTCAACATTTCAGCTGACCCATTCTTCAGCCTTTGTCAGGTGATTTATCCATCAGAAAAGGCAAAATTTTTCATCAAGACAAAGAAACCAATAGAATCACTGCAACATCGAAAAAACAAAACATAGACATCTGCAAACATTGAGGTGCTTCTTTCTTCACTCTTCTAACTAGATATACCCTCTCTATCTGAAGACTGTTGACATTTTGATTCTTATAGACCAATAGCTCCTGCTGTGTATTAAGTATTTGGACTATATGTTGGTCTTCAATTTGAGAAATGTCAAGAAGCATTCGTTCTGTCTGAAGATAGCACAGAACTTGTGGATATATTTGCCAAATATAGAATCGAAAAGGATAAAATGCTCTTCACCCAAAAGATAACCACTTCGAATAAATCAAAACAGATGCCCCTGCCTTTACGAGACAAACAAAAGCTTGCATTTTGGTACGTTGTAACAGATACTCATTTGAAACTGGAGATCCCCAAACCTTCGCTATCAGTCAATGACTGTTTTTTGAACTTGGGTTGATCAGGGTTTAGATTTCCGACCAAATTTTCTCTTAGATTTGGTTCAAACCACACGTTAAACATGATCAGGTCCGTCTGTCTGCCCGAAGGACCCAAGAAGAGGTACAGCCCCTCTGTCAAACTACAGGCTATTCAATCTCCGAGTCCCATTACCTGTTTGTACCGTGCCATTGCCTTCACTGACACTCTTTTTTTTTTTTTTTTTTTTCAAACCCACCCAAAAACAGCTTGGTATTGGTATTTTTTGTCCGGGTAAAATTGGCGAGGGTCATTTTTTTTTTTTTTTTTTTTCATTCCGGGTAATTCAATATCTTAAAGACTGAACCAGGAGCAAAAATTAGGCTTGAATCCAACGGCCTCCAGTACGGCTGCCAAACCGGTGGTCCATCCTATCGAAAGTCTTGGATTGATCTAAGTTGATCATTGCTGCTTCGGTTTCGTCTTCTACCCCCTCTATGATCGTGCAAACCAGGTGCAGGTTGTCCTGAATTGATCTTCCCTTCATGGATCATGTCTGATCAGATAATCAAGGACGATCTGCATTCGGTTCGATGGGAGCTTGGCCCAAATTTTCAGCTCTGTGTTTAGCAGATTTATGGGCCTGAAATCATATATAATTTCCCCCCAACCAGTTTATCCTTTTTCAACGTGATTACATCCAGGTTATCTTTTAGGATATGCTCCCCTGGTTGAACAACGTTATCGAGATGGTGGACAAACAGATGCAACGACCTCAAGTACAATTCGTAGGGTAAACCATCCGGTCCTTCTGCTTTGTGACTGCAGACCTGCTTTAATGCTTCTCGGACTTTATCTTTTTCAACCAGACCCTCGGAAACCCTCGCAGATATCGCGAGCAGATCGCTGAGTGGGCCCCTCCGGATGTAGCGGTTGTAAGCCATATTCACGGCCTTGTTTGAATCTTTTAACCCATTTCTAACTATCTGACCTTGGTAGCTGTGTGCTCCAGATCTTTCTTAGTTAGCTCTATGGTTAGGCCCGGGAAAGGTTCACCTCCAGTATTGTTGCCGCCTATGCTTTAGCTAAGGTGGGTCTTTGTGCGTATTTGACGGCAAACAACCTAATCTTAGCCTTAAGGGAAGCCCACCACTCATTACCCTCTATCGCCTCCCATATCTCCTGCTGAAATAACCCCTCTAGCTGCTCACAGAAATCCCGTCAATCCAAAAGGGATATGTTCAGTTTCCAATGACCAGTCATCTTAGGTCTGTTTCCTAGCCTTAACTGGGCCACAACTAATTTGTGGTCCGAATAGTTGTACTTGTGGAACGTGGGGCAGCTTGAGAAGTCTACATCGACTCTCCTGACTAGCATTCTATCTAGGTAGCTCGTTCTAGGGGAAAGGGGCCAGTTTTGCGCTTACGTCCACATTTCCTGCCTCGGATGATCGAAACGGTATCTGTCAACGAGTACGTAATCGTTGATCAGATAGATCAGGTTGCGAACTGCCGGGTTGCCCCCTTCCTTGTCTTTGTTCCTCCCCCTGTTCCCTCCGTCTATTTTAGGGTCCAAGGTGGCGTTCCAGACGCCAAGTAAGACTAGTCGCTCGGAGTCTAAAAGGAAATCTCCTGGTCGTTGGAGGTATGAGTGTCGCGATGTCGGGATGTCAGGCGAATATACCGCCACCACCCTGAAATTGCTGTCTCCAACTGTCATATTGGCCCTACCTTGGCAGTACAAGATATCAGGGATATCTTTAAAATTCCCCCTGTTCGCTGAGATGGACAGGGTGTAGTCGGCTTTTTTGTCGGTCGTCGGAGTGACACTCTCGACGATGCCGAACTTTGTTAAGTGGGCACCGATGCAGTCTTGGGTCAGTGCTGCAGGGGCACTGAAAACCGTCAATTTGGTTCTTCTGTGTCTGCGGTATTCCGTTTGGAATCTGAGGTTTTTGGTCCTCAGTTACATCCCGGCTAGCCGGGCACAGTCGGCGCTAGAGTCCCGCAGAGCCTCCCAGGTGGCGAAGCTCTTCCTCACAAGGTGTTTTGGAGTTACCTTCTGTGCTTCAAAGGCTTCCATTACGGCCTCCCTTGAAGCACTTACCAGTTTCCTGGTCTTAATATCGGAAGAGATCAGCGAAATCAATCGCTGGGATATGGCCTCCCATTCTTCAGGGATCAAGAGAATCTCGTTCCCCTTGAAGTAGGAGGCATAATTGGCTGCCATTGCCGCGTTGTGGCTGTGGGCTCGGAGGAGAGGTTTCTTCACAGACCAGGCATTGACTGGCGTCGTCTGACTAGTTTGATTGGGCTGGCAGGTCGTCTGTCTACTGAGATGTTGGTGGCAGCAGCTGTGGTGTTGACGGGGTAAGATCCTTTGGCTGTGCTGGGCCATCGCTCTGAGTTGCTTTCTTCTCTGGCATCTGTGGCGGCTGCTGCTGCTTCCCCGTGATCAGATGCTGTTGGTTCCTTGGGGTATGGGATTGTGCTGCTGAATGCAGCGGGGGACCCGTGACCAGATGCTGTTGTGTATGAGATGGCTTTAGGCTGCAGCAGAGACCAGGAATTAATACAAAAAGGGAAGGGTAATCCCCAAAGTTTCAATCTTTATGCATACACCGAAAACCACCACGGCAAGAACCGTGGTGAATTCAACGCAAGAGGGTCTTCGGTGAAGACTCAACCCTGAAGCTCAAGTAAAACCCCAAGAGAACTTGAGGTATGTAGATCGTGACCCAGATCAACTGAGAGTGAAATAACAGCGGAACAGATACCCCACTTTGGTGGGGATGGATAGGTGTGGGTCCCTCCCTACCCCTTCTAATGGGACGATCGCCGGCTGTTTTCTTTTACTTTGACCAGCTTGTTTCTGTAAATCTCTAAAATGTAAGTGAGGGAAAAGGGGTTGGTTCGTAACTAACCAACTAAGGTTGAGTTTTGTGCTACATTCATCTTTCTAGCTAGGAGTTCTCTACCTTACCTTAGCGTGTGAAACACCATTCGTCTCACCTCGGGCCATGGAGGCGAAACGCTGTCGCATACGTAGGCAACATCAAGCAGGATTTTCTGATCGGTGTCGAGGCGAGCCGTCACCTCATTGACGTAGATCCAGAGCGGGCGAACTTTGTCACAGTTGAAGAAGGCGTGCTGTGCCGTTTCTTCAATTCCACTGTTGCATTGAGGACAATCAGGCATGTCCACCGAGCCCATTCTGAAAGCTGAGTCATTAAGGGGTAGTGCATTCCGGACGAGTCGCCAGGTGAGAGAGAACTCAGAGTTATTGAGGTACTCTACACCTGGCACCCAACACAACAGGGAGCAGAGCTCCCATTCTGACATACCGAGCAGATCATCTGTGGCACCCCCCACTCTGCCTAAAGAGGGAGCACCCCTCTAAAACACTGTTGGGTACATAAACCACGACCACCCTGAATTTGCAACTGTTCACGGCAACATTGGCCACGATCAACCTGCCGGCTGCGCCAGCGTACACAACATCAACTTTCACGCCCAGGGAACGCTTTACCAGCAAGGAGACACCTCTGGCATTGCGATCACCGTATGCTGAGAAGACGAAATACTCGTTAGCCAGCACACGCTCATCGGCAGAGCAAACAAAGTGTGTCTCCTGTAGAGTTGCCACATCCACTCTGAGTAGTAAGAGGTCCTGAAGCACATGCACTGCATGACTCCAATCCCTCAAACCCCTGACATTCAGACTTTCCAAATTAAGAGCCATCTTCACTTACCTTGCAGTGTCACTCACAGTCCGAAAGTTCTCCGGGTGGAGAACGCCAACGGTTTGTCCTAAACTTCCAGAGCCCAGCTCGAACGTAACCCGTCCGTCTGTGACAATTCCGCCGACGTCTGAAGGGAACGTTAGTTTAATGGCCCTATATAAGGAGGGGTGAACAAAAGCTGTGACCCTCCCAACACATTTTCTGTTCAGTTTTTTCAGTTTTTCATTCTCCCAGTCAACCAGCTTCATACCTGGTATTGCTTTTTGTGCGGCCGCCATCATGTCCCATACTTTGTAGTGGCGACCGCTCACATACCGGATGAAGGTGATCAGCATGGGAGCTTCTTTAAAGTTTCTTGGGTCTTCGACCTCTTTTTCCTCCACCTTAACTATCTTCAGGAGAGGTCGTAGGGATATTTTCAGGTGGCTTTCCCATAAGTAGTCCTGTCCACCCGGCATATCCCCTCCCCTTCCTGAAAAGGTGGAGGCTTCTCCAGTGTCCTGTTCGAAGGTGCTGGTGAGGCTGATTGGCTCCTCGCCCGAGATGGGATTGCCTTTGCTGCCTCCTCCGGTTGTTTTTTCGGTGAGTGGGAGGAGGAAGCGATCCGGCCTGTTTTCGCTTTGGGAGGAGATTGGGGTTTAGTTGGCCGGTTCCTTTTCGTTTTGTCTTTTTTTTCCCCTTCCTCCTCCCTTCTTCTTTTACCGGCCACGTTGCTGGTCTCCATTGCCTCCTCCTCCTTGTCCTTCTTCGCCGCTTCCTTTTGGGGCTTTTCTATGGAAGCTACGGTACCAGTTGCTACTTTTTTCCGTCCGCTTTTGACGACTTGGCTCCAGCCCTCCTCGTTTGCGTGACTTCCTGTGGCTGGCAAAGTCACCACGTTAGGGCTTGGCTTGTCTACTGCTGCTGGTGGTGGTGCTGCTGCCTTCAGGGCATTCTTCGGGCATACTCTTGCTATATGCCCCTGTTGTCGGCAACTCCAGCAGTGTGGTCTTCTGCCCTCCACCACCACTGTAAGTTGCCGGTTCCTCACCACCAGCACGTCCGGAATGGCGTTGAAGTTTTCTTTGTTGATGGAGACCATCACCGTATAGTCTCCGGTGCGGACTCCATACATTCCCATGCATGGGGACACAGACTCGACGTCCCCAAACGCATTGAGAAACTCCCCGATGTGTTCGCCTTAGATATCTACCGCGATGTTGAACACTGTTATCTTTGTTTTACGTCTCCCAAGATATTCGGGTTGCAGCCTCAGCGTCTTAGTCTTCAGCTCCGCAGACGCTAGTCTCACTGCCTCTTCTTAGGTTGACAGCAAAGCATTCCACGTGGCATAACTTCTCCTGTTCTAGTACTACGCTGGAATCCCATTGTTCTCGGTGCCTCCTCATATATGATGCTTACCAGCCTACGACTGATTACGTCAAATGTCACCGGGGACAGTTCTGGGCTGAAGAATGTTCCATGTCTCTGGCACCGTTTTCAATTCGTTCCCCTCAATGTATTCTTGGTACTTTTGGGGGGCTGCCCTGTAGTCCTTAGCAAAACTTGTAGGTTTGGGCGACCCCCATCGAGGGTTTTCTTTTTTTAGCGTGTCCCATCCCTTGAGGACTGGTCTCCAATCTCTCACTATTTTCAGGAAGGGTAGGCCAGTCATGTATAGCGCTAGACAGTCTCCTGTCTACGCTAGATTCTGCTTGGGTGAGCTGGTCCAATGCATCAGTTTGGTCTAAGCCCTGGCATCGGTCCACTTGGGGTCTGGTAACCTTGGCAGGTTGGCCAATCTGACTGTTGGCTACGACGGCCCCCTCAACATCCTGGGGGTTGGTCACCATGGCTGGCTCTGGGGCATCAATACTTTCCAACAAGCTTTGCCTTCTGGTCTCCACGGCTTCCACTCATTAGTGGAGTCCCCACGTGACATTTTTTTCCTCCCCTATTTGATGGGGATTGACCTTTCCCTCCTTTTGGGGGGCATTTCTTTTCCAATTTTTGTTTCCCTCCAAAGGGGGGGGGGCAGTTAATCTAATCCCTCTCTCTCAACTCTTAAAAAGAAAGCCTTTATCGCCCTCTTTACGTTTGCCACCACTTCGTGATAGAACTAAAAGTGCAAAATATGATTGAAAAATAAAGTCCTACCACAAAAATGCTTGCTAGACTCGTTAGTCTAGGCGTCTCAGTAAAAGCAGCTTCCAACACGTCTCACCTGTTCAGGCAGGCAATGCTTGAGTCCACTGTCATCCCAAGCAGGGTTAATGGGCTGAAATTATGGCTTTTTTAATTGTTAAACAATTATCAGTACTAGTTTCATATTTGTCAGATATTTGCTTTTGCAGTCTTCGAAAGGAACGTGAAGAGAAAATTACTTGAGTATTCAGTGGAACATTCAATGCCAGTTGCAATCCTGAAATACAGTTAGTTTCCACTGGACTGTAATTGTTTCATGAGCTTGCATATGTTGGAATTTTCATTCCTCTGGAATCTGGCTGTAAAGTGTACTTTTTCTATTTGAAATACCCGGGATTCTAGTATCGAGGTAACTAACCGAAATCTCCAGTATCTATAAATCCTCAGCCATCACATGGATCTTTCCCCCAAAGCTTCTAAAATATTTGTACTTTAGAAATGTTTGCTCCCACCATGTCGTTTGTATCTATATTTACAACATTGACTCGTAGAGTTGTAGCAATGGGGTCATTTCTATTTCTTTAACATTTTGCTTACCATACCATCATAACACTCTATTAACAGTGTCTCAATACGTTTGATTCGTAACTACGTATTCTGTTGGTGATTATTGATCTAGTGGTTCAAGATCTACACCAGCTTTAAGATTCTTGAGTTCTAATGCCGGAATAATTATATTCAAGGGATGTATTTCCTATACCAGCTCTGCCATTGACGTATATGAAGTACGTCATTCATAGCTTTATTAAGCATCTCATCCAAAATCTTTCGATTTAGTTACTTCATACGTTCATTGAGTTTCTCCTTTTTAACATCTAATACTTCATCAACCTTTGTTCAGCTTCATATTCCTCAAATCTCTATCCTTCAATGACTGTTCTACATTTTTCGAGGTGAACTCTGCCCTGTTTTATTTCACATGACGTCCTATATATATATATATATATGTGGCTGTAGCATACCCCCACCATCTTCAAATATACATTGAATATCAGGATTTCAAACATCTTTATTTTAAACCTCATGACACGTTCTTTTCAGAACCACAAACTTGTTTCACTGCAGCTTGATAAGCTAATAGATCTACTTTCTCAATGAAATACTCAAACTTGTGAAGTATGTTTAAGTATATTTATCTCATTCTTTGCATTCTTTTGTGTATGTGTGATAAAACATTTTGTTGATTTCCGTTTTCTATTTAATCCACCTAAATCTATGAGTGTGGAAGTTTCTTAGATATAATCAGAAAAATGGAATTTGGCTTATCCATGTCTACAGGCAAGTACCACCCTTTCCCACCATCCATACTCTGACCTTGAATGTGTTTCATCTGAATTTTCCCTTCCCAATTTTTCGCATTGTGTGTTTGTGGGTCTGATATTTGATTTTCTTTCTGCAAGTCTCCCAGTTCTGATTAAGACTTGCAAAATATTCTTTGAACAGTTGATGTCAAGGTTGAAGATTGCAATCATCTTAAATCCACAAGAATCAATGAATATGGGCAATGGTACGTTTTTGGAATTCATTTCTGTAAGAATATTCCAGAGTATCGTATTTTCCAAGGAGACAATTATGTTTGGGATCTGATTGTATCCATGAATCTTGCCTCAAGACGATACTTAAGGTCCATAGGATATTCCCTTAGTCTGCAGAGTTCACTTATTGGCATGCTTTCAACAGTTTGAATTTTTCATCAATCATCAGTTTTTCCTTTTTTTTTTCTACTTCAAAACTTGAAATAACTACGATTAAAAGTAAAATATTTGGGGAACGCGACTAACTCTTATGAATGCATAGTCAGGATTCGAAATCGAACCTTATTTCGCTCAGGAAGACCAAAATCAAATGACCATCAACCCTTTTCTCATTGATTGTTCTTCCATTTTTATTTTTTTTTACTGTTTCTCATGCAGCCAAACTCACCATCTGTCTTTCTTACTCCTGCTGTCAGAATCCTTATACACTGTCTCATTTTATCAACCCCTTTTCATTTTTCTTTCACCCAATGTATTCTTAATTAAGAGGCTGTTTGCTATCTTATCCCCAGGGTTTCGAAACTATCTCCTTTTTTTTTCTCGTCAATACATCAACTGAAGATTTTTCTATTGCCCTCTTGGCGTCTGAGCAACATTACTCCGTAAATTATCTTTGACAAAGTACGTAAGTATATTTCACATATACCCACGTAAAAAAGCAATTCTTGCAAATGCTATTTAAACATAAAATTTAAGAAAATGAACTCGTCGATCAAAGAATCCTCATTAGCTTTCATACTGTAACACATTCTTTTTGAATGCCCTAAAACCTGTTCTTTATAAGCAATTTTTGTTTATTTTTTAGATTCCTTTTACTTTGTTCTGTTTGTTTTTACACTCCTTAAAGTGTATAACTTTGGTATTTCCAACATCTTAGCCTTTTCTTTAATTCAAGAGGGGTCATATGTAGGGGATAGATCTTGTATTTTATCTTTTCATACGTTGCTCCAAGTAATTACTAAATTCATCTCTTTTTGGTTGGTATAAGTAACCTACGGATTCAGAAAGGGTCGATCTTGAACTTGTTTGAGATAATGTGCCTTAACCCCGAGTTGTGATTTGAAAATTATGATCATCTGGATTATCATGATCTTCCCAAGGATTCGCCACACTTCTCTATTGTGGGTGTCGTCGAGCTAATACTTTCTGAATCTACTAATTCGTCTCTTCATCTTGTATTCTGCCAGCCTCAGTGGCACATGTGATCTCTTGGGATCCATGTGACAGGCTGGTTTGCAGTAAACCTCTTCTCTATGGTGTGGGAAGTTTGGAATGGGGATAAAGGTTTTTTGATCGACCATCAAGTCGAATCTCCACTCGTTTTTGCAAAAATTCAAAGGAAACCGAGACTTTTCAAATTTCCAAATTCATAGGGATGAGTCCCCTTAATGTTCCCCAAAACGAGCGAAAGTACTTTGTATATTGAAATCCTGATCCTTTCCTACCAAGGTATTCCACGCAAAGGATGTGGTCTTGAATGGTAGAGTTCACTTTCGTCCTGTGCTAGGGTTAATGGGCTAAAAATATGGCTTTTCAACATAGACATTAGCAACATCGATTGTCGGTACTGGATTCATATTTGGCAAATATCAGAATTGCTTTTACAATCTTCCGAAAGAACGTTTCGTTCGAATCTCCTTTACAACATTCAATGCCAGTTGCAGTCTTGAATACAGCCAGTCTCCACTGGACTGTACTTGTTGTATGAGCTTTCACATGTTGGAATTTTCATTCCTTTGGAATCTGGCAATAAAGTGTATTTTTTCTATTTGAATTACCCGGCATTATCGTACAAGGGTGACTGACCGAAAACTCCTTTATCTATAATGCCTTGGCCAACACGTGGATCTTTCCCAAGAAGCTTGCACAATACTCGTATTTAAGAAATGTTTGTTCCTACCACGATTGTATCTATAATAATGACCTCGATTTGTAGAGTTGCTGCAATGAAAAGTCGTTTCTATTTCTTAACGTTTTTCTTTCCATACCATCATAACACTCCATTAACGGTGTCTCCATTCATTTGATTCGTAACTACGTACTCTGTTGGTGATATAAGACTCGGTTCTAATGCTGAAATAACTATATCCAAGATGTTCTCCCTGTACCAGCTGTGCCATTGACGTATATGAAATATCTGTAATTAACATCTTTATCAAGCAACTCATCAAAAATCTTTTGATTTACTGGGTTTATACGTTCATTGAGTTTCTCCTTTTCATCCTCTAATTCTTCAGCAAGCTTTGATCAGCTTTATATTCCTCGAATCTCTATCCTTTAAAGATTGCTCAACATTTTTCAAAGAGAACTGTTTTCTTTTTCATGTAACATGGTGTCATATATATATATATATATAGAGAGAGAGAGAGCATACCCCCCACGATCTTCAAGTATACATTGAAGATCAGGGTTTCAAACATCTTTCATAAGTTGGTGAAATTTTTGCTTTTAAAAATCCTGTCACCTCGTTATAAGAAAGAATACAAACTTGTTTTACTGCAGCTTGACAAGCAAAGAAATGTACTTCACAAGTTTTTCATTGAGAAAGTAGATCTAAGTACTTTTTTATCGACATTTTTTCTATATTCTCCTTTGTGTATGTGTGACCAATTAAACATTGATTTTAAAGTTTTCTGTTTAATCAACCTAATCCTAAGAATGTAGGAGTTTCCTCAATATAATCAGGAAGGGGAAACTTTGCTTATCCATGTCTACAAACTGGTACCACTATTTCATCTTCCCCATTTCCACCATTCGTACACCCATGACCTGAAGTGGGTTTCATCTGAATATTCCCGTCAGTATTCTTCACACAGTATGTTTGTGGATCTGATATTCAATGTTTTTTCTGTTCACCCTGCAAGTCTCTTAGTTATGACTTTGCTCTAAAAATTGCAAAATATTCTTCAGTCCATCACTGTCAAGGTTGATGATTGCCATCGTTTTGAAGCCACAAGACTCAATGAATATGGACAGTGGGACGTTTCTGGAATTCATTTCTGTAAGAATATTCCACATCATCATATTTTCCAAGGAGAAAATTATGTTCGTGGAAATCTTGATTGTATCCATGAATCTTGCCTTAAGACGATAATCAAGGTCAATAGGATATTTCCTTTAGAAGTCTAGTGATCAATTGTTGGCATGCTTTCAACAATATTTTCTTTTAATGGGTCTATTTGTCTTGAATATACGTTTCTAGATTATTGAATTTTAAAGGACCTGAGTTTTATTAGGTATTAGAGGTCAGATTTCTTTATTGCCAGGTTACTTGAGAAATGATTATGCCAAACTTGCATAATCACAGGAAGAATTGTTTCCTGACAAGACGGAGAGTGAGGTTCTAAATTAGCCTTATAGTTATTGTGAATGCTCCCCCCCAACACATGCACTTTAAACTCTCTATTTTTAGTGTTGTTGCGTAAAAATTGCCCAATGATTTGATTTCTGGTCATCCAAAAATTGTAGTTGCTCTAATAACCACATGCTTAAAGAAATGAATGAATCTTTGAATTGAAGCTTGTGAAGTGGAACAGAAAAAGAATAAAAAAGATTGACTTCCCATAGATATGTAGTTCCAAATAAATGGTACAAAAGCCTTTTCCTGGATGATTTTAATTCAAAAAATTGTTTTTGTTCCCGGGAATTTTGGAAAATAGAATTTTCAAATAGACCTTAAGTGAGCTGTCGGTAAAGATGTGCTGATTTCAAATATCCTTTTTTTTTTCTTTGATGCATTGCTCTCTATTCATAAGAGCACAAAGATACACTCCTACTATAAAGTATATAGACCGAGGAAAAAATACAAAATATTGAATGATGCTTTTAAATAAAAGCAATTTCTTGCTTTGAAAGAATTGCTAGATGAGCTGCAATTGCCAGGTATGAATAAAACATAGCTATCACTCTCGCCCCTTGTAATATTAGATTTCCTTTTGTAGTCCCCAGAAGAAACTTAATCAAGAAAATGATTTGAATCTTCACTGGAACGTTCAATGCTAGCTGCAATAATAAATACCACTGGTCTCCACTCGACTTAACTTGTTCTATTAACTTGCACAGATGAATTGCCACAAGACTCAATGAATATGGGCAGTGGTACGTTTCTGGAACTCATTTCTGTAAGAATATTCCACATCATCATATTTTCCAAGGTGACAATTACTTGTGAAATCTCTTGATAGTATCCATGAATCTTGCCTTAAGACGATTATCAAGTTCAATAGGATATTTCCTTCTGAAGTCTGCAGTGATCACTTGTTGGCATGCTTTCAATGGTTTGGACTTTTTCGCAAGTTTTTTTTTTCTTCCTTCAAACTTTGCAATAACTTTGTTTGATAAAGTTATGGTAAATCTTTTGATATAGTGAGTTTATACGTTCATTGAGATTCTTTTTCATCATCTGATACTTCAAGTTTTCAGCTTCATATTCCTCAAATCTTTATCCTTTAAAGACTGTTCAACATTTTTCGAAGTGAACTCTGTCATGTTTCATGTCACATGATGTCCTATATATGTGGCTGTAGCATACCCACCGTCTTCAAGTATACATTGAAGACCAGGGTTTCACACCTTTTTATGATTTATCTTAAACATCATGACACTATCATTTTAGAACCACAAACTTGTTTTTACTGCATCTTGAATAGCAAATATACTTCAGAGCTTTCTTACATTGATAACGTCGATCTAAATACCTTTTCATCAAATGCTTTACGTTTTCCGTTATGCATGTGTGACAAATAAAACATTTATTGATCTTCAAGTTTTCTGTTTCATCAGCCTAATCCCAAGAATGTGGAAGTTTCCTAAATATAATCAAAAAGTAGGAACTTGACTTGTACATATCTGCAGACTGGTACCACAATTTCATAATCTTCCTTCCCACGATTTACAATCCCATGACTTTCAGTATGTTTCATCAGAATATTCTCTTCCTGATTCTTCAAACAGTATGTTTATGGGTCTGATATTTGATCTTTTTGTGCAATTCTTACTGTTCTGACTTTGCACTAAGACTTGCAAAATATTCTTTAAACCATTCATCCATGTGAAGGTGGATGATTGCCATCATCTTGAAGCCACAAGACTCAATGAATATGGGCAGTGGTACGTTTCTGGAATTCATTTCTGTAAGAATATTCCACAACATCATATTTTCCAAGGAGACTATTATGTTTGTGAAATCTGTTGATTGTATCCATGAATCTTGCGTCAAGATGACAAAAATTAACAGGGCATTCCCTTAGAAGTCTGCAATGCTCATTTGTTCTCAGGCTTCCAACAGTTTGATCATTTTTTTTTCTACTTGAAATAACTTTGATTGGTTTGAAAAAAAAAAATGAGGTAACGAAATTAAAGTATCTTATTGCATGGAGTTTGGGTTCGAAAGTGAACCTTTTATTTCTGTTTGGCTGATCAAAAATGACCCAATGTCGGACCAAAGGTATGACAGCAAATGGCTCCGACCGCTTTCCATTGATTGTCAATCAGCACGGCTCCGGTGTCATATTTTTAAACCCTCTATGAGCGGGAGAATCCTATGCAATTTGTATTGAATTGATCTTCCCTCGTTCCCATGCTTTCAACATTTGGGACTCAAGTGTTTTTTTTTTTTTTTTTTTTTTTTCCATTCAAAACATGGAACAACTTAGGTTAGTTGCGTTAGCCTAATTTTTTTCTTCACCTAATCGGTCTTATTGCATGGTGTCAGGATTCGAAATGGAACCTTTTGTCTGTACGGCAGACCAAAAATACACCGATGATATTCGTTTAAAGTTCTCTGGGAAAGCCTTCCTGGCTTCTTCTTTCCATAATTCGCCGTTCTGCTCTTCTTGCGTGCACATCCGACCTAGGAAAGTCAAGCGTAAGGTATGTTGCCGAGCTTGGATGTTCGGCATGCCTAGGCCGCCCTCCGCAGGTTGGAGCTGACTGATCTTGCGAGATACCATTGGCTGCCTGTGACCCCAAAGGAGTCTAAACATGACAGCTTCCAACTTTAGTTGGTTGGTACACGGAAGAGGGAGCACTGAGAGTCGGTAAAGGATGAGGGGGTAGATGTGCAAAACGCACACCTCGGCCTTACCCTTGAAGGAAAGCCTCCTTCGAGTCCACAGATTAACTGCTTTCTCTACTTGTTCCAGTACCCCCAAGCAATATTTCTCCAACTGGAGGTCGGGACCGAACCAGACACCGAGTATCTTGCACGGCCCAGCCGTCCAGACAAAGGGACCAGGGAGAGGGCAACCCCTCCACGAGTCCAGCAACAAGCCCTCAGACTTGTCGCAGTTGGTTTGGGCCCCTGTCACCGTCTCATATCTTTGAATTTCTACGCTGATTTCCCTGATCTCGGCAATGCTCGTTACAAGCAGGGTTACGTCATCAACGTAGGCGGTATACTCGACTGGCGTGTGACCACCAGGCAAGGTTATTCCTCACAGGGCCGCACTCGCTTTTACTTTGCGCAGGAAAGGTTCAAGCGCAAGAATGTATAGCATCGGCGAAAGTGGGCAACCTTGACGAACTGATCTGGACAACCGAAACGGCTTCGACCTAACTCCATTCACCTCCACCACTGAGCTGGGGGACGCATACAAGAGACGAATCCAAGAGCGAAAGATCTGACCGAAGCCAGCCGCGGACAAGATAGACTCGAGAAAACGATGATCGACCCTATCGAAAGCTTTGAACTGATCTAATTTGATCAGCGCAGCTCCATTGTCAACTTTCTCAATGATCGTGCGCATCGTGTGCAGATTATCTTGGATAGTCCAACTCTTTACAGAACAAGTCTGCTCGGGGCCGATCATACGGTCCAGCACAGGCTACAGCCGGTTCGACAAGACCTTGGCCAAAATCTTAAACTCTGTATTAAGTAGAGTTTCGGCCTGGAATTATCTACCCCGCCCCCTCCATCTTTGTCATTTGCATAGCAATTTCACCACCCCTCTGGTAAAGCGACCGGGAATACTCCCCTGCTTTAACCAGTGGTTAAAGATCAATGCCAGCAAATGGACAAATATGGGCGACAGCCTCAAATAGACTTTGTAAGGCAAACCATCGATCCCCGGAGTCTTCTCCTTCTCCACGCTCTTTAACGCTTCCCGGATTTCATCCTCTGTTATGTGCCCCTCGCACCCAGCTGATTCAGTCACCTAAAGGTGAGGGAAGTCAGCTAAATAGGTGTCGAACTGAGCCAAACTCAGACCAGCTTCCCTGGTGAATAGCTCCTGGAAGTTGGCACGAAACACCTCGCAGATACCTTCGTTTGTGATCAGAAGTCGTCCGTCCGGCGATGTGACGCTGGAGATATGCCGACTTGACGCACTCCGAATTTCTTCTGCCCGCTGTTCTGCGGCCATATTCGTTGCCTCGGGGGACATTCTTTTTAACCTAGCTCTAACTACTAGAGCTTGATCCTTCTCGGGATGCAAAGAGGCTAGCTCTGCCTTAGCTATCTTAACCTGGCTAGAGTCTCCACTGCCCGCTCTATCCGATGTTCTAGTGCCTTTTGTGCCACTAGTCTCTCTAGGTTGAGTCGCCTACTGTAATCGGCAGCAAAAGACTTAATTTTATTTTTGAGGTGCCCCAAGAAATTATTACCCAGGATGGCCCTCGTCAGTTCCCGCTTGATTAATAATGTTAGTTGGTCCCGAAAATCCTCCACGTCCACTAGGGATGTGTTGAATTTCCAGTGACTTGAAGGGCTTAGCTGTACCTAAGTTCATTCAGACCCTTGCGAATCTATGGTCCGAAAAAGGGACTGTATGGAAGCTTGGACATTCCAAAAACTTCTGATCGACTCTTCTAGCTAAGACCCGATCGATGTAACTGGAATGTTGCGCCGTAGTCGGGGTGCCACTACCAGTCCAAGTCCATACTACTTGGTGGGGATTTTCGTTTCGGAATTTATCCACCAGGTCTAGCCCGTTGAAAAACCCCCGAAACGGAATCACGTCCGCGTTTTTAGTTCCCTTATTTACCCCTCGGTCTATGTCGGGATCAAGGACGGCATTCCAATCACCCGCTAACACTAACCGTCTCGACGGAACTATGAACTGATTTTATCTGCCGAAAGAAGTCGGGCTGCTCGCTGTGGCTGTTGGGCGCATAAACCCCAATCAAACGAAACTCTTCACCGCTTATGGTAACATCGACAACGCACAATCTGCCCGCCGGGTCTGCACACACGAGGGAATACATAGCATCCAAGGAATGGCTTATAAGCTAAGAGACACCTCTGGAATGGCTATCAAAGTATGCTGAAAAGAGACGGAAGTCTCGAGACAGTACACTCTCATTGTCGCTCGAAATAAAGTGCGTCTCCTATATACAACAAACACTCACGTCGAGGTGCCGAAGGAGTCTACAGAGTCTAGCTCTTCCCGATTCACTCCGGAGACCACGATCATTCACACTAGCTAGATAGTGCCATCTCTTAATTTATTGACGTTGCAGTCCGGACAAAAACATAGCCAGCGATAGCACACCGACTGTGGGTCCCATGCGATCTGTGCCCATCTCTGTTTTGATGGATCCATCGTGGGACACGCTGCCGACGTGCCTAGGGAACGTTAATTTTACGGCTCTGTAAAGGGATGGGTGCATGAAGACAGGGGCCCTCCCCGAACAAAAATTCTTTAACTTCTGAAGGTCTGGATGGTGCCAGACTGCCAGCGATGTGGACATCTGGAAGGCACTATTCGCCTCCTGAAGCATATCCCACATCTGCCGTGAGGTGTCTCCAACCCGGACTACAGTCAGCAGCTTTTTGAGTCCTGGGATAATGGTAGGGTCCTCCACATCTCGTCTTCCAGGTTCAACGAACCAGAAGTTAAGGAGGACCTTTTAAGTCCCCAGGGCCTGCTGCTGTAATTTGGTCTTTTCTAATATGTGCGGGTCGACAAGGCAGATGTGGACCCCTTGCTTATGGCTAACTTTTTTTCTTTTTAGTTGGCTCGCCGGCGTCGCCCTCGGCTGGTCTTCTTGGCCTCTTTTGAGAGGTCAACTAAGTTGGTGTGGCTTTTAGTGTTGGTGATGTTTTTGGGTGTTGATGTTTCTACTGATGTTGGGGGGGGGGCGACATAATCGACGGCAGAGGTAGTGTTTAAGTGGGCGGTAATGGAAGTGTGGGAGATTGTACTTGAAAGTCTGGTAGGTTTGACTGGTTTTTTTTGGGGGGGGGGGCTGCTGTGAACTGGGAGATCTTTTTTTTTCAAAATTGTTAATACTTTGTGTGGGGGTGTTGTTTTCGGGTGGGGGCTGCGTATGGTCTTTGGTGTGTGAGGAGAGGGCGGAGGGGTAACCCTCTCTGCTGGCTGCCTGGACTTCAGTTTTTTGAGTAACGCCGCCGCCTTTTCTTTTCCTTCCCGACCCAGACTAGCGTAACCCCCACTCTAGCCCTCTCCGCATAAGACTGCGGGGTCCCTCCTCGGGGACTGTTGGTGTCGACTGGCTTCAGGGTCTGTGGTGACTGAGGCACTGCTATTTGGGCCTTCTTCCCACTTTTTCCCACTACCTGCCACTCCCCCTCTGACCCCTCTTTTTTTCTCAATGTCTTTTAATTCGACCAGATCCACCAGTAGCCCATCGTCTTTGACGAGGTGAGCGTACGACTGTCAACGTCTGACGAACTCCACCACACTGACTAAAGAAATTTGGGGAGGGGAATTCCAAATGTTAGGAGAGCCCCCACTTGTCTGAACCTTTTGTCCCGCCGGAATAGACGAGTCCGTATTTTCCCCCTTTCCTTCATGGACGGGAGGGTTCACTTTTTTACCTTCACTTTTTGGCTTTCTTTCGATTTTTTTTTTTTTTTTTTTTTTTTTTTTTTGTTTTTTGTTTTTTGTCTTTTCACTCCTTTATTTTATTTATTTATTTATTTTTTTTCTTGGTGTGATCGTTTTCCCCCTTCTTCCCCCTTGTTGGGGGAAGCAAATAAAGCCCTCCTAGCCTCTTCGGCCATGAAGGAAAACGACAAAATAACAGCACAAGACACAAGTTTACTAACCTGCAGGACTAGTTACTTTGGGGGTACGAGCCAGTCCTGACTACTAGTCCGTTAATTTTTCTGTTTTTTTCTGCTCAGTGCCTGTTTTGTCAAGAAATAAATACAGCTTTCAAATCATGAAACAACAAAAGAAGAAACAATTAATCTGTGCTGGAGCTAGTGAGCCTTGGACCCTGTGCGTCCAGGGGTTTTATAGGGGTCGTCAGAGGAAGTGACGTTTTGGATATTAAGCTAAAAGGAATTTCGTACTAAATTCCTAAATAAAAGTATAGGGGGCACTAAACTTTGTCAAATGGTGACGTAAAGAGTTTGTTTTTATCTAATTAAAAATAATCATTCAATCAAAAATAACCTTCATGATACTCTACTTCCAGCTACATTTATAGCTAAAAATATTGAAAAGACGGCAGCATAAGATTGGCTTTAAATAAGGCCAGATTACTTATTTTCCAGATATCAACAATTGAAAACCTAATATAATACGTATTCTTTTAAAATGTTTACTTCTTACAAAGTGTATTTCATTAAAATTAAGACAAATCGTTTGAATAACATAGCAACTGGGATGAGATATAATTTTCTCTCTTTTTTTACTCCAGTTCAGTGACTCAACTAAACTACGCATTTGTAAGAGTCGGATTTTGCCCATCCTCCGTTATTGGTATGGAGGACCATAAGTGTAAACTTGTTTTAGTTTGAAAATCAGGTTTTTCAAGATTATGTATTTACGTTCCATGCCCCCCCCCTTTTTGATTCATATTAACTATGTAATTCCAACGGTCAGCTTTTTGCGATTTATTTGTCATAAATATGGAGGACCATATTTGTAAATACTTCCTAATTTGAAAAAACA
>OY735231.1:1119836-1122336 GCA_963457665.1 Thysanoteuthis rhombus
CTAGAATGAATAATCTTTTCCTTATGTCAATTGCAATCCTGACACTAATCTTAACTTATATCCTGTGTAGGTATGTTTAATAAAATACCGTTTCAACTGTTCAGAGTTTTCTGCTTTCATTTGTTCTGCAATAATCAAACAGAAGGAATAGCAGCAGCTGATCATGTCTGAGAAGTTATCTCCCTTGCAAAATATCAGCATTGGTAATTTTTGAACCTATTCCAAACAATTACCAGAAAATTTACAAGAATGATTTGTGGCATGAGATTCAAGTCATTTTGATGGACTAGAAAAGATAGGTATCTCTACTTTCTTAGAGAAGAGGCTAAAAGGAAACTTAAAGGAATTTTTCATTGTATCAAATGGCTTTACAAATTACAGAATTTTATCATTTAATAAGTCAGATAGGATGGGGAATTGACCAGCTAGGTCTATCACAAAGGCAAATTTACAAGAACAAATTTATTTCTTTCTCCCAAAGAATTCTGGAATAGTTTACCCATTCGTATAAGATATAGTACAAATATAAATATTTCTAAGGAAAACTTAGATGAATGAAGATCATCTGGGATAGGAAATAAATTAACATGTCAATTTTCAGAGTTATCTGCTGCTGAAATATAGAGAAGCATTTAGGAAAACTAAAGAAATAAAATGTATCAGGTAAATATTTCTCTGTACTGATAAGCATGTAAGTCCTTTATTAAGTTTCATACGTTTTTATAATTTGAATTAATGTGTACTTTAATGTTGAATATGTATTTTTAGTGTAAATTGTCTACTGTGATATCAGTAGAGGTATTTTTAAGTCGTGAATAAACAAACAGGTCTGGTTAGTCACTTTATAGACACTCTCACATGGTCAACATCTTTTGGCAGCATGCAGTGTCTATTTTGGGTAGGGGGATCAAATTAGAAAATTGGAAAAAGGGATGATCAATGAATAAGTATATTCACTCTTTTGTAGGATCATAAAATGATCCTGATGATCACTGCCAAACATTAACCAAGGGATCAATTTAGCATAAACTTGCATTGTAAATTGAGAGGTGAATTATTACGTAAATGTTTTTTCTAGTCATGATAAAGAGTGAATTTTAAATTTTCTGTCCTCTGGCTCCATCAGCCCACCCTTTATGCATGACATATAAATACATACAGAGCCAGAATCACTAAAAAACTGAAGAAAACTGTTTTGGTTGATGTTGACAGTTTCCAATATATCTTTTAGTTTTTGTGTTTGGGGGGTAAAAAAGCCCCCCCCTCTATTTTCTGAGTGGGTCCAGTGCATTATGAATGCAAAATTTTCAGCCTTACAGACGTTCCACATACATACATAAGTAAAATAGTGTGAAAACTGAAAATGTTTTTTGACATTTTTGGCTGACTTTTCCTATTAGAAATGTTAAACTACTGTTAGAGTTCATGCCTGTATTTAAGAGGAAATGTGTTTTTGTCGTCAAAATGGAAAATACTTGCCTAACTTTTCTGTTAGGAGAAGGGAAAATGCCATATTTAAAAACAGACGTAGTTCGTGGTTCTGCTCCTATGCAATCGAAAAGCAGTCAAGTATTTTCGGGGGATAAAATTTCGGGCTGAACAAATTTATCCAAATATTTTCTTCCTTGTCATTTCTCAACTTCTTGCATTGTGTTTTACAACGAATGGTTTATTCGCCTGATTTTACAAGCATCTTATGGTAATACGTCATTTTGGCGACACCTCATAACTTGAACAAAATGGACTTAGTAAAAGAAATGATATAAAAATGGATAAAACTCCCTTTTATTCTATTTTAGTTAAATAAATATATATACATTTTTTGCGACTGACGTGAAAAACAAATAGTAAGTTTGCTGCAAAAAAAGAAAAAAGATTCTTGCCGTCTTTAGTCACTGGCGTCACTAAAACAGTTTAGTTCAAAATCAAACTGAGAAATTAGGGGAGATTTGTTGTCTTTAAGAATATAATAAATATTAATATAATAGAGCTACAAAATCAAATTTAAAAAAAAATATATATGTTTCTTGAAACAAATTTGTTTCGTACTTTGAATGTACTTTTCAGTTAGGTAAGAGCGAGAAATGAACAGATAGATAGATAAATATTTACCTGAAATTAAGAGACTGGCTTTCAGTTCTTTAATCTTTGACTTACTCGCAGGCCAAACTCTAGTAAGAGACTTTGGTCTTTGTTTCTGTGAAATTTTTCAGCTCTGATTTTCATGTTTGAATGTAAAAAAAAAAATCGCTACCCTCTGAGCGAAAGTCAAAAACATCTATTTCAAAAATCACATCTTGACTCTTTCTCTGAGATAGTCTGAATGAATTGCTTTCTCCAAATTACGTGTTATTATTACGTCATTGTGACGACACCAAAATAAATGCTTTCGTATTTCTAAAAATTTTGAACTGAATTTGCAAATGCTGAATTATATTTTACTTATTTTTATCTGTGGAAATTTTTGTCAAATAATTTAGATAGTAAAATCCTTATCGAT
>OY735231.1:1142336-1144836 GCA_963457665.1 Thysanoteuthis rhombus
ATCATGTTTCAGATGGGAGGAACCATTGGCAAAGTCAAACCCAACAATGTCGGTGTGCACATGAACAATTATCTAGTAGTATGGGAGATTGACATTGGGGTGACGGTCATTGTTATGTGAGAGTACATATGCATCAATGGAAGATCGCCTACCTCTAGTAGTAGTGGCAGGCAAGGATCCAAATTTGCTCGGAAAAATTGGGTGCAAGTCATGAAGCTGAATGGGGCTCAAATACGTGGAATATTTGCAATTCCAGGAGTTTGGTTCTTTAGTTCCAGTGACCATCTGTTCCTGTAATGAAGGCTGATCATAGCATCTGTATATGTCGAGGCTCTAACGTCACTGTGAATCAAACTTGAAAATTGAAGATTTAATGACACGAATCGTTAGAAGCCAGATGTTTACAAAACTAGACTTAAGTCAGTTGTCACTTCATGAAGTGCATCGCAAACACAACTATGATAAACTGAAATTCATATTTCAGAGCGAATAAAAGTTAGTTTTCGTTCCTAGTGAAATTAGATGTCAATTTCAGTTTTCAATAAATGACAAAAACAGCAAAACAAATAATTACCTCTGACAGGTGCACTGGCAATAATTTCCAAGTAATGAGGGTGGATTCCATCCCCTTGTCCTATAAAATAAAATGTTACTGTTTAGAACGTTCATTTCTGCAGGAGAAAAGACAATTTAAGCGGAATGTTACAAAAATGTGATGCCGTTAGATTACTTGAAATCACAAAAAATATGAAGTATGTTAAAGAATATTATCCCTTGAAACATCAGAAAATCATTTTACAAGCAAAACAAAGCTTTTTGCAGGTTTTAACGCAAGAGAAAAATCCTGTTTATTGAAAAATTCAGTTTTAATTTGTGATAATTGCTGGTTTAAGTCCACAAAGAATTCAGTGTGAGTAAAAAATCTGATGTCATGCATATTTTTTCATGTAAGTGCACATCAAATTTGTTTTATCAACTGCTAGCATGTGAAAATTGACTTATGCTATTTCATCAAATGCGGCTTTTAAAATGACAGAATGTTTCTTTCTTCTAATTTATACGCTGACTCACCATGAGAGTCAATATTTGAACAACCATAGCACCAAAACTTCAAGTCATATAAAAAAATTCCATCAAAGAATAAATATGGTAAGAATCAATATTATTTATGACATCACTGGCATTTCCCACTGGAAGAACATCTAAAATAGTAGAAGTACGTTTAAAAATATCTAGATTAAAGAGAATATAAATGTTATTGATGAGCTCATTGAAATAAGGTCTCAAAAAGATCAAAAAAACTTTTTTTTTTCTGAAAATCATAAAAGACCATTTTAGAAATGCTCTAGTGGAGTACTGATACCGATTTTCAATTCTGTAAATAAAATGGTATGGCTAGGAGCCCCGAAATAGACCAATACACAGATATGTAAACAGAAACACAAACACTTGCTCATAAATAAGAATAGAACCTTTGGTTGCTATATGAGTTTTATTCAGATTTCTTGATTCTATCATATGAAGCATTTTACCATTAAATGACCAACAAAATTTGCTAAATCTCTTCTGGATGGGAAATGTGTATTCAGTTGTTGAGTGCAGAATTCAAATACAGAAGTATACAACAGAATTCAAACAACAAAGATATTTCTAAAGACTGACATAAATCACCAAGAAATCAATGAAAAATCTTGAAGATATATAAAATATTTGTTCTGATTGGTATGTTTGTTACATTTATAAAGAAATACTGATTTTTATGTTTGCAATTTGAATAAACGAAAGAAATAAAATATAGAATTACAAATGAAAGATATTGTTTCTTCTTCTTTTATTTCAGTCAATATTTTCAACAGATGATGGAGAACAATCAACAGCTAATTTTCATGTCAAATAAACTTGTTGGATCACCAGTTTACGCCAGATGGGATATTTAAAGAGTCCAAAATTGACAACACCTCATATCACTTTATTCACTTTGAGCAAGGAGCATTATAGTTGCCTTACCAGGTTAAGGAGCCCAAATCATCCCTGTTACTTTACTGATAACTGAGTGATTTTTTTTGTTCACACATGCAAGTTTGTAGTATAAATGTTTGGTTTTATAGTATATTCATGCAAGAAGCCATGTTGATTTCAGTTAAAAACCAAATACAGTGCTGCAAGAAGAAAAAGGAGGGGGATTATTGAAATTGATTTCTACTGTTAATTTAGTTTTATCAGTAATCTGAAAGAAAACAAATATGATTGTAACTTCAACATATCATTGTTGTTTTGGTTGTACAGAAGCACGTCAAAATTGATTTGAAAAATAGTGATTTAAAACTTCTGAGGAATTTCTTTAAAGTTTCTTAAAAACTGAAGGCTTCTTATGTCACCTATTTTTTTATTTCTTGAATTGGCAGGGATGTATCATGTCTGAAGGATTTCTACTGCGTGATGAACACATGAAAAGAAAGGCTTTATGATTGAGGCATAAGCATTTCTAAACACTCAATGA
>OY735231.1:1154836-1257336 GCA_963457665.1 Thysanoteuthis rhombus
ATCATGGGCAATCCCTGAAATGATGGTATTTTGGTTAATGTGCCATGTGTATGAAAACAAACACACCTATACATGGAAATACAATGATTTATCATGATATGTAACATCACATTGATATTTCACTTGTCCCGGAATGTAATCACCATATAAGATACACCACAACAATCAATTTCATCCCATTGTTGCTTAGCAGTTAGGTCATAGTTTCTTAAAAATAGGTTTTTAGAGAAAGGTTCAATTTACAATGTAAGTGTATGCTAAATTACTCCTTTAAATCATGTCTGGCATCATTCACGCTTGTTTCTCTTCTAATGTTGACCTTTTATTGATCACCGCCCAACAAAAGACGAGAGAAGTAATTTAATCATTAATCACCCTTTTTTTCTAATTTTCTAATCGATCAATCCCAACATGACATGCAGCCAGAGATATTGCAAGACTAACAATACCTGTTACAATATTATTTCTTTGGTGAAAAACTCTTCGAACTTTGGGTTTTGACCTTTTGTATATTGATTCGCGTATTCCTGTTTGAGAAATGCAAGGTTTTCAGCTGCAGTTGACTTTGATAAATGAATTTTCAAAACATTTAATGGAGAGGGTATCATTATCCAAGTAAGAGTTTCGAAGATAAAATACTCACTCATTCCAGTGCATATAGAAAACAGTGAACTTACTTTGACATCTCACACAGGAAATTCCACCAATAATGATAGCAATGAATACTACTGCAATGACACTAGATACAATCATGTACATCGTGGGGAACTTCGTATCTGGAACAAACAAAAATAAACATTGTTAAAGTATTTTTTATTTTCATTTGTGTATTTCTGTGAAAAGCATGTGCAATTTTGAGCAGCAGTAGTCATTAATCTTTGTAGATCATAATAAAAATAAATGAATGCTTCTAAAATTCCTTGATATGAAATAATGATTCAGATGCTCGTTTAAGTGCATAATTTACATGAATATTTATATCATAGAAGCAGAAAATGATGCGTACAACATAAACACCCAACTGGTAGCGTAACTAAATATTTCTCAAGTGTTAAACAAATGAACAAAATAGCTATTTCGACTTCTGAAAAATATCAAAGGTGGTAAAAATTCATGTTTTTAAAATTTTATAACTTTTAATTAGATTTATGAATATATGAAACTTTGGTTTTTAAGATTGAAGTTAATGTTGACTAAAAGTTTTCATACTAACCTAAAGTCATTTCAAAAGTACTTCCGCCAACGGCATTGGTAACATAAAAGTAATAAATCTGAATATTTTTCTCAGTAGTATCTACTTCCAAGATGCTGCAGTTGCCAATGAAAGGAAATTGTCCATCTTCTGCAGGAACGTAAGAAATCCTCTCAGAAGATATTTCCTCTTTCCCTTTGTACCATTTTACATCTGTAGCGTTAGGATAGCAATAAAAACATATTTTCAAATGTTTTTTAGATCCGAACATTGCGGTATCATTTGAGTCACCTTTGACGTGTGGTGGTACTGTAGAAGAGAAATATTTGCAATTAGAAACATGTTATCATGCAGAAGAAAACAATTAAGAAAAAATTTCTATGTCCTCTACATGTTCTACTCTATCTCCTATTTTGAGATACACTGTTTGCTTGTATTACATTCACAATTATCCATCAAAAGAGCTTGACACGTCGCACAAATAACCCTGAATAAAAAGCAAAAAAGCTCTTAGGTCACCCGGATGACCCTCATCAATAATGCGATATATTTATACATATTAGATTGATGCAAGCATAATTTTTTTCATTTTAAAATTTGATTCTTATTTTGGACTAAAATACCATTTAACTATTTGGATGAAATGTACCATTATTTAAGCTGAACGTTTTCTTCTCACTATTTATTCTGGTTTATTTGAAGCTGTCAAATCAAAGATGGAGGGAAAATTCAAACAATTTTGTTGTATGACTTCAAAATGGAATGTAAAACTGCGGAAACTGCTCGGAATATCAACCAAGTATTTGGCCAAAGGACCATTAACAAATATACTGTTCAACATAGGTTCTAGTAAATTCAATATGATACGAGAGCCTTGAAGGTGTGATTGCCTTTCTGTGATTGATGACATTGTGGGTCATTACTGAAGTGATGCCAAGCAAAACTACTTGAGTGGCTGCAGAGAAAATAACCATTGACCATTTGAAAGTTGTTTGACATTCGTGCCAAATTGGAAAAGTGAAAAGGCTTGACATGTCGAATGAATAACTGAATCAAAGGCGAAAAAGCTTGTAAGTCACCGAGATGACCCTGCAGAAATTGATCAAACTAGGTCACGAAGCTTTACGACACCCAGCTTACTCAACTGACCCCTCTCTGACCGACTCCTATTTTTTCCAGCATTTCGAACATTTTCTTCATAGGAAGGTCTCCAACAACATTCAGGCGATAGTTTAAGACCCTTTAAAGAATTCATTTATTCCAGGATGCAAAAATTGTATGCTTCTGGAATAAATGGACGTATTTCTAGTCAACAGAAATGTATTGATTCTGAAGGTTCTTATTTCTAATAAAATCTTTTATTCTAAGCTGAGATATACTGCTTTGAACCTTGTGTTGAGATAACACAATCAATTTCGCACCGAATTTATGAAAAGGAATGGACTATTATGAAAATAATTTAAAGGTCAATAATGGACACAAATATAAGATAGAATTACTGCTACACTCAAAGATTGTGTTAGTCAATTGAAAAAATATGAGCCAATGCATTTCCATTTATTTTAGTATTAATTTTATTTATTTTGTATGATAAAACCATCGCACCAATGATAATCATTGGGAACTTTGGTGTATCCAATGCAAATCAAAGCAAAATTGATCAGGAAAGAAACATTTGACACAGATCTGTGAAACATTGCAAAGTATCAATGTGCATCTCATTAAAATACCTTTGGAAAAAAGTATAACCTAAAAAAGGTTGGTAGAAAGTAAAATAAAAAAAAGACACCACAATTTGCATAGAAATCATGAAGGAAATGGAGAATGAGTAAAAGTAGAAAGTAGCAAAGTTATAATGGTAAAATGCATTTTTACATGCGTTAATAAGTAGTTCACAAAAGTGTATTAAAAAGAGGGAAAGTAAAGAAATACTAATCTGGATATTTCAGAAAAAAATTGCTACGTAAAGAGTTTAATTTTACGAATATTTTAGTATATCATCAAAGAAAAACAACCTCTTTTCATGAAATTATTAAATCATAAAACAAAGCTTAGATATACTAACCATGTAATTTGATTTCAGTAGATTTCTCACTATAATAGTCCGTTTGGGGAATATTATTGCTTGCTTGGCATAACCAGTCTCCCAAGTCATCGAAAGAAAAACTTTTGAAAATCATATGATCCGTTTGAACAACTTTCCTTATTGTCATTCCCCATTTCTGTACAATTTGATAGTGAGTATCATTAGGATTTGCATGAGCTTCACAAGTGATCTTTGCTTTGTGTTGTATCTTGATGGCATCATGATGAATTGTGATTTCTGGGGAATCTATAATGAAAAATAATTTTAGAATAAAAGTAACATTCTGAGATTAGTTTCAAGGATAATTTCAATGAAGAATAAATCATATTTTACACTCATCAAATACACGCAGATGCAGATACACAAATTAAACTTTTTTTCAGTAGAAGAGTCTAATTTCTCAAATGGTGGGTAGGAGGTACTTTTATCAAAAGGATTTTTACCTTTAAGAGTCCAACGTTACGGACCAAATAAAATCACACTCTTCATTATGTAGGTAGATAGATCAAAGTGAGAAAAGATAAATGCCTAAAAAAATATTCTTACAAATAGCAGGAAAAGAAATTCATCCACTTTAGGAAGTTTAAATTTAGGGAGTTATTCTTCAATACGTATTCAAAATATCTTAAATGTATTATCATTAAGAATAAATGTCATTTGAACATGTAACATTTGAGTTGAAAGAAATTCACTTTTCTTCGAAGACTAATCATTTAAGCCTTTACCAACTCAATTTCGACTTCATTTTGGAGCTTAAGTTTACTTTTGTAGATTAAGAGTTAGTAGTATAGGGATCATATATATATATATATATATATATATATATATATATATATATATATATATATATATATATATATGTGTGTGTGTGTGTGTGTGTGTCTGTTCTTTTATTTATTTATTTTTTTCGGTAAAAAAACATAACCACTTGCATGAAAACTAGAAAACTCTTGCACTAAAATCATATGCTGCGAACAGTCCATTAACTTGGTCAAATAGAGCAGAAGCTAAACTCAACAAGAATTTTGTCTCTTCCTGATGAAGAATAAAATAAATACCCACATTTTATATCTAATAATTGATATTCTGAGTCCTTCCAAGTCAGACTTTCTATAGTTGCCCTGCACATAATTTTCTGGTAGTATCTCTTTAATTTCAGCTTCAGGGTCGAGTTTGTTTGCCATAGTTTTTCTTCAAGTCTCTTTGATATCGTAGTGGAGTTCTGCTGAATTTTTTGTGATGATCCATTCTGATAAATAACAATCCACTCAAAGGAAGCTTCTGGTCGTGACTCATCAACTCTACAAACAAATATTCCATCTTCATTTTCAACAAGAAGTTCACTTTGAGGTTGAATTGATACGGAAGATACTGGGACTGAAATAAAAGCAAAATTCATTTTTAGCAAACAAACTGATATTTTTAGAGTGTTTCATGTGGGCCACTCTATTACCACTCTATTACCACTCTAATGCAAAGAGTTATTTCAATGAAATGCTTCTAATCATCAAATGAAATTTTGATCTATATCTATTTTTCTGTTAGTCTCCAGTCACACTATTCGTGCAGTAAGTTTTATGGCAACATTTTGGAACATTAAAGTTAGCAAATCCAAAAAGCTTTTAAAGTGTTTTGATAGTCTATTTAAGAAACAAGACTAGTTCCTTCAGGGTTAAACTCTGAACGCAATAATTTCTGCCACTTGGCTATATTTTCAAAAAGCAAAAAACAGTGTTTTCTCTACTCATTGAGGGGAGTGTGCGTGCAAAATCCAAAGTTTCTGCTATGGATGATTAGTACTGAGAATGTAAAGAAAAAAATAAAAGAAAAAGAATTATAGTAAATATAAAAAAGAACGAAAAAGTTGCAAATATTTGGGGATGGGTGCCTTATTTTTCTACAATACTACATTCCAATTTATTGAGAACCTCCAGAGATATATTGACAGACAGGAGCGAATACGGAGATTTATGGAAAAAAAAAAGCCTCTTTCAATCAGAAACAAATACCAGGAGGAAATATGACCTACTCAACCACGGAATTTCATTGGAATTCATTGAGAACTTATGGAGATATTGTGTAGACAGACAGTAGTGAGTACAAAAATATATACAGTATCATAACGGAAAAATAAGTCTCAATCAGAAAGGAGTTTCCGGATTCACCACAAGATTTAGATGCTTATTCATTACCCCATATTCCAACCATCCATAAAATAACATTGAAATTCATTGAAAAATGTCGCTGATATAGACAAAGACAAGAACGAATACAATGATGTCACAAAAGGGAAGAAAAGTATTGAGACGGAAAAATATCTCTCAATCAAAAATGAGGTTCTTGATCCGCCTAGAAATTCAGTTACTTCTATTTTACCCGGTGCCTTACCCGTCCATGAGATTTCATTTAAATTCATTGAGAATTCTTGGGAATAGAGTATATACTCTAAGGAGTACATAAAAAATGTATAAACTATTGAAACGAAAAAATATCTCTCAATCAAAAATGAATTCCTGGATCTGACTCAGAGTTTAGTCTCTACCTTATGCACTTTACCCTTCCACAAAATTTAATTGCCAACTTTCAGGGATATTGTATGGGCAGACAAGAGAGAATGCAGAAACGTATTTTTTAAAATTCTTTTTTCCTCCATCTGTTTGAGAGTGAATAATGAACAGTCAATTGGTATTGTAAGTATTTGATAGCCATCTCGGAATGAATTACAAAACTTTGCAAAATCTTCTCCTAAAAATGAATGATTTTGCTTGTGATATACAAGAATTTACTGAGGTACAATCTACACATACAATGTTTAATTTTTGGAAACTCTACATTGAAATAGTCCAACTTTTGTCATACTTTATAACAGCTGAGCGAGAATGGAATTGGCTCCATCATGTCAACAGTTTCCAAGAGATGGTAGCTTTTATGACTGGTTATGATCATGTTAACTAAACCCGATGGGGCATAGTGTATCCTGCAGATATGATCATTTTTTATCAAACAGCCCAGTTAACACAGTGAACTACGAATTTATGGCTGGTAATTGTTAATGAATCCGAAAGAGTCTTCAATCAAGTTTCCACGGACAAGGCTATTGCACATGTTGATAAGCTTTGCAAACAGGTGGCATAGTTGTAATTACTCATTCCGAATGCTAACTTTCTGTGATTTGTCGCATCCATCAGATGATATGTGAAAGCTAGCTGGACTAAGCTCTGACAAACTGCCTGTTTAAAAGAATATTGGTGGGGTACTAACTGCAAGAGATGTGGATGATGTGAAGTTGTTTCAGGAACAATTTGAACAATTCAACTCTTTGGTTGTAGCCCTGGCAATTTGGTATGCATATAAAATAATCCAACGGATGCTAAGTCTAATCAAAAAAGCACACATTTATATAATCCACTTAGATTACATAATCGTCCGGACTAATCTATCAAAGCTGACTGGGATCTTTCCGAGCATCTCTTCAGTACAGCCGATGAAGACAGAAATGATGATTATCCATAACTCCTATATAATGAGCTGATATCAATTCCACTTTCATTTGCATATGCTGATAGGGACCTACGGATGGTAGACAAATTTGCATACATAATAAGTGATGGCTAAGATGTTAAAGACCGATCGTATTCAACAGACAAAACCTGTGAAATCATAAATGCCATCGTGCTTGCTAGATTTATTGGTAAACTTGAAAATCTTACAACTTTTGGAGATTTGGCTAATAGTAATTGCAGAGCAAAGATTTTTCTGAAAATTGTACAAGAGTTGATGTGATCTTCGATAGCTACCGGGAAAATCAATAAGAGCAAAAACAAGAGAAAAAAGAAATACCAAAGCACGAACCAATGCACCCGCTCGAAAGTCACTTATGGAGCGGAAACATGGAACCTAACCAAGAGACAGATCCGCAAATCGAGAACCATGCAACGTGCACATGAAAGAATCATGCTGGACCTCACATGGAGAGACCACACGACATCACAGTTCATCTGGGAAAAGACAAGAGTCAGGGACGTCATAGAATCCATTAAAATCTCAAATGGCAGTGGGCTGGCTGTGTTGCAAGAATGGACATGTCCGATAGACATCGCAACTCACGACATGGATACCCCGAGATCACATGCGCAACTGAGGTGGGAGAGACGAGCAAATCAAATTCAAAGAGTACCGGCTCCGCAATGCCAAGGATAGAAATGTATGGCGAATCCTAGGGAAGATCTATGTCCAACGATGGACGTTGAAAGACTGATGATGATGATGATGATGATGATGATGATGATGATGATGATGAAAGCACGGAACTGTCAGTCATTTAGTCCAACTGCCAGTGTCATGGCCTAATTATATTAGCCTTGATGAGAACAAAAGAATCCTTATCAGATTCTCAACAACTGAAATTATGAGACTCGAACTAAAATTCGCAGGTGAATATGAAGTGATTATTGCTGCTACATGGAATTATAATTTGCATATATTCATCATATTATGAAGTGACTGAAATTCGACACTTTGGTGCAAAGCCATCGTTAACTTTGAGGCTCAATTTTATCTGAGATTCAAAGCGAACCCCCTCAATGATTTTAGGAGATAATAACTTGATATTGTGTAGATTATTAAAAAAGTTTCATGCTAATCATGATTAAAACAGATTTTTCACTGCTAATCGTTTTTTGGTATCTAAATTTTTTGAGCATTTCTCAATGAAAATCACACTTGATTTTTGTGATATTGGAATAATTGTTACGTATTTTGCTTGAGAGACTGTT
Source organism: Thysanoteuthis rhombus (assembly GCA_963457665.1). Taxonomy (NCBI): domain Eukaryota; kingdom Metazoa; phylum Mollusca; class Cephalopoda; order Oegopsida; family Thysanoteuthidae; genus Thysanoteuthis; species Thysanoteuthis major. The sequence continues at coordinate 1,162,890 of OY735231.1, forward strand.
ATATTTTTATTGTTATTTTGGACGTTTTGACGTACAACCCAATATTCTAGCATTATATCACCCGATTAGCAAGCAATTGTATGAACGCATACCGATAACGATAAAAATGAAATAAACATTTCATCAAAAGTGATATAATTTTTCATTGCACTACCTTACTAATCAACTACTGCCTAGAAATGATTCATGTTGTCCTAGACCAATAAAATAATATAGTTTTAGGTTTTATACAAGACGCTGTAATCGAATCTGTTCAAATATCTACGTGGCTGCTGGATTATAATTAAAAGAACTTGATTACTCAGATAATTCAATCTGACGTCCATAATTTTTAATTTCCTGTTTCTCTTTAATTCTCTCTTTTTCTCTCTTCCTTTCTCCCTTTCTGTCTCTCTTTCTCCCTTAACCTCTTTCTGACTCTTTTCATTGACTGGTGATCTAGGATTTTAATCTGTCTTTCTTTTTTCTGCGTATCCATCATTACAGACGTTCCACTTTTTTGTCTTAACCAGAAGTCTGAACTTGTCATCGTTTTTTAGTTGGGAAAATAAGGTCAACTCAGTTGGAATTTGGTAATGATAAGTTCCTTTATTTCTAACGATAATCTTATTTGTAGATTGCTAGCAAATAATATTTGTTAAAAGCAAATCTCCAACTATTTCTCATAAAATAAAAGAAATATTTACAAAACAATATTTTAATGAGAGATACTGATTTTTTGGTCTAAATTATGGCTTAACTATTTTTCAATTCGTCAAACCGTAAACGGCGTTGTTCTTGGCTTCTGAGTGAAAATGTTTGTTCAATAAAAATTGATGCCACACATAGTAGAGAAAAAAAAAACAAAGCATGAAATAATAATAATAATAATAATAATAATAATAATAATAATAATAATAATAATAATAATGATAATAATAATAATAATAATAATAATGGGATTTAACCTTGCAGAAAAGTGGTACCAGCACAAACTGGAGACAGCCCTGGAGATGGAAAGCACAGATTACTTTGGGACTTTGACATCCAAACGGACCACCCTATCCAAGTGAGAAGACCAGACCTTGTAATAGTGGACAAGCAGATGAAAACCTGCCGAATGATAGACGTGATTGTACCTGCAGACCATAGAGTAAAAAGGATAGAGAGCGAAAAACTGGAAAAAATACCAGGATCTGGCAAGAGAACTGAAGAAGGTGTAGAATATGAAAGTCAGGATAGTACCAATAATACTAGGTGCACTCAGAACCGTACCCAGGACGCTGAAAGCAAGATTGGAGGAATTAAGGATAAAATAAAGGATTGCTAGGAACTGCACGAACACTGAGGAAAGTGCTAGAAATATGAGATCCACGACCCTAGCTGTTAGCAGCGACCTAACAGAAGAGGAAAGGAAGAGAAAAAAAACACCCAAAAGGTAGTGAGAGTGCGAACCACAGCACTACTATCATAGGTGAGGGAGAGATGAGATGAGATGAGAGGAGGGGTGAAGACCTTAGGGGAATTACGGTCACTCAAGCTTCAGCAATAACCACCTGGCAACTAGTGTAATACTGTAAACCACTACTGCAGTGGACTATGAGAGTGTGGAGAGAAGACCTGGAGATTTGAGGAAACTTACTGTCACTCAATCTCCAGCAGTAACCACCAGGTACCTTGTGTGAAATTGATGATGATGATAATAATAATAATAATGAAAACCAGGGTAGTACCGGTCATAGTGGGCGCACTAGGAACTGTCCCCAAAACGCTGAGGGAGAGACTGGAGGAGATCGGGATTAGGGGGAGGATAGAGACCGTACAGACCACAGCACTACTTGGAACTGCACGGATACTGAGGAAGGTGCTAGAGATATAAGCACTGCAACGAATAGTAGCTCTGTCATGATATGCGAAAGAGGGAGGAGACGTTAGCTGAGGACCTGAGGAGACTTATTGTCACTCAGCCTTCAGCGATAACCACTGGGCAACCGGTGTGAAACTGTAAATCGTAGAATTACTGCGACCTATGAGTAGTTGGAGAGGAGGGCTGGAGACTTGAGGAGACTTGCTGTCACTCAAACTCCAGCGGTTACCACCAGGCAACTGGTGTGAGATTCCTAATAATAATAATAATAATAATAATAATAATAATAATAATAGTATTTTTCGATGATGATAAATCATAAATCCAGAAAACAATTATTGATATAGTTTAACCATAAAAAATAGAGTCTTCAGAAATCTATAATTCAACAAATGTCTATCATGTGCATCATCGCATAAACCAAGAATAGCCGGAGTTATGGCCACTATTTTTCTCTGGTTACTGAGGGAACCCTGGGACAGCTCTTTAGTCAGTAAGCTTTCGAAAATCACCTTTGAAAATGTTTCTGGTGGGAGATTCAATTTACAATTTAGGTTTATGTTAAATTGGTCCATTATTCAGTGTCTAGCTATGTTCAGTCTTACCTAAGCGAGTGAGTTGGCTGTAGAGAGGGTGATCAATTTAAATGCATCCATAATATAAAACTAGACACTGACCCGATGTTCAATTTCCAATATGAATATTCCCCAAACTGGACCCTGACTTTCTGACAGCTATTTCTTAGATGTCTAACTCTTTGGACACAACTTGTACTTATTCAGAACATTGAGAATAAAACACAAACTACGGCAGCAGATTTCAAGTTATGAAATAACACGGACATATGATAGGGAAATTAGAAATACTAACGCTAACCCTTCCTACAAATCCTACCAACTAACCCCTAGTATCTTCAGAAAACAAGACGGCTATGCTTGTAGTTTGAGAAATATTTTCTTATTGAAAATTGAACATCGGGTGTCCAGTTACACACTGCACATACATTATAAATTTATTACCCAGTTTAGAGCCAATTCACTCGCGTCCTCTAAAAAATTACTTATACTTAAAAACAAAAATAGTTTCCAAGAAAATAAGTTAAAGCAGTTTATTCGTCCCGGGAAAGAATATTTCTATAACGATTGTTTTAATTTCGATTTAAAAATCTTGACCTTTTGTTGTTTGATAGGAAATCATTGAGCAAAAAACATGAAATCATACATACTAACCATTAACTGATAATCGGAATAAGGAAAGAGGCCTCATTAGTCTCCTTCGACAGCCAAGGATTCGACCGTCCTCACTTAGGGTAACATTCTTCATACGAAGTGTTGTTTTCTTTAGCTTCCTATCACAGGTAAAATCAAACCTTTTTGTGTCATAATTTGATTTGTCGTTGGTGCAGTTTGAATAAAAATGGCTTAAGACTTCACCTTGTTCATTAAGCCATCCAATGTATCCATTCAACCTTTTATCACACACCAATGTGAAATCATTTTGGTTCAATGCAGAGGGGAAATTATTTTCTGAACGAAGGTGGCCGTCGTATCCTGTATGAAGAAAATGGAAAATAATCAGAAATATATATTTACGAATGAATATTTATTTCAAAAATGTCTTCTCATGTCTAATTAGATGAAGTTAAACATCCTTCATGTAAAAATTCTTCTTTATCTGAATCTGGAAAATATTTTCCTTCTGTAAACGTCTTAGCTAGTAGGTTGCATGGAGACAAACGACAAAAATAACCAATGAATTCGATGGAAGGCACGGACGAATTTATCTCCATGTCAGTTGCTATCTTTCTGTCTCAATGTATTCATATTTAGTAGACTAAATATCCACCCTGACAGGCACAATAAATTGCTGTCCAGGAAAGAAAGAAAAAGATAGATGGATGGAAATCAGATAGCATTTGACTAAATTTGTTTTCAAACTTGATTTTGAGGGCTAATGTTGAAAAGGGACGGACTAATAAAAAAGGGGAGTTTGGCTAACGTAAAAATAGGGTTGTGCAAATGTAAAAAAGTTGCAGGCTAAAATAAAAATAAAAAAAAGTAATTTTTACCCGTAAAATGTGAAAAAAAGAGTTCCCTTCTATCTGAACTCGTATGAAAGATAATTTTCCCCTCGATTTTGATCACAGAAAGAGAAAAAAAAGGTTACCCTTCGCTTTCGACACTTAAAAGTGGAACATTTGGGTTCTATTTCCTTTTTGCGCCCTAAAATTGTAAATAAATCTTTCCTTTGATTTTGAACCCTGAAAGATAAGAGAAAATCCCTTGGATTTCGTGTCCTATAAGTGGGAAAAAATAATACCCCTCGATTTTAATCCATAAAAATGAAAATGAAACCCTCTATTTTCACCCCTGGAGATGGAAATAAAATTCCTCTCGATTTTGACCCTAAAAGAGTAAAAAAAATATTCTTTTTCGACTTTGTCCCCACTTAATTGAAAAAGAATCTTACCTCCGATTTTGACCCCCAAACGAGAAAAAAACTTCCCCAGCAATTTAGAGACCTAAATGTGAGTAGGAATTCACTTGGATTTCAACCCTTCAGGTGAAAAATCCCCCCCCCCAATTTGGACCCCTTTAAGTGAAAACAGATCTTCGTCTATCCAAACTTTTCTGTACCTAGGCTTTCCCAAAATTTTGGATTGCAATATGGATCTCACAGTTCTCATGCACAACCCCCCTCCCAAAAAAAAAACAAAAACAAAAACAAAAAACTAAAACAAAACAAAATAAAACAAATTGTGACCATACTATCCCCCGGGATTATAATTACAGAAAAAAAGTACAACATAGAGTAATCAATTGTGTACAGATCCGCCCTAACGTTGGAATACTGCTTCTACAGACTATTGTCCACTCTTTTGCAGAACGTCTTTGAAATTGATTGAGAACTTTCGGGCATATTGTATAGCCATGAGGTTTTGGCAATATTGGTGGAAGTAATTGTGCAAACGTTAACCACATTGCAAGGGGGGATCAGTTACATTTTGAGACGTATTCAGGAATTCGTTCTTGATCAGGAATCATTTTTGCTTTTTCTCCAGATACATTTCTCAAAACACTCTAATCTGTCCATGCGACATCTTCAAAAGGTAATCAATTAATTTCAGCAAAATCTTGAAGAACAGTGAAACAGACGAGAAAGAAGTGACTGAATTTGGGGGCGGATCAAGAAATAAGTTTTTGATAGAGAGATTTTCTTCGATCTGTTATTTTATACATTCCTGTGTCCAATCTTTCTGTCTACACGATATCACTAAAGTGAATTGAATTGCACTGAGATCCCATGGAGGGATAAGGCGTATCTTACTTATAATGGGAGTAAATTTCGGAGTGGGTCCAAGGTTTTGTTTTTTATTCAAAGATATATTTTCGTTTGTTTTGTTTTCTTTCATAAATTTCTATATTTGCTCCTGCTTGTCTCCAAAGGTTCTCAATGAATCCCACTTTTCCGGAAAGTTAAGCGACATTGTTCGAAAGTTTATGGAAGGGTGGGAAATGTACCACGGAAGGAGTGATTAAATTTGAAGATTAATCCATGGACAGTGACTTATTCATAATTGGAGGAAGTATGCATTCTCAGTTGTCCATGCTGAAATGCAAAATGGTCACCATTAGAATTTATAGGAATACTAACAACAATTTTTTCTTAATCGGATGGTTTTAGATATGATTTGATCTGGCTGCCAAAATTCTACCAAAAATAATGATAACTTCCACATCCGATTGATTAATGATGCTTTCAGTTCAATTTTAATTTTAGTTGCTGCTGTTTTACTGTTAGGTAAATATCCTACTGTATCACCTGTGGTTTCCAGACCTTTACAACGAGTACTGTAACAACTATTTCCAATGAAATAAAATGAGGTATCAAAAGGTTAAAAGATGGGATGAATAGCAACAAGATAATCATAGTACTGACATTTTGTCTTAACAAAATCTAATCTTATTTTAGCCACCATATTTAACTTTCCATACAAGTTGTATTCATGCACAGAAAATCTTCCTCATTTCCAACACTGAAACTGTCATCATACGTTAATAGATTGGAGAATGCTTGTTTTGTTTTGTCTTCTGTTGTTTTTTTCCAGAAGAAAAAATGTATGGTCAAATTAAGTGCATAAATTTGTTTGCAGCATTCTTCAGAGCAATTTCCGTGATTCGGTGAAATTTTTAAAGAGTTATTTACTCTTTAGGACACCAATAATTAGTGGTCTTATAGTGAATGAAGGATTTTGTCTTCACGTGTTACATTTTCACTGCCATGTGTCGACATCACTGGAAGTGTTGAAAGAGGAAGGTGGACGATAATCGCCATGACTGAAAGGAGAATCGAAAGGCGGCAAGTATGGATATGGACGCAGATATTAATTATGTAAACGATACATATGAATGTTTAGACAAACAAATAGCACGTATATTTAATAACGAGACATTTATGCATATAAAACTTAAATGAAATACCCCGTTCGTTTTTGCAAAGTATTATGTGATGATAATCAGTCATTGGTGTTGTTATTATCATTATTGTTGTTGCTGACGTCGTGATCACCTCGTGGCCATAACTGGGTGTGTCATGTACGCAACTGTTTTTTTTTTTCGTATATATATTTTCTCCATCTGAATCAATAGTCTGTTTAAAGTAGAATAAAACTAAATAATTAGGTTTTGATATTAGTATCATCGCATATCATTTAATCAGAATGAAAATAAACCATGAGTAATAAACACACTTACTTCCTATAAGAAAATAAAAATTGTTCAAGTCATTCTCAGGACATCTTATTGAAAAACCTCCGTCGCTAATCTGAGTTGAATTGAAGTGAAGTGTTGAATTTTCCTTACTACAAAAAGCAGTAATTCGTTCTTTGTAATCTTCATGAACTTTACATTTGAACGAGGGACAATTTTCACAATGAGCCACAATCATGTTTTTGTATTTCCATTTTGCTGAAGGCTTGTCACACACAAGTGTAATTGGATCCCCTTCTCTTATTAGTATTATCTTATTCTTAACAGTTATTTTTGATTGCACTGAAATACAAAGAAAACAATGATGAACAAAGAGAAAAATATTGACAAAATGTTTTTGAATTCATGCAATAGAACGATTTCACATCAAAACTTACTTTTGTGAAGTTATCTTCAAAAGGACACATTTTGTGTAGTGATGCTTGAAATGCCGTCCGTTAAGAAGCTAAGATTTTCACTCCTGTAATATGTACATTTTTAACTGATTTGACTTGTAAGTTGAAAAAATTCTCTTCGAAATTAGGAAGATTAAAAAAAGAATGAAACGATTTATGTTTATGTGTGTCTATACATTCTAAACTTTCAATAGATTTCTATGAATCTAAGTCTTCTGAGAATGAATAGATAATTGGTTTATTCAGTGTTCCAGATCTCAATAAATCATTGTAGATCTGTGTCTTAGAGCCTACTGCAGGAATACCTGCATTTGATAAGACTAGATTCGCACAAAGTTGTTAAAAATTCAACAAAACAATCTCATATAGATAATTCTTCCAGCAAAAGTGGTTTTCCCTTGACAGAACTGAAATACAAAGCTTAGGATCTATATTAATCTTCCACAAAGAACGTAACGATATACGATTCAATTACTACTCAGGATTTAAAGTAAGAAACAAATTTCAATAAGGAGTGATATACTTATATCATGGGCTGACTAAGAAGTCCAAAAGCAAGTATGAACTTGGACGCAGAGATGAAACGAAGTAAGGAGAACACATACAAGTATTTTGGAGAGACAAATAAGACGTACATTTTATACAAGGACATTGATGACAAACTACATATAAGGATAATATAAATGTGATCGATCATATAAAGAGATGAGAAGAGATAGCGAAAGGTGGAGCTTTCTTGTCATTGATAGTACTGGCATTGGTGTCAAAGCGGAGTCGTCTGAATTGCTTATGAATCCGTATGTCTTGACATCAGTGAAGTGAAATAGGCAGAGTTAGTACAGAGATAGGTCACGGTGGGAAAATGGTTAAGACTGGATCGACCGGGAGGTCGGCGAAATAATAAAGAGAAGGAAAAAAAGAGAAAGAGTGGATGGAAATAAGTGCCGGGGCCAGAAGCGTAACCAACAAGGAGTGCTGGTGCCAATGAGCATTTGACCATGTGTGTCCCGAGCTTTTATAGGGGTCGAGTCGGAAGTGAAGTTTTCGATATCTAACTAAAATAAAGGAATTCGTATTTAATCCTAACTAAAAGAACAGGGGTGCTACAGCATACAAAAATATTAAGTTGTTGAAACAAATATGAAATCAAATTAAATATTAGTGACAGTATTAGATAAAATCAGATACTAGAGATGAGAACATCACTGAATGCATTATCGATTCATGTTTTTTTCAACACTGCTCGGTGCAACGCAGACACATTGTTAATGATGAAACCTGGGATCTTCATTTGTTTTGGGTTTTAATCACCATATACCCTCACCCAGGCAACCCAATCGAGTTTGATCAAGTCTCGACTTGTGTCAAGGTGGCGTGTTACGCCACTTGCCTCCCTCTGTTTTTTCGGTCAGGGCCATCGGGAGACTCTCTTAGCAGCTCCCAAGATTCTTTTGATATTTTTCCTTCCCAGCAGTCCACGTATCCCTGAGAGGCTTAGAATCCGGGGCTGCATTGCTTTCTCCAACCTCAGCCACAAGTTCCTCATACTTGGCTAAGTTTCTGTCTTGAGCCTACTCTATGAGGTCTTCCCAGAGCACAGGAAGTTCTAATAAAACCACCTGCTTAGTCGCAACTGACATCAAAACCATGCTTGGCCTGAGCCTGGTTGACACGATTGTTCCCAGGGACTTTTATTGCTGACATAAGTCGAACAGGCAGTTCCAATTTTCATCCTGTTTTGGTATTTGGGCTTTTCTCTTGCTCTGACAAATGTTATGGACAGCTTTGCTGAGTTCTGGAACCTGCTGCAGTTGATTCCAGTACAAATTGTCCCCATCACTCCCTGCAGTCAAATCACCAACTATACTACCCCACCCTAAAAGCAACAGGGATTCTGTTTTCTGGCTGAGTGGGCAAGTTAGTACATAAGCTCTACCACAGTTGAATAGGATGGAAGAACTGAGGAGGACATCATATACCGATTGTACTAAAAATTTGAATTGGTTTAGTTTCGTCTCCCAGTGATCTTTCCAGGTTATTTTTCGGTCGACTGTTGATTCCCACCTCGTCCAGACAACCTGTTTTCCCATTCCAACCTTTTTGACGTAGCAAGCCTCTTCTAACTCTGCATGTATTTCCTCCTGGATCATTTATGCCTTGTCCTTCCCCCAGGCCTTACTATGGTAAGATTTTGTATTGCTACCAAACCCAGTCCGACCCATAGCTACGATGCCCAGCAGGATATTGTGCTGCAACCTTGCCTTAGCCTGCCCAACTGCCCCTTGCACGTACCACTTCCTTCTTGTTCTGACTTCAATACCTGCCAAGGAGGCTTTGGTATCAGAGGAATGTCGGTTACCTTGAATGCTGCTTAGGTTCTGTGGCAGAACCAGCCAACTGCGCCGGAGTTGGTCGACTTTTCTTTCAAGACCATTTATGAATGTAATTGAAATGGCTAGAGGGGGGGCTACGACAGGATTCAATGCTGGTAAATCCATGCCTCAATTTCAACAGGAAGTCCTGAGTTGTCCACCACGGAGAGTCAATCGCTGAGGTCATTCATGGCCGTTCGACAAGCCTCAGTGTCTCTTAAATTGCTAGTATAAACCTTTCCGAAACTCTTGACCGGCTTTTCTGTCATGTATGGAATTTTTGTGCTACTCAATGAGAAACTCAGTCACTTTACCTTTTCTGGGGACTAGAAATCTTGACTTCCCCGGCTTAAAGCTCATTCTAGCCCACGTGATGAGCCTTTCGAAATCCCAAAGGAGCCATCTGCATCAATGGATGGTGGTGTAACAAAGTCATCTATGAATGCTGTAATCGGGGGTTATCTCATGCCGGATTAAGAACTTGGCCCTCCGCACTGGGGTATTTTTTAGAAGGATTCTTTGTAGTGTAATAAGTGGGTTCTTCCTTCCGTGAGCTGCTACGGGGGATGCTAACCGTACCTCCCCCAGATGCCGACTCTCCGAACTGTATATTGACTCTCCAGAAATCACCGCCCTATTTCATTATTTATATATTTTGTGTACAATTGATCAACATCTTAACCCGACAAAAACAAAGAGAACAACACAAAACAAATAAGGACAAAAGAATAATCAAATGAATAAATAAAGAAAAACAAATCTTCTTAACATCTTATGTTTAATCCAATTCAATCCTGTCTGTAATATTTAATATGATATAATTTAATAGTTAGTTCGATGGTTTGATATTTTTTATGAAGAAAAATTGTGTATATACAAATATATCTTGCGGTGTCTCTGTCTTTGATATTTAATTTGATGTAATTCGATAGGTGGGTTAATGATTAAATATTTTTTGTAAAATATATTTATAGATAGAGATATAGATAAATAAATACATACAATGGTGTGTCCGACTCTGATAGTCGTTTTATGTAATTCAAGAGTTGGAGTAATAATTCAATATTTTTTATAAAGTGAGTGTACATAAATAGATATTTCCAATTTAATGTAGTTCAATAATCCAATGTTTTTTGTAAAATGAATAAGATTAAATAGATATATCCACTATTTAATTCAAATCAATCTTATTCCGTCTTTAATATCCAATTTAATCTAATCTGGTCTCATTTATTTATTTTGATAGTTTGATATTTTTGTTTGCTTTCATCTTTACAAATTTAGGCATTGGTATCGGCAAATTTAGGAATTTTTGCCCTTATACAGTACCATACTTGATTTTTCTAATGGTTTCTTCGGTTGGTGATGTCTTTCGAAAAAGTGCATTTGTGTCTCTACTAACTTGCAAAACTTTTTACTACTCAATATAAAAATGTCGACAAATCAATTCAGGAGTAATTTTTTCTTCACTTATAAATTCACACTTAAATGCAAGATTTTTTTTTTACTACCTTTATTAAATTCATCTTTCCGTAATTTATGCATGTATTTTTAAATCGTATCAATAGAAAGTATCAAATAATCACATACCAGAATATATCGTACCAAACAAAACAAAAAGTACCAGCTCCATCATCTGTGAAAATAAAAAAGGTACGAATAAAACAGGTCCAGTTCATTACGTCACGTGACTGAAGTCTTTTCGTTGCATGCCGTATTGGGATGATCAATTAAAAAAATTGGAATTGGAGGTGATCAATGAATAAGTTACTTTACTGTCAATTGTTGGGTAGTGATGGAAAATTTGAAAAAAAAACCTATCATGAATTCTGTGGAATATGAACAAATGGACTGGTTTCGCATAAACTTACATTGTGATTTGACAACCCTAAAAAAAATGCTTCTTGAGGGGATTCAAAAGAAAAAAAAAACGAAACTTTTTTTTCTAAACATAATAAAGAGTAAATGTTGAAATTGTCATTCGTGTAGCTTCATCGGTGTGGTTTGTATGCACAATACATGGATAAATAGCAAGCCATACCCAGTAAAAAAACTGTAGAAATCCAAGCTGACTGTTTGGTTTAGATTTTAACAAAATACTTTGAAAAATATGAGGATACATCTTTTAGTTTCTTTACAAAGTGGATATCCATATAATTCAGTTTGTCAAAATTTTACAAGAACATGAATAGCGTAGTTACAGCATTTGAAGTGTAATGATAACATAAGGTAAAAGAAAATTAAAATTCAACATAGAAACTAAAAAAATGAATATTTATATCGTTCTGTTCGTTCAGATTTTACAAGAATATGAATTGTCAAATAACAAAATGGACTGAGTAAAGATAACATATGTCTACAGAAACAAATGATGATTTAACAAAAAAATTGGAAGCAGAAAAACATTTGTCAAACTTTTCTCTCGTGAAAGATGATTTCTAATTTGGATGTTGGCAAGAACGATCATGCTATTGAAAACTATTCTTATCCATTGTCCACAAATCTTTCGGAATCAGTCTCCCGCTTCTCTTACGAATGATATCCTTAATGTAGCTACAGTGTTATGTCTATCTCTGAAGTCTATACTCTAATTTTCCTTTCTATAAATACTCCTGGATGGATAGATATTACTTTTGAGAATGCTACTTATATTTCTTTTCTCAACAAACAAGAATACTGCAGGTGTAAAGGGCAAGTTGAGCCATTTGTTTACTCCGACAGCAAACAGTCCTAACCAACTCACCATGATACCTGTCCATACACATGGGGGGGGGCGGGGCAAAGTCCTTGCATGGCAACCTACGTAGTGATTGTGTCACGGTAAAAACACATCTTGTCTTCAAGAATAAAATGCAACATTTAATACGAGGACAACAAAACAAAAAAACTTCGCCGCATCGACTGTCACGTGGATAACCAAGGGTCGCAACTCTCAGAGAGGACCCAACCTGGTGCATCAAAATCCTCTATTGTAACAAACTCTTCCCAAAATCCTCAGATAGGTTCCCAGAACCAGAACAACTCATCTGATTCATTACCCAGCAAGCGTCAGAATGCAACTCGCACGAAATGGTCACACGATGAGTAGAAAATAGTTATGACTGTATTCTAAACACATCGAAGAACACAGAGAACTCAACAGCCCTGACATGTTTTATATGAAGGAAAAAAGATGGCGAAAATGCCTAAACCTGCATTGATAAGAATAAACTAGCAAACGTCGGTAGAGGCATTTCAAGAAACAACCTACTAAAACCAGCATAAATCGATGAACACCGCTAACAACATCGAACCTACAGGGGTAAACCTACTGGAACATAGAGATGAATCAAGAGCCTTTAGTGGAAGAAACAAGTCTAAATATTGATGACATAAGACTTGAGAGAGAGAGAGAGAGAGAGAGAGAGAGAAAGAGAGAGAGAGAGAGAGAGAGAGAGAGAGAGAGGTATCACCAGTAACAACAAAAAAGACGTGAATTTCTATAGAAAAAAATATGTCAGATAAACACTTACGGAAGAGAACATAAACAATTAAGTAAAAATAGGAAGGGCTGAATATCCACGATAAGATATCACTTACCAAAATCCGGAAGAAAAACTAATAGTAATCTCTTTACGTTAAGAATATACAATAGAGCGCTCGAAATCCTATTAGAGGAAATGAATATCACAAATGCAACTAAATAACAAAATGATATGATATACGCTACTGCGCATACAACAACAAATGCCACTAGGTATGAAATAAAGAAACAAAAACAAATAGGAATATACAACCAAAGTGAAAATAAAAGATTTAAATTTTTAATAGATTCCATGATGTCTCGGACTCCCGTTTCTTCCTGATATACTGTGCTGTTTTGTGATCTCTCCATGTAAGTTTGAGTATGATTCTCATGCGTGCGTTACATAAACACAGCGACCATTCGCAACATCTCAGATGAAATCAGGAAACTTATTGAAAAGAGCAGAAACCTCAAACCACCAACGACCACAAGGGAAAATGGAAGAAAACGAAGTGAACAAAGCAATAAAGAAAAAAAACTCTGAGAAGACAAAAGAAATCAGCCATCATCGTAACTACACTCGAAAAATAACCAGAATACACAATACGCTGACAATCAGTTCGAGTACTTCCCAGAAGTTACACTATGTGAAGTAAAGCAAGCCATCAATCAAACAAAGAAAAAAGAAAAAGCCCCTGGACCAAATAACATCACCATCGATTTCCCCCCCCCCCAAAAAAAGCTGGTAAGGGTGTCAACAAAAAGTTACCTATTCTATTCAACTTAAGTCAAAAACAAAGTAAAGTCCTGATAGACTGGAACACTGCAATCATAATGCTTCTACATCAAAAAGGAAACCCGAAAGACCTCAAAACTACAGACATATAGGCCTAATCAACTTCATAGACAAACTTTTCATAAAAATCGTCATCAACCAGATTACTAAAACACTAGATGAAAACCAACCACGAGAAGAGGCTGGATTAAGAAGTTACTCGACCATACACCACCTTCATTCAATAATTTAACTTAAAGAAAAAGCAGCATAATACAAAATGCCAGTCGCTGTAGCATTTATAGATTTCAAAAAGGCATTCGACTCTGTAGAAAAAACAGACGATCCTAATAATGCTAAAAAGAAGGGAGATCATGTACACAAGTATTATTTTTAAACCTAAAGCTCAACCAAGGACAATGAATAAATGTGATCTTTTTCACAATAATAGCAATTGGGATTGTTTTATTGTTTGTAATATCATTTGTTGGTATCATAATCTTTATCATTACAAAAGAGTTTATCGACAAAATTAAGTTAAAGATTTATAACCTTAGTTTTTTCTATGGGTTTACTAATGTAAATAGAAAGCCACAATGTGTCTGGCTTGAAAATGAGTACATAAATTAGAGAAACCCAAAGATACGAATTGATATAACCCAGAAGCAAATTAAGATTCACATAATCTCGTTTCGTAAATGCAAACAGATAAAACAGTAACTGTTGCTAACCTTTCACTCATTTTGACCACTTACTACTTTAAATTTATATCTTTAACAAGTTCTATTATTTTAAAAGCATATTTGTCTTTGGTATTTTTCTTCTCAAATTTACAAGCATAATACGATCATAGAATTTAACTTACCGTAATGGATCGGCCGAACGCTGTGCTCTTTCAATATCAACTTAATTGTTCTCTCATCTGATATTCCAGTCACTTTTAATTTGCTTCCCTGTTCACACGAAACAGACAGCCAGTATTTTTTGTTAACTGGAATTTAGGATGGGCCATTTTATGTCTCCTTTCGAACTTGAATCACTTGACAATTAGATACAAATAGAAAAAATTGGAAGCAAATTATACTTTTTCTCATTTTCTATGGTCTGGACGGAGATATGTTTCACACTGTGTAGGTGTGCAGTGTGTTATCCGGTATTTGGGGTAAATTTGCTATGGAGCAATGCTATATAACTCCGAAAATGAAGATTTCCATGTACTGGAGGCAAATTCACAGAAAAAAAAAAATCTCTTACGCACGAATGATATGATACGACAATAAATCTGACTTGACAGGAAAATCTTTTAATGAAAGCCTGATCCCAACGCCGAATCCAAATACAGGCATGTGTTCAATGTGTGTTTAAAAAGTAATTCTTGTGAATAAAAAACTTAATAAGTCTGCCAAAAGCTTTTCCAAGAAATTTGGGCGGAACAAAAAAACTTTAGATAGGACATATGCTCTTCAAAATTGAGAGGTGTGTAGAGGGATTCATAATTAATTATTTCTATGATAAATAAGCCCCTAGAAGACCGCCCCTACGCTAAAATAGAATGTGGCCGCTGACTTGGCACTAAAAGTAACATAAAATGTGTAGTCCCGCATTGGTGAGGATTGGGTGAAGAATCATAGCAATATAAATGTAAGATAAGTGTAGGGAAATGAAGACGGGTGTGAGGAAGAGGAGGCGTTAGAAATAAAATCCAAATTTGGGAAAATTCTCGAATAAGGGTAGGAGATTGATTGATTTGGGCTGTTGGATAATCAATCATACCCATTACAACTTCAAACGCCACTCAGTAGCAGAGGGGATTAGTCGCCTGGTGACCGATAGTTGCAAGCTGTGACGAACTGAATCGCTGAGATGAAGGACTGACGTTAGAACCAAAGACTGGAAGCTCAGACCATAGCTAAAATCTACCTAGAGAGAGAGAGAGAGAGAGAGAGAGAGAGAGAGAGAGAGAGAGAGAGAGAGAGAGAGAGAGAGAGAGAGAGAGAGAGAGAAATAGTCAGAAGTTCAATCCTTAATTCTTGGTTGCACTCATTGACCCTGCATTGACTGATATTGTCACCTTCTCCGTTACAATCTCTCCCCTTTTCTTTCATGGGTCTACTTTTAACTGACTGATCGATTGATCCTAGAACGTATCACATTGCCTCCAGCTTGGGGAAGGTCTGACTGGCGTAGTTCTGAATCTACTGAAATAAACATGTAGTTATATTCCAAATTGAAAACCAACCATGGGAACAGGCTGGATTAAGAAGTTACTCGACCATGGACCATCTCCATTCAATAAATCAGCGGGAAGAAAAAGCAGCATAATACAAAATGCCAGTCGCTGTAGCATTTATAGATTTTAAGAAGGCATTCGACTCTGTTGAAATTCCCATGGTCATGAAGGCCATCGTCCTACAAAGTGTAGACCCTGTATAGGTCAAAGTACTGCAACATATATACAATCAAAGCAGCTCTTTAATCAGGCTACATAAGGACTCTGAACCATTCCAGCTCCAAAAGGGAGTAAGGCAAGATAATGCCTACTCATCCAAACTCTTTACAGCCTGCCTCGAGATGATCTTCTGAAACATGGACTGGGAGAATAGAGGAATCAAAATAGACGGCAAATATCTGAGCTACCTCAGATTTGCAGACGACATCGTCCTTTTTGCAGGGAACATACACGAACCCCAACTAATGCTAATTGAACTAAACGAAGAAAGCAAAAAAGTCAGCCTACACATAAACTTCCGTAAAACAAAAATTATGTACAACAATTACATCGAGAATAAGAACATGACTGTCAAAATTGAAGATGCAAAGTTGGGGAAAGTAGACCACTACATCTACCTTGGTAAACGAATCTCTATGAGACCCTCAAAAGAAGAGGAATTCAAGCAAAGAATCACTCTAAGATAGCAAGCCTTCTGCAGAGAAAGCTCAACTTTCAAATACCAGTGTTCCCAATAATCCTAAAAAGAAGAGTATAAAACCAATGCATTCTCTCGACAGTCACTTATGGAGCTGAAACATGGAACCGATCCAAGAGACAAACCTGCAAACTGAGAAGCATGCTCAACCTCACATGGAGAGATCACAAAACGGCACAGTATACCAGGAAGAAAACGGGACTCCGAAACATCATAGAATCTATTTAAAAACTTAAATGGCAATGGGTAGGCCAGGTTGCAAGAATGGACATCAGCAACATGGATACCCAGAGATCACATGCGAAACTGAGGCCGACAGAATACAAGATGGAGAGATGAACTAGACAAATTCAGAAAATACTGGCTCCGTGACGACCATGATAGAGAATCGTGGTGGATCCCGGGAAAGGTCTATGTCCAACGACGGACGATAAAAGATTGATGATGATGATGATGATGATGATGATGTATTTCAAAGACGTTTTTTAGTTCCTGTTTGCTTGTCTAATTTAATTTTTTTCTTTTTTCTTTTCCTCTTGTCAACATCAACACCGACAACGGTACTTGTTCCATGTTTTTTTGCACAACGTAGGGGGGGGGGGCGATGGCTGGTATAGAGTGACTCACGGCGAATGGCCAACGACGAGTGAGATACGCTCAACTAAACAGAAGAAGAACAGTCATTCATTCCTTGACTTTCCTCAAAGTTGTTGAAAAGAAGGTCACTGTATACATTCAGGACGGAGGGGGAGAGAGAGAGAGAAAGAGAGAGAGAGAGAGAGAGAGAGAGTATAGAGATGATCATTTGATAAAATATTTCAGGTTCAATTTTCCATTAAAACCTACCTTTTTAAAATTTTCTATCATCAATGTTATCAATAAAAAAAAAATTGAATAAAGTCGCAGGTTCACCCAAAAGGAAAACAATGTATTTATGATTGCCGAAATAAGGATGTCATTAAAATCATTAAAGCCACGGCATCATCACGTGACTCTATTTCCACTAACAGCATATGGAGCATTCAGATAATTAATGTCCTTCTAGATTGCACCAGATAATGAGCACGGGTGTTTATCTGGGTTGAGTTTTTTTTTTTTCCCGTTCATTTTGATTTGTTGTGTATGTCGTCACGCTATTCTGGATTTCATATTTGCGTTGGTCTCATACACATCCTTCTCGGCATAGTTTTGCAAGTCAGGTTTCTGGTTTTTCGAGGTGACCAAAGATTTCTCAGTGAGGCTATCCTGATCTTATTTATTTATCGCAATGGCAAAAGTTCCTGAAACTCAAAATATCGGGAAAAAATAAAGATGATTAGTCCAAGGGAGGTAAATTCTGTATCATGAAATCGTTTGATCAAAGGGAGGCTACTTAGTGCTTGTCAGCGGAATTTTTATTTATTCACATTCAAGTGAATTATTCAATGAGTGATAGCCTTAAATAAATATGTATAATGCATAGATTACTTACATGATGTAAGCATGAATAGTGTTTTTTTTTCACATGAAACACATCTTGTGATATTTGGTCTTCTTAAGAGATATTATTCTGACTAAAATATATCGACCGAATCGATCTTACGATATGATTTGTGTCTGGAAATTACTGTGTTAGTTTCATATTTAAACAACTGAAAGTTAATCGTTCAAAAATCAAAAGTTAATCATTGAACAATTGAAAATAAGAATGATGCTTAGATAATGTATGAAGATCGATCAGGTTTCTCTTACTGGACTGTAAGAACCTTTAAAGTGATCTGAAAGACACAAAATAGTCATATCCAAAGGTTCTCACAAGAGAAGAATATTCACCATTCTTTAAATGACAAAAATCAATATTTAGAAGATGTTTAGTTCAGTTTACATTCAGTGCAACAATATCTACTTACATTCATCTTTTTATCAATACCAATTCAAGTTTTTATTCTATTCACATTCAAGGGAATTTTGTGCATTTACCTTCACGTTTTATTGAAGTATAATAGACGTTTCATTTTTGTTTACTTTCGATATAACTGAAATTAACATCACATCTTATTAATAGACTTTTATGTATCTTAAATGATATACTAAGAACTCAGCTTTGCATTAATATTTACAAGAATATTTCGTTCTATCTATATAGAAAGAAACATCGTGAAGTTATCTTTGTTTTTTTCTAAAATTCTGCAAACATTTTAGTGCTTATCCGTGATTTCTTTGAATATCTCATGGCATAGAGATTTTATTAACTCTCAATCAATCGTTATGTACTGAACGTGGTTTTTCAATATTTGATGAAATTTTATTTTTTTTAGATATTAAATGAAACATAGTCAACTTATAATTAATTTGTGGATGTAATATCAGTGAACAGGTATCGTGCTGTACTTGAGATGCTTTCCAAATATGTTACATCTTTTTTAAATGGGTTTTTGTCGTTGAATGAATGCAATTTACTGATAGAATGAGGCTATAATCTGCATAATATTCAACTATTAGGAATATTCTGAAGATACTAACAATAAGCAAATGGGGTCATACTTCATTTTAATCAAATATTGATAATTTTAAAAAGTTTCTTTTTTTACATTTGCAGACAAAGCTAATGGAATTATTCAAAAAATGTAGATAGCCATCTGGTGATTTTCAATAATGATTATTGGTGCGAAAGTTGAATCGACAAAAATTACATTCAGATAAAGAATTGAAAATTTGAAATAAAAACTAAGTACGATGTCTTCCAAGTCAAAAGCAGCAAATAAAAAGCCCCAAAAGGCTGAACACTGTGGAAATCAGGTAAGAAGTAAATGAGAATTTTTAGGATTTAATCAAGACAAACGAAATTCATATCTGGAAAAAGTCGACCTAATTTGAACTGTGTAACTTTTTTAGTTTTAGATCATACAAAAAAAAAAAAAATTAATACCAAATGCTCAGTTTGTTACGAAAAAAAAAATATTGGATTCAATCATCCTCTATATTTAAGGGTTTAGAAGTTATTGGCAAAAAAGATAGATACACCAGCCATTTCCAGAATTATCATTTTTCAAATTTTGTGTGACTTTAAAAAAGATTCCTGACCTCACAGACCATGCAATAAATTTCATATATTAAAATATCCAGTAGGTAATGAGAATAATTTATAATTCATACATATTTTTCGTATCCGGAACGTTTTAAGAGTTAAGGGTGAATATCAAAATATGGTTACCATTTTCGGTCCGAGCACAGCTCGGATTTTTGGGAACTTTCAATAATTTCATCCAGTGGATCTAAATATCAAATGTGTCGAGCAAATTTCCTGAAAATGTGCAAGGTTGATTAATGTTTTTACTTCTTAAATTCTTCTATTGAAAGCGACTTTCTTTTTTCTCTGTATGTTGCACAGAGTTCAAGTTTAACCGAAAAATAATAATAGTCTACATGAAGAAATTGAAGCTTCATTACACACTTTTATGAAACGAGTATGACTGAACCTTGCTAAAGTGAAGAAATAGTGATGGAATAACTACTTTCTGACTGGTAATGTAATTATGGGAGGGTGATTTACTCAATTGCCCACTCACCAAGTCCCAACCATTGTCTTGTTGAAATTCAAACTTGGTTCTCGAATTTCGTCTGATAACCGTAATGCTACCCCTGTACACTTCCATGTCACTACTGTATGCTGTGCAAAAAGACAAATTAATACATTTACAAATATTTTGGTGCACACGAGAAGACATACGTACATATATACAGTATATGCATGTGTATATATATATCTATAAGCGCGTTTAGGTATACGTATATGTGTGCATATATATATATGAATATATATGTATATATATATATATATATATATATATATATATATATATATATATATAGATAGATAGATAGATAGATAGATAGATAGATAGATATACTCACCCGTAATTTGTATCCGTACCATGTATAAATAGCTTGACATTTTTATGTAGAGTTTGGTATTACTAAGAAAATAACAGAAACTGGAAGCAATTCTTCATAGTACCGATTACAAATTTAATTCTATCTTTTTGCAAATATAAGTATTACAAAAAACAAAAACAAAAAAACAGAAGTGTCACGCTCTTAATCAATACAGATAACAAATTAAAGTTTCTGATAATCTTTTTTCTAATACAGAGTATTATTGAAAAATGAACAAACGCATCAAGCCGTACATCATCGTATTACTCAGTCGTACGTGAGCAAATATTTTTCCTCTCTACCAAAGTCCACAATACATTTCAATTTGATTGAAAAATAATCACCGACAAATTTTCCAAATAATTGTTTTAGTTTGTTTGCATTTTCCCTAATTTATTGCATAATTTTCTCAATCTCAGGAAGAGGTTGCAAATGATAAAATTCTAACCGATATGGTTCTCTATTTTTATAGAAAGGTGAATATTTTTAGTAACCATAAGATATTTTGTCTCTAAGATCTAAGTGTAATTTGTCTCAAAACATTGTGATGTTAAGTATTACATCCCATTGTTTACGCAATGTAAACAACTTTTCAAAGACAAAAGATTTCCTAATCTATTCAATGGTCACATTTTCAAGACAGAATTTCTTCAATTCCTCTTCTTATGAATGGTTGTAGATTATTGCCATGACCTTAATATGCTTACAAGTTTCAGACATGTCAAATGGACAAAATGTGTGCGGAGATGCCTAAGTGCTTAAAAAAATCATATCTTCAACCTGACTTTATATTTGTTTCTCTAAGTGTGTTTTATAAGAAAACAAATTAAGACCAGATTTAATCTTGATATCGCAAGAACACACTTATCATGAGAATCGGTTGTAGTTAATATATTTTCAACATATATACAACTCAAAATGGGAGGAACCTTCGAAGCTGTGCTCTTGAAGAAAAGCACGCCTCTACCCCTTATTTTTATTGCTTTCTTTCAATCCCATCTCATCATCATCATCATCATCATCATCATCATCATCATCATCAGTCTTTTAGCGTCCGTCGTTGGACATAGACCTTCCCCAGGATTTGCCACACTTCTCCATCATGGGCGTCACGGAGCCAGTACTTCCTGAACCTGTCTAGCTCATCTCTCCATCTAATATTTTGCCGGCCTCGGTTGCGCATATGGTCTCGGGGAATCCATGTTTTGAGTCGTGATGTCCATCGATTGTCAGCCATTCTTGCAACATGGCCAGCCCACCGCCATTTGAGATTTTTGATGGATTCTATGATGTCTCTAACTCTTGTCTTTTCCCGGATGTGTTGTGCTGTTTCATGGTCTCTCCATGTGAGGCCCAGCATTATTCTTTCATGTGTACGTTGCATGGTTCTCAGCTTACGGGTCTGTTTCTTGGTTAAGTTCCATGTTTCAGCTCCATAAGTGACTATTGGGAGGATGCATTGGTTATACACCCTTCTCTTTAGGATTAATGGGATCTTATTATTTTTGAAGGTTGAGCTAGCTCTGCCATAGGCTTGCCATCCTAGTGTGATTCTTTGCTTGATTTCTTCTTCTTTTGAGGGTGTCATGGAGATTCGTTGCCCTAGGTAGATGTAGTGGTCTACTTTCTCGAGTTCTGTGTCCTCGATTTCGATCTTAGTGTTCTTATCTCCAATGTGGTTGTTGCACATGATCTTCGTCTTGCTGAAGTTCATGTGTAGGCCGACTTTCTTGCTCTCTTCATTTAGTTCATCTATCATTAGTTGGAGGTCGTGTAAATAAATAATAAGAAATTAATATGGTATTGCATTGAAAAAAAAAACTACACGGTGTGATTGGAAAAAATGAATGAATATTTTTTTTAAAGAGAGGGTAAGAAGGTATATTACAATATGAGGACTGATAAGATTCTTTGATGGAACATTTGATTTTATTCTTAAATATATCTTTTACAAATAGAGGAAGGAGAAGAAAGGTTTATTCTTGGATCGCGACATGAGTCATACATCTTCTCGGTCCATGCTGCCGCTGCTGCTGTTGCTGCTGGTGTGGTGCTGCCACAACGATCCATCGTTGAAAAAGGTCCCCACGCCATTATTCTTCATATTCTACTTTCTTTAGAGTGTATAAACAGCTTAGTTTGACACAAGGCCCTTGTAGTACGGTATCCAAAGTGGCCGAACTCATTACAGTGGTAATAGTCAGCACCGCAAGCTTTCAAACATTACTACATCGATTGTAATACTGCAGATCGATGAAATTACTGGGATTTTACAATTTCAGCACCTTCACAATCTCACTGTAAGAGGGTCAAATATGATAGTGATTACTAAAAAAAAAAAAAAAAAAAAGAGAGGGAGGAAAAGGTGATAAAGAAAATGGAAGACTAACAGGTCGCTAATAATATTTTTTGAAGATTCGGTAACTTACATTGTTGTAAGATCGTTCAGCCTATCTATTGCACGAGACTAAAGTTAAAACTAAAAAACAGCGATTCTTGATCCATGTACTACCTAGTGGTGTGTAAGGCAATTCTGATGGGAGCAAGAACAGTAGCCAGCGCACCAAATAGTTCTACTGATAAAATCTCGATGCAGTTTATGATTTTGATATTCGTTAAATTTGAGTATTGTGTTATTTACGCCTTTTGGTATTAACTTTGACAATCTTGACTTTTTAGAATTAAATTTTTTGGCGTTAAGTTTCCGGAAAGCTTGAATAATTTTGAAATCTTAAAGGACCCGAGCTTTGAAAAAAGGTAAAGAACTAGGATTGCTCCCCTAGAAGGGGAAATGAACCGAGCTTTATCTCAGGGATTTACTCAAGACAGACATTGAAATAGTGTTGAATTAGGAAATCGAACAAGTCTGAAAACAGAAGTTCCCGATTTCTGGAGACAGACTAGCACGATTTCTGAATTTGCAGCTATTCCAATGCCTTTGTTGGGTAATTCTCTGTGATAAAACATTATATGAAGACACATTGCTTTCTATACATATGGATTGTTCTTCCTTGTTGCTCAAACTTGAACTCTCAATTTTTTTGACTACTCATGAATACATCCATTCGAAAGTGGAATTGTCACAACTTCTATTGATGCTTTCAAACTTAATACTTCTTACATATTATTCATCAGCAGAAACTGTCACCAAAATGGTCAACATGGGTTTCTTCAGTTCTTTAGGTTGGTCAGTTTGACTGGCCATCTATCTCTGTTCTATTACGTCCAGAGTGCACCAATGGGAACATTGTTTTTTTCTTGATTACCCTCCCCTAACAAAGGCCTTTTGTATATGATTCAATCTACAATCTAACTCTCTGCTTAATTGATTCCTTAATTCGTATCGGTTGCATTCACATTTGTTTTTGTGATCATCACCCCCCAAAAGGTGAGAGAAGTTCATTTTTCATGGATCACTCCTTTTTGCCCCCAACAAGGCTGCTGCTAAAATGACCTAAGTCACCTGACAGTTTATATAGACTGACTAAGCAAACGAATTCCTCTGGTTTTCAAGCAGAGAATAATCATTCAATTTGCCAAACGAAAATATCGACATTTTCAAGAGGAGAAACGCTTGTAAAGTAAAGCATAAGTTACCTCCCTTACAAATATTGCTTCTCAAAGGGGCGTAGTGTGGTTACTGAACAGAAAGCAAGGTCGCTGTTATTATATGCATTGTTGCAACTGAGCAGGAAGTAACGCCGCTTTTATTTAATGTATTATTTCTGAATGTATTGTCTAGAGAACTGTCCCATATCTCAGAAACTATAAAAGATTGGTGGACCATTTCTCAGCATTTGATGAAACGTGTTTTGAGAATTCATTTTTGATCTAAAAAAAAAAAAAAAAAAGAAAAAACATAAGAAAAATGCTTTTTGAAGTTTAATAACTCAGAGACTAATGATGATAAAATCACCAATTGATAACCCATGTTTTTAAAGATTTATTGATGTAATCCATGTGATAGCAGAGAATAATTCATCAACAGCACCAAATATTGCTTGTATGAATTAAGGGATTTAATTCAATGAAAATCTATACAGCTATGGCAATTGAATATGTATTAAGTACAATAATTTTATTTTCTCCTAAAAGATTGAAAGAGTGTCTTAAATGCCACCTTTTTAGACCTTCCCAAACATCTGAACCGATTTCAGTCAAATTTTGCTTCAAACAGACAGAACTTTTATTCAAAAAAATCAATAATCAGTTAGTTTCCTCAACAAAAACAGAGAATGTAGAATAAAGCGATTTACTCATGCAAAATCTTCGTTTTTCAAAATTATTCGTCGAAACAAACACTAAAAAAATGTTTTCTGAAGCCTCCATTGTATCAAGTGGCCATTTTTCGTCAGCTTGAATTTCGCAACTCACCTGGAACAATATTTCGCTCAACATTCTGTTTTACTTCTGTCGTCACACACTTACAAGAACTGTCAGAAACACACACAAAGTCTAGATACTGTTTATTTTCACGTACTTTTCATCAATTGATGATGCCATGTCAATTTTTAGCATTTTTTGTGAATGGGAAATTTCACGTACGGTGATTGCACCTATTTTCCAAAGATATTGCACATTGGATTTTTCTGCAATTTCTACCTATCACCACATTTTTGGTTGCCGAAAATTCCTCTCGTGGGGTTGTATATCTGACAGCCCAAAACTAACAAATAGAAATAGCTTATAAACAACTTACCGTGTCCGAATTAATCAAAATTAAGATTTTATATAATTTCCATTAAATTGGGAAATATGAAACTTACACTGTACTTAGAAAAAATGTTGACATATTTTCTCACAAAGACTTATAACTAACTAGCATTCACATAATCCTTACACCAAGCAAAATGAAATTAGAATCAGAATCAAATTCATTTCTATCGAAATCCTCTAGAGTGTCTCAGCTCGGTACAACGTCCATGGGTTCCATATACATTCAAGAACGTAGATGACCTCATTGTACACTATTTTGTGTCTGCCATTTAACCATAACGTAATTATAAAACATCCTTGCTTCGAGTCTAATTTCTCTCTGTGTACATTCTAACGTTCTAATATTGATCCATACATTCAGTATGTTTCTTTCACTAGCATTATCACTTTCAACATTATGTTTTCAACGGTCTACAGTGATTACTTGCCAAGTGTCATTGACATCTATTCGTTACACAATAACGTTTCCTCTCTTTAAAAGTTGCAGCATCAACAATCATAACCATCGTTGGAAAATTTAATTTTTTTGATACAAACTTGTATACTTATGTTTATATTTTTCTTGAGAGATTTTACCCAAATACATAAAATCGCTTCAAACAGATATTACCTTTACTAAATAATGCCGGTATTAGGATCACTCTATATTTTCTTTCAAAAGTGATTTTATGAATTTTGGTAAAAAGCTCTCAAGGAAAAATATCAACACGAACAGTACATGGTTACTAGTTTGAAGCACTAAATTCCATTATCTGAGGTTACGCTTTGTACTGCTGAAACAATTGACCTAAAAGAGGGAAAATATTACCGTGTAGCGATTAAAGATGAGTGATACTAAACAATCCATAAATCATTGTATACACAAATATCAAAATACCTCGATTAGCATCTCGAATAAATGAATCCCATCAAAACGCTTCGAATCCTTAAATTCACAAGACTTACAAGTGGGCTGGACGGTATTTCTAATTATTCTTTTTTCATGTATAATTACCATGGATTAAATATCCATTTTATTCCTTTTGAAAACAACAACAGCAAAAAAATCAAAAACAAACGAATAAGCTTTATATAAAGTCTCTTTTTCTGAATCGTAAGATAGGATGAAAGAAAAAATTAAACCCTCATCCAAATGAATTCAATAATTTCATTGGTGTTTTAAGACGGTGCGATTGCTGTATAAGTCAGAATCCCTCAACATATCTATCAACATAGCTGTTCCTATATCAGGCTTAAAACAATCGTGAAAAGAGGTAAGACAAGGGTATACACCCAAATTCAATACAGCCTGCCTTGACATGATATTCAGGAACTTTAATTGGGAAAATGAAAGAATCAAAATAGATGACGAATTTCTTATTTTACCTCATATTTACTCACGCCATTGTCCCTTTTCCCAAATACCTTCATGATCTTCAAATAACGCTCGACAAATTGACGCTGGAATTCACATGGAATTCAGTAAAACAAATGTCATGCACAGCAAACATGTTGTGGACAAAGACACAACGGTCACAATCGATAATGCAGAGTAGAAAAAAAGTAGTCCACAGCATCTACCCTGGGCAAAAAAGAATAAATCAGGCAGACAATCACTCTACACTGGCAAGCTTTCGGTAGAGCAGGCTCAACCCTCACGAACAAGGAAATCCAGTTAGTCCAAAAAATACACATCCAATGCATCCTCCTGATAGTTATCCAAGAAGTTGAAACATGGAACCGAACTAAAATATGGACTCTCAAACTGAGAACCATGCAACGTGCACAGGAGAAAATCCTGTTCAACATCGCATGAAAAGATAAGAAGACAGCATGATATATTAGAGAAGTAACCAGGAGTCAAACATATCATAGAATTCATTAATATACACTAATGGCAATGTGCTGGTCATGTTGCAAACATCTGCAGGACATCATGTCTCATAATACGGATCTCCAGAGATTCTATGGGATACAATGAATGGCAAAAACCTTCTGAAAGTATTTGCTCCGTGACGTCTGCGAGGAAGGTGTGATAAATCATGAGGGAAATCTACGTCCAACAACGAATGTTTAAAGGTTGGTGGTGCTGGTGGTGGTGATATTGATGATACCTCCTCTATTCGGGAGAGTTTGAACATAAATTTCTATTTTCAACGAAACATCAAAATAGACTTTCAGTTACTAAAATACGGGGTATAATTCTTCAACATTTCGCATTACAGCGCCTGACCATTTATCCAGCTTCCAGAAAAAAACAAAATTACAAAAAAAAACAACAAAAAAAAAAGCAAAACAACCCCCCCCCAAAAAAAAAACCTGGCTATTTTCTAAACTTTCCTCTTTGGATTCGACAGGCTTCTCAATTCACTGCAAGGCTAATCTTTGTATTAAGTTTTCGTTGCAGTGTTCTATCAATAAGTCTATGTTGTTCCGTGTAAATGTTGAAAAGTCTATCATCATCATCTGTCTTTCAATGTCCGTCATTGGACATAGACATTCCCTAGGATTCGCCGTACTTCTCTATCATGGGCGTTGCAGAGCCAGTGCTTTCTGAATTTGTCTAGCTCGTCTCTCCATCTAATATTCTGTCGGCCTCGGTTCCGCATGTGATCTTGGGGGATCCATGCCGTGAGTCGCAATGTCCATTGATTGTCCACCATTCTTGCAACATAGCCAGCCAACAGCCATTTGAGATTTTCAATGGATTCTATGATATCCCTGACTCTTATCTTTTCCCGGATGTACCGAGCTGTCCTGTGGTCTTTCCATGTGAGACCAAGCATAATTTTTTCTTGTGCACGTTGCATAGTTCTCAGTTATACTGGAAACCATAAAAGAGCCGTAATCAAAGGCGAAATAGTGTGTGTTTGTTATTGTTGTTCCGTTCTTACCCTTTTCCAGTGAGAAGATAGAAGGAGCCAAGGTTACGGAGCAGCTGCCCTTTGCGTATCTGTATGTTACAAGTGACATGCATATAGATATATGCATGTTACAAGTGACATGCATATAGATATATGCAGAAGCATTTATGTGTGTAGATTAACTCATAGATTTAGAGAGAAATAGAGAGATAGGAATAGTACGCATTTGGAAAGAGATAAAGGACAGATTCTAGAGTAGCAAATCGGAACTGATAGCAGTTCAGCCTCTGGTTCTAGAGGCAAGTAGGGGTGTTTTGCATCTCTCAGTAAAGAGAGTCAAGTTTAACCGAATTTCTCTTATGGTGTGTGGAAAATCTAGTATGGAAAATGTATCTTTTCAGACACAGGAATCTTTCAGCCTTTTTCACCTTCTTATAACATCAAGGGAGAGACACGACAAAACAAAACATGGATTATTTCATAATCAGATTCATCGTTCTTTGTATGGAACTAGTTTACAAACCTCCACAGCCGCTGCATTTTCCATTTCGCTGATTCTTCATTAGTGACCGAATCTGAACATAGCAGACTTTTCCGGAAGATTTCATCGACGATGTCTGCGCTAAGATAAAACGTACACACCAAGAAATCATGCAACCTAAATTTTGGAACATGGCAACCGGCCCAAGTTACAGAAGATTAAGGCAAGAAGTCCTCCTCACGATTATCCAACATAGTCAAAATGTCGCACGCTATTGTCCAGCAACAGACCCAGCTCTAAAAATGTAATTTGTATCTGTAAAATACGATTTCTTATATTGAACATTCCAGAATTTTGGGAAGTCCAGAAACTCGGTCACCTTCGATACCATGCTCACCGAATAAATGACCAAGTAGTGCAGAATGTGCAAACACCAACATGTACACATACAACAGTGGGAACTTCTGCAGCCGACAGCTGACCCTAGCCTTTTCTTTTAAGTAACCAACCTCTCTTTGAGATCTGATCGAGATCAGTGCTATTATTTCATAATAGAAGTTCTGATCACATTTTGAATGTTATAGTGTTTAACTTCCCTGCTTGAACTACTCTCTTTGGAGTGCTTCATTCTAAAAATGAAATTTTCATTAACTTCGTATTGTTCAAAAGGAGGAAAATTGGATGATACGCAGGTATTAAAATTATTTCTATCAAATATGCAGAACAAAATATTTATGACTGAGCCTTTGAAGTGTTAAAAAAGATAACTCATTTGAACAACTCATACAATTACATTCTAAAAATCAACGAACATTTTTGAAAAAAAATTCTGAATGAATTTCAATGATATTTTGTAGAAAGGTGAACCATGGTCCAACGGAAAATTATTTAGATTTAAGGTTAGATCCATGATATCTCCACAGTTACCATTCTTCATCGATGCTACATGTCCAGACAATATCTCCAAAATTTCTCAATGAATCACACAAAACATTTTGTTGCAGAGTAGGCCATAGTGATAAGAGATGAATAATTAAGTCTTTGGTCAGATCCAGAAAGTTACCTCAGCGTTGTAGCAAGATATAAGCAGATTTTCATCTAGTTTTTAGAGATGATGCCATTGGAAGGGTCATTTTGTCCTTGAGTGCTTTTGTGCTTTTTGATTTTGTTGATAACTCCTAGGTTTTATTGTTACCGTTGACTTTCATCTGTTTTTACCTTATGATAATTTTCAAGAACAAGAAATAAATACCGGTAGGTTGTAGCCTAAGCTTGTGCATAAATTTGCTAAACAGAGTCAAGTAGGTTCTCTTTTGAATTGACGAATTTGAGCTGATCTCTTAACAATACTTGGGTTTTTATGACACATTTTAAGTGGTGGCGATAATTGCTGTTATAAAACTTGAGAAACGTTCGAATCTTACTGAGGATTTCTATAACCTTTAAGATATTTGTAGCATATTCATAGTGCAAAAAGCGGATCAATATTTCAGGAGAGTTTAGATCATCCATTCTCCCCGACGAACTTAGAAAATAAACAGAGTGCTTTTTTTCTTATTTCTATGTCTGTAACAACATTCTTCCAGTTGAAGGTAAATATTTCCTTGGTGTCACCTGAAACGAGTTCAGTAGTCTCTTTTCTAAAAATAATATCATCTCATAGAAATTCATTAATATCCCTGACTTATTTTCACGGTAAATAACAAATATATTGATAATCTTCGGTCAGTAGCACTCTGGCTGCTGCGAGGTCAATTCTAAGTCCAACTTCTATTCCGTTTGAAGATGATCATTCAACTAATTTATTGGAAGAAAATCAGCCCAGCCTATATCAACTTGTCGGTTAGTTAGTCTAACTAGTGTACTTCAATGTGGTGTGGCTTTCATGGCTCTTCATGGACACAGTGTGGAATTCTATGTTAAAAAAAAAGAAATACGTCTGCTTAGTCACTCAATAAAAACCATCACATATCCGATTTATTTCGACAGCATGCTGCATAGGGAATTATCAAATCAGAAATTGGGAAAAGAGATGATTAATGAATAACTTATTTCACTCTCATTTTGTTGGATAGAGATCACTAAAAAGTCTGAGCTTCCAAAAACAACCGTAAATGCTGCCGGACATATAATTTGAAAACTGAATAAATGTTGACAATTTTGGTGGCTGTTTTGGTTAATGGTTTCAGATTGAGAACATACGTGCGTAAAAATTATGGAATACAATTCATTGCATATGTTGCAGAAAATAAAATAGCTTATGGTGTAAGTGTTGTTGTGAACCGCCTTTAATTTAATTTTGCGACAGTTTTTGGCTTTGCACTTCGTATAAAAGACCGTCATAATATGTTTGGATGAGGCTGTAGAATGAATCAGATGAAACATTCAGGGAACAACGAATAACAAAAAGAATTAGTTCAATTACCGGAATAAGTCTTGGGAAATAAATTCGAGTTTATTCTTCAAGATCACATTTTTATCGTTTACGTTTATTCATTAAATGATCTTGTCAGTAAAGACATTGATAATATTAATATTGAAGAGATTACATATTCTTTTTTCTTCTATTTCAATGAAATTTCACCTTAAGAAAAATACTGGTCTTCCAATCGAAGGGCCCAAATAACGAATAAATATCACCCTAATATACCAGGTCGGCCTATTGTTTTTAATCATCTTAGTACAACTAGGAGATACTGTCCAAGGGTCAGATTGCCAGACACTATATTTCTCTAAACTGTTTTATTGCCCTCTTACTCTGAAATATATGAATACTCATTTGAAACATCGGAAATTAATGAAAAATAGGAAAACTTAGATTACAGATTAAAAGGCACCCAAGAAGTGAATGCTGCCAGTAATGCTATTGCGAACATAAACTGAATGAAAATCAGTTCATATATAGCTACGATGCAGATAAGATAACACTGAAAAAAGACCTCACTCTGCCATACATATGAATAATTTTACCTTAGCTCACGTCACACCATTCCACAAAATGTCATTGAAATTCGTTGAGAACTCTAGGATGTATTGTCTAAACATATACCTATGATGCAGAGAAGGTAACAGAAAAAAATCCCTGGATCCATCCTAACTTTAATCAATTTGACCTTAACCAATGGCCAATTCATTTAGAACTTCTTGAGGTATTGTCTGGACTAAAGCTACGATGAAGATTGATAAATGGGAAATATTCATTCCTAGACACCCATCCTTCCACAAAACATCAGTAAAATTCATTGAAAACTATTAGGTGGGTAGACAAAAAGACAGACAGATAAAGATGAATATATATATATATATATATATATATATATATATATATATATATATATATATATATATATATATATAGCGTCAGATTTCGTTAGCAGAGGTGAGTAAACCATTGTTCTTTGTTCTAACACCAGTCTGGCAAACCATCAAACGAGAACAAAAGTTACATCTGTGCTTTTTTGTTGTCTTCCACTAAGAAGAGAGAGAAAGGGTTAAAAGATAGCTTTAAAGAAAGCAATCTTTTAACCCCTTCTCTCTCTTCACACCTTCTTCCCCTGCTCTCTCTTTCTTCAGGGCCTGACATAATTGTCTCGTATTTCCTTGCATCTTATACTGCATCTACTAAAAACCCGTCTCTGCTTGGGCTTAACATATCACATTACTACTTATGTAGCAATGGCTTGCAATATGTTAATTAGACGTAGGGATGATAAACGCCCCAAGTAACGTCGATCACTTCAGTATGCGCTATTTTACCAATAGTTAGCTAGGGAAATGAATTCATGCCTTTTGCAAGGTCATTAGTGGCCAATTGCGCCTGCAATTGTGTCCCAGCCGGAATTAGAACTCATAATTTACCCCGTTTTCATGATTAACTTTTGATTACTATTTTCTTTCATCTTATATTTTTGTTGCTTTTCATTGCCGCTCTACACATGATGTCAGTCTACGACATTGAGTAAATATTTGGTGTGATACAAAATAGATAAATAAAGTTGACGCTCAACTGAATAGTTCTGTACTCAAGCATGTTTCCCCTTTTTTTTTATAAAAGAAAAGAGTGATCAATGAATAATTTACTTCCCTTATCTTTTGTTTAACGGTGATCACTAAAAAAAGTTCTAAAAAAAGTGTGAATGCTGTCGGACACAAACTAGAAGACCAATTTAGTATAAACTTACATTGTAAATTGAGGCCCCTCTAAAATTTATTCTTCAGGGGATTCTGAAAAGTACTGATAAAAAGTGATATATTAAAAATACCCCCTGACTTAGTTGAAGATAGGTAAAAAAGTATACCTGAGGGGCCTGCATCCATGCACACACAGGCCAACGGAATCAGACACAGAAACAGACATGAAGTCATACAGAAAATTTCCCTCGCTATAACGAAAATAGAATGAAACAGAAAGGGATCCCAACTTGAGTTTTGTGATCAAGTGCCTCGGTGATCATCATCTTTTATTTAGGTAAAAAAAAACAACATATTTGTAAACAGTACATTATCATGGTATTAAGGTTGCTACTTGCCTACTGTTATTTGTATTTGTCTTTTAATAATATCAATCATTTCTTTTATAATTGTCATTTTCCAATTCCATAACATTCATTTCAGTGTGAAAAAAAGTATACAAATTAAATATACAAGCACACATAACTGTCGTGTTTATACAATATCTAGGGTTTTAAACATTTGCAGTGATCTAATAAACATGGTCATTCCTTTTGAAATCATTTACATCTGTTGATAGCAGAAAATATCCCGGTAATAAAAAGATAAACATAAAATTGCTGCTGCTGCTGATAATTTCCCCCCTGCACTATCAGTAGCTTTCAAAACAATCCACATTACCACCGTTACTCACGTGCTGTTTAGTTCTCTTATTTCTTATTACCCCAGGATTTGTTCGCCTGAATAGAAGTAAGCTCACCCCACCTGAAGAATTCCTACTCTGGTTGGTTTTAAGATACCTTGTTTATTTGGTAAGATGTTTTTTTCGTGATTCACTTTCTCTTCTTTGCATGGACATTCAGAGGTGTATTTAGAGATTTGGAAGACAGAGGGACTTGTTTCCTTGAAGCCCCACTCCAACATTTTGTGAGATTGGTCAGTAGAAATGTAGTAGATGAAGTTATATTTATAAAGCTTCCACCACCCTCCGTTGGGGGCCTAGGGAGCATTTTCAAATGGCATCTTTGAACCTTTCAACTAAACATCTGTAGTATTGATATTGTGTTGTATTGAATATTTCTCATTCAAAGTTCATAATGAATGAACTGGGAAGAAATCCTATGTAAATATCATGTCCAGCATAAATTCTATTACTCATTTCATTTGAATATTCCACTCTATCTTAATTCTGTGTACCATGTTTCGGATTCCTAATATACCTTTCTCAAAGCATATTCTTTCGAAAATTACGTCTTGCATAACGTATAATGTTTTTTGAAAATCTCATATGTCAAAAATTGGGAAAAGTGTACTCTTTTCGTGATGTTCATGAAATAGATAAATTACTATATTTACTATAATAATGAACATTATATAATACAATATAATATAACACGCTACCCCTGTTCAAAGATATATTATATTCATACGTATTTTTATAAATACAAATGTCACAACTATAGCGGGGCAACGTTAGTAGTCTAATATAATCTTGAGATAACTATATACAAATGAACTCATGGGTTTTGCCCTTTTCAGCAAAATTGATAATGTTAACATATTCAACTTTTTGCTCTTACCTCTTCTAAATCAAGGTAAATTTGAGAAAATAAATCTTATCTCTCTAGTATAAAGGAATCCATTTAAGTTTTCCGCAGGAACTAGCTGGAACATGCAATTGTAGGGAGGGTTTTCAGCTAGTACGATATAATATCCTAAAAATATAAGAGAGTGTTGTGTATGGTGTTGTGTGTTCATATGTTTTTAAATTTATAAATGAAAGGTGAATGTGTGTTTTTGTGTTTATCTGAGTGAGGATTTTGTTTGGTTTTCAAGCAAAGACTATCGATGTATTCTTGGTTGGCCAAAGAAAAAAAATAAAGGTTCAACTTTGAATCTGGACGTGAGTTTTGCAATTTTCGTTCCTTCCCTTGATGCAGTTGAGCTGCACATACATACAATAAAATGCATTACGGTTCAAGGTTGAAAAGACATGACCCAGGCTAATACGCTTCATGATTGAAATAGTGCTCCAGGCATGAACTTTCTTGGCTTTGCTGCAGACTCACTATTGATCAACTCAACGAATGCATCGTCGTTTGAAACAAAGGAGGGAAAAACAAACAAAAACAAAAAAACCACTGCGATTGATGCCATAGCCGGAAGATGTGGGATCAAAACAACATCAGAAACGTATTTTTATGCACACACACACACACACACACACTCACTCACTCACACACACACACACTCACACACAAACACACACACACACTCAATGAAGATTTTTGAGACTTTTTCATTTATAACAAAAGTGCAAATGACTTTACGATATTGAAACAGATTGATTGAGAAATGAGAAAAATGTTTAAAGAATCAGAAAGAAAAAAAAATTGAACATAACAAAGAGGACGGTTTTTTTCTCCATCTTTTTTCATTAGACCAAACATTGTTTTCTATCCTGACTGAACACAGAGACTTTGTTTCCATTCTACTTTATTTTTGCAATTTATGATGAATGCGTATTTTCACTATAAAGGTACCTGTATCTTTGATGTCTTACATTGTCATTGTGCTTTTTTCCCCAATCACCCAACCCTGGATTTTGCTTGATATCTTTGGTAAAAGTGCTATGACCCAGAATGACGGTTCAGAATAATTGGTAACTTTGCATCTCTTTGAACCCAAGTGAATTTTTATTCCTGCTCAAGTGAGGCCTCAGTTTGACCTCTGTTTGGTATCATATAAATAGGTTATCTTTAACTTAAGGTAAATTTTGTTACTAAGACGTATAAAAGAAGGCATGTGCAATTCTCTTTATGGTAAAACTGGTTGATGATTTTTCGTCAAGTCGAAGAACGGACTCTAACCTTTTCCGACATGTTTGGCAATAATGATCAAATTACATGTTGAATTGCTGGGTTTTTTTTCTGGAATCAGAGCATTGTTTGAATAAATGAGTCGACTTATATGGTGAAAGCATCCCACTTCTGCAGAACTGGTCACCCTGGGTCCCTAAGTTATGTTGCAGGACAAAATTAGGTGTTTTCTGCTGAAGGGAATTTTTATTACTTTTGAAGAGACTACAATGCAGTCCTTGATTTTGTAAGTTTAATTTCAGGTCGTCTAGTGTCATGTGTATTTTGTTACGTGTCACTTTTTCGTATTTGCATATGCGTGTTGTACAGACACTTTGCAGTGAGGAAGAAGAGAATGGACAAACTATCTTCCCTTTTCGACCTTTCTCATCTTGAGCAGCGAGTTATTTCTTCAAATAGCAACATTTGTGCGTTGCTGCTAAATCACTACTATCATTTTTTCTTTGTCGGCGAAAGATCCATAAATATATTAAGGATCGCAGATATTGCCAGCATTTTTATCGTATTTTGTACGTGTAGAAATTTTCCATCAAAATAATTTTTATTGAAAAAAAGAAAAAAAAAACGGAAAGAAATAGAAAAAATAACAAAATAGAAACATGAAAAAGATACTCTGAAAAATGATTAACTCGTGTTGAAGTGAAGAGACTTTTTTTAAAAAAGTTTTGTGGTAAAAAAAGGAATAAGTTTTCTTTTCTATTGTATTCTGTTTATTGGTGACACCTTTACGGTTGCATTTCCTTTCCTTCGAGCTTTGATGATCATTTTTGTTGCATTTTGGAAATGTTTTTTGGCGATGTTACATGGACACAATGGTCATTCGTGGTGATATTGCATAATCACTCTTCAAAATTTTGGATACAGTTTTTGCCTGGCGTGTCACAGATACACTATATAAGGCACATATAAAACGGAATAAGTTTGCGTTTGAGTGAGCATCGCGTTGCATGAGGAAAATTTAATTGATTTCGAAAAAAGAAAGGGTTTTCAACAGCGCTTCACGGGAAATATGTAAACGGAAAAGTGATTTAGAGTTTTGTATTGGAAGTTTGAAAGACCAGATTTTTAGGGTTAGGGTTGCTCACAGACACACTGAGGAATGCATTCGTACACACAGATATGACTGTGATTATCTAATTGTTTTTGATGTTTTTAAATGAATTTGATGCCTCTTCATGTCTTTTTCCAAAAAAATTGTAAAGGAAAGAGAGAAGTGTTGAGTAAATAAAAACGTTTTTTTTGTGTATAGGATGAGAAGGTGTGTTACAACATGAGAGCCAGTGGGAACTATTTGATAGTATATTTCATTTTTATTCTTAAATGTTTGATTTTAGATATTTCTGACTGGGTATATATGAACTATATTTACATACTTAGCCTTCAAAGATACGCTACTTAATTTGAATCCAGACATGAGTCTTACGTATTTTGCTCCCTTCCTGATTGAAGCTGCGGTGTGCTTAAGTACAATAAGATCCATGTCCCACACCATTACAGTCTGTCACTCTATAAAAAGTACTTAAACATGGGTGCAGCCCAATCAAATATGGCATACCCACTCATTGGACGTCGGGGGAGTTTTAAAAAATGATGGAAGTTTTATTCAAAAGGGTTTTTAGAAGGGGGCTCTATTCAATATGTAACTATCATAGCAAAGTGGAAACCGATATTCTGCCCGTATACGTGGGCCCCTGATCCCCAAAGCGAAATTGTGACCGACAGAAAAACAGATGGCGTAATTAACTAAACAAATTCAGAGAATATTGGTTCTGTGACGTCTGCGATTGAGAAGTATCCTGAATCTATGTTTAACGACTGACACTAAAAGGATGATGATGATGATGATGATGATGATGATGATGATGATGATCCTGGATGAGTGTTTCGAAAGACGGACTCAGCGAGCCGAATTCAGGCTCTGGCTGTGACAGTTTGTGTTCGCACTAACGCCCTTGGGAGAGGCATAAATCCACTCCAAGTTTAGGACCAAAATAGTACGGAGTAAAATGAATGAAACTACCACCTAGTCTTTTTCACACATCATAGACCAAGTAAGTATTAAAGTAAGTAATATTGTGAAATATGAATCCTGGACCGGGACAATTCAATCTGTAGCTAGCGTAAGGGCAATACTTTTACTTTTTTTGTAATTGTTGAAAAATTATACCACGGATTAAATGTACACAGAAGACGGCAACACGAGAAGATATGTTATATTATATTTGCTATGTGAGTAAACTGTTCTTTTTTTCCAAAAGTACGTTTATATATGACCCCCCCCCCCAACACACGCATACAAACATACATGTATGCATACATATGCACATTATAAGTGAAGTGTTTAATAATTGGTAGTTCGAATCGCTTAATATATATCGAGGTTAACAATTATCTTTTGACCGAAAATGGAAACAGGAACGTATTTTACACAAGAATCTCCAGTTCTTCTATGTAAGTGAGTAAATTCCTCCATCGGTAGTCAACACTCAATAGCTAATGCCTATACGAGACGTATCCACACAAAGCAATCATCATCATCACCACCACCACCACCATCATCATCATCATCATCATCATCATCATCATCATCATCATCATCATCAACATCATCATCATCCTTTCAGCGTTCGTTGTTTGACATCGACTATCTCTAAGATTCTCCAGACCTCTCTATCGGGGGCGTCACAGGGCCTGTACTTTCTGAACTTGTCTAATCCGTCACGCCATTTTATTTTCTGCTAGCCACAGTTTCAAAAATAATCTTTGCAGATCCATGTTTTGAGTCGTGATGTCCATCAGTTGTCTGACATTCCTGCCAAATAACCAGCCCATTGCCATTCGCGTTTTCTGATGAACTCAATGAAATCTCAGTTTCTTATTTGCCCTCTTATGTACTACGCTGTCCTGTTATCTCTCCATGTGATGTTGAGCACGATCCTCTCCTGTGCACGTTGCATGGTTCCGAGTTTTGGGGCCAATCTTTTGGTTAGGTTCCATGTTTCAGCTCCGTAGGTGACTATCGGGAAGATACATAGGTTGTATACTCTTCTTTTTAGGACTAATAGGATTTTCTTGCCTTTGCAAGTTGGACTTGTTCTCCCGAAAGCTTCCTTGAGATGCTCATAAAGGCTGGATACTTTCCGGACAGATATCGTTAAACACCTCTACACACTTTTAACGAGGTAACATACGTCGATAAAAAACGTTCGAAATTAATGATAGGTTCACTTTATCATAATAATACGTGTACCATTAATGAGAAGATAGATCGTGAAACAGTCTGATATATAAATTATTCGTGTGTTCGATATAAAACACAAATTTGCTTAGGCTGCGCATAAGAAATTTAATGCAAAGTATAACAATTTGCATAAGAAAATATTTTGGTGAAAAAACACACAAGTTTGAATTCTACCAAAAGATAACTAATGACTAGATTTCATTAGGAGTTTCTGCTTTTATTCATTTTTGAATGAATAATCTGCCATAAGAAAGGTATTATGTAAAAAAAAACTGATGTGATTATCCAAGTCAGTTGATTTAATTTCACGATAAATTTTGAAACAGTTTTGCTACAAAAGGTGTTTACAATACAGAAAGGGTAAATTCCGGAAAAATCAATTTTTTGAAAAATTAGTCAGAATAAATTAGATTATTGCCCTGAATCAGAAATTATAACATGAACAGAATTATTGCACCGTCTAAAATTCTTCAAGTTTTATGAGGTAAAATATATTGTACACATAAGGAATGTAACAGAAAAATATATATTCATAAGTTCTTAAAAAGATTTTCAAGGAATTTAATCTACTTAAAACTGCTTCTAGTGGTCCCCTCCCCCGACACTGTCCTCTTTGTCCTCCTTGAAGTGGGCATAATAACGCTATGTCTTGTTAAAGGTAAAATATCAGGCGACGGGTCCATATAAATGAAATGGAAGAAAAACAATCTATCTACTATCAGTAAATAAGACAAGTTGAATGAACACAGCTTAGACCTTTATCAAAAAGAAATATAGTTTGCTTGTTTCAAACTATCAATGTTTGTACAGACATTCCTCCAACCAGGTCCAACTAAAAGGAATTCCAGATGAACGCCAAATAAGCCCAATTAAGTGCAAAACGTTTATCGTTTGAATGCAACGTCTCTGGATTCTGAGTTAAAAACTTTAAAAAGTGGAATGATCAAACTAAAACTGCTTGTAGAATAAATTTTATTGGACCAGTTCGTAAATTATTCAATCATATAAGAGGAATCGATCCTGATACGAACTCAAATGTGCTAGTGTTGACTTTGTCTAACTTACCTCTCTCAATACTTTAATACATTCAAGTTGAAGGTAGTGGGAATCAGAGTTATGATACCACCAAGCAAAAGATATGTCCGTCCCATATTTCATATCTGATTTTATCCCTGACGATGCTGTGAACACCGATAACGGTGCTGGGAGCCGGTAAAGCTTTCAGGCAACTTTGATTGACATCAGTTGTGACTTATGCACCAGACACCTTTTCATGGGCAGGCATGACAGGGTACGACTCAACACTCCCAATGGTTCGCACAATTCAAAATATAACGGCCGTTCTTGCTGGGTCATCCGTCGCAAAATGCCCAGCCACATCATTCGCTTTGGGTTGAGATGATGTGCTCGAAGGTTGACTACCTGAACAATAAACTAAGAAACCAACCGTCCCTGCTGGGTCACCGATCCCAGAAGGCCCAGACACACCACTTTCTTTGGGCGAGGAAAATATGCCCCTACAGCGATGACCCAAATATCCTAAAATTATCACCAAGAAAACAACATTATACATCGGCACCTCGGACATCAGAACACTCTCCAACCGACATGCTCCTAAGTGACCTTGAAAATGAAATCAAAAACATCAAATTGGACATAATCGGTATTAACGAATTGAGAATACACCGAGAAGAACCAATCGACTAAAGAGCAAACATCTTCTTTTCAACTACGGAGAAGAGAAAGTAGAATAAAGCGGAATAGTCTTTTTTGTCAATAAAGAACTAAGAGACAACGTCTCGAACTGCATAGCCAGTGTCAAAGTACAAAAATCAGAGATGCAAACTGAAATTCTACAAGTCTACGCTTCCACTTCACAGTCGACGAAAGAGAAATTCTACAAAGAAATGAAAGTTCCGTCGACAATTTTGAATCCAAAGAACGGAACGAAAGACGTGAAGATCTTGTTAACTTGGCGACATTCAAAATCATGAAGCCCTTCTTCAAGAAAAAACCCAATGCAACTTGAAAGAACCCCGAAACAACAACGAAATAGACTACATCCTAACGGGCTAAAGCGACGCCGTCAAAGGTATCTAGATCCTCAATCAAATCAACATAGCAACCACCTAAATCCTCCAAGCTCTAAATAGAGGTCAGATATGAAATTCTCATCGAACCAGAAGACAACGACACCAACACCAACAAATTCAATAACAATTTAACAGCCTCTCTAACTGAAGCCACCATTAAGATTACACCTAAGAGCACACAAAATATCAGGTAAGTCACAGATGAAATTAAAAATCTCAGAGAAACACGCAGAAATCTCAAGCCACCGACAACAAGAAGACAGAAGATTGAAGCAACCAAACTAAATAAAACCATCCAGGAGGAACACAGAGAAGAAAAAAAAGAAGAAACACGGCAGCAATCATCGACACAATTCAAGAAAAAAGTAGGGATATCAAAGCAATAAACAAAACTCTCACTTCAGGACGGAAACGAATAACTGTACACAACCAAAATGGAGACCCAACAACGGACGGAGACCAGATCGATAAGTTCTTATTGAAATTTAGTCGTAAGCAACTTTTGAGTGGTTAATTCACTCAAAGTAAAATTGAAATATGAAAGTAAATAAAAAAAGTAAATAAAAAACCCCGTTCAAATTAACAGAAAATTAAGCTTTATTTACGAGACAAAAGTTAAATTTTCAAGTCCTCCCAAAATTTCATCTCTGAATGATAATAAATTGATCGACATTTTCCTCATGCCAAAACGCCAATCAACAAATGATCTTACGCTAAACCAGACGACGTCTAGATGTTCATGCCAGAACGCAAACAGCAAATCAGCTTCGCCAAATAGTCCTATTCTGACAAGAAAAGCAGTTCTAAAATATTCTGTAAAGTGGATACACTTACACTACCCAGTGTTGTCTCTAAACAAAAAATAACTTTATTTAGCTTGCTGTTTGAGAAATGTTCATCATAATCATCTGACTAATCTAAAATGAAATATGTATTGGATGTGTCTTATTTATTTTCTAAAAGCTTATTAGAATAAGGTTATTTCAGTGAACGGATCATGAGCCAATGGAATGATGTACTTATTTTTGACCTTAGAATATGTTCTAATACTCATGTCACATGGCCTCAAAATGTCTTTTTAATTAGTCAAATTGAAGGATTTTCTAGGAGTCCTACAGAACCATGAACCCCTAGCTACATATATTCACTGTGTTCACAGAACAATATCCAACATTGATGGGCCGATTCTTGGTTTTTGAGTTGGTCGTTCTGAGCTCAAAATCCGCCCCTTATCATGGGGTAAGGAAACATTGGTAAAGTTTTTAAGGTGGATATAGGAATTTATTTCACTTGAAAAGTTTAATTTTTCTCCATACATTTATGTATTCACTTATGTTTGTTCTCACAATATCCCTAAATGTTCTCAATTAACTTCAACAACATTTTGCGGTAGATGAGTCCTAGACTGAGCAAGAATTGATAAGATTTTGTGGTTTATCCAAGATTTTCGTACAGTTATCTCCCATGCATTGTGAAATTGTAAAAACCGATTTTCATTTAGTTTTAATGACAATAGCGTTGGTAGAGTTATTCGTTCTCTAAGAATGTTCTATTTCATTCTGTTCTTAATGTTTATGTAGAGTTTTTTTTTACTGCAATTGTACCTGGGTTAATTCTGTATGAAATTTAGTTTTTTTTTCTTCAGCGAGAATGCAAGATCCATACGAGACCCAGAAAATTCCGATATCCCTGACACAAGAGTACCTTGAGGCCTTTCGGAAAGAAACAGACCCAGTAAAATGGAAAATCAAAATGAAGAACACAGTTTCCAAAACCTGCAACTACACGACACAAGTTCTCTTTAATATGTTACCAGTGGTGTATGTAATACGAAATTACAAAATAAAGTCCTTCCTTATAAATGATATCGTCGGAGGGTTAACTGTCACCTTTATGCAGATACCTCAAGGTTAGACATTTTTTAATCAAAATAAAAACCATTAGCAAAAAATGTTTTAAAAAGTTACGTGAAAAATATATATCTATTTCTTGATGATGATTCATATTTACTTTTAATATATATTGAGTGAACGATAACCTGAATTCGCAGTGGTCAAAATCAAAAGCTGAATCTTTGTACAATTGAAGAAATTTATCTATGCATGTATGAGTGTGAGTATGCCGTGCGAATACTTGACAACTGGCCATAGTACGAAATTGATATTTGCCAAATAAAACGGTCAGCACACAAGAGGTACAGTTAGGTTTGAAGTTTATTTGGATTAGCAGTTCTTGAGGAATCTGATAACAAGTAGGATTATCTAAATTTAGATATAAATTATTTACATCGGCAACACTGAAGAGAAATAACCAAAAAACTAAGAGGTCCTACTTCCGTATGATGAACAGAAAATAATTTCACAAGGCAATTTCAGCAGACTGTTCCACATAATTAAGTCCAGCCTTATTCAGACATGCACTTTTCGAGGGACACAGCCCTAGTCTGGTGAACTTGAAAATATGATAACTCTAACACCTGAACAAGAACAAAAATAAATCACCATTTTAACAAAATGGATTAAGAGATAACTTTCATTAAAAAAGAACGCTTGAAGTGACTGTAGTGATAATTGTAGCAGGAAATTTTGGATCGTGGGGGCTCCTTAAGACCTCACCCTCAAATATTCAATAAAGGCCCACAATGACATTACTAAGGGTCCGTTGGCAGAGAGTCGGAGGCTTGTGAGATTGCTGTGTAAGTCCACCTTTCGAAATGCCTAGAAGTCCATATGAAAATTAGTTTAAACATAGAGGGGTCCTTGCAAATGAAAGGATTGAAAACCACTGATTTCGTAAATTTTGATGAAAAGGAAAAATTTCCATATATAGACATGTACTATCATTTAATTGGTGATGCCCCCCACAAAAAATTGACACCAAAAGAAAAAAACTCAAACTCATTTAAAAGATAATTTTACTCTGTTTGTGTCACAAACAAGGGAAAAGATTGAAGAAAAATCCGATACACCGTATCGGGAGCGTTTATTGGCCCCTTTACCATAGACCTGATTAGTGACAATATATGGATTTTAAAAGTCCAAACGAACAAATAATTTCATAAATCAGATTATGAACATTTAGTGCAACCTCTTTTGGAATGGTAGTACTGATTCCAGTTCTGTAAATCCCTCAAAGTGGCCGACTCTACAACTATTTTAATCAGGGCTGACGGTGGATTCCGTCCTGATGTTAAAAGAGTTGACGACTTGAAACATTTAATAGGATAAATCTATTCAAGGTATTAGTCGAGATTTTTTACCGGGAGTATAGTTATACCAATATTACAACGATTTACAGTGATCGCTTACTTGGTATCACTCACTTCTAATCACCAAACTGTGATATTTTCCCTTTTTTAAGGTTACAGTCTAAGATCCATATAATATAGCTTCAAAATTGAATTCATTGACTCAAAAAAGTAACCGTATACTTTATTTGTGTTGATAATTTTTCTTGGGAGCTATTACCCGAATTCATAAAATTGCTTTTTAAAAGAAAATATAGGTTTCCGATTTTAACTCAACTAAATCATGCCTATATAAGGACCACCCAGTAAAAAGTATAAACACAAATGCAGAATTTGGTTTGTAGTTTGAGACAATACATTCAGTTTCTAAAGTTGCACTTTATGATACAGTAGCATTTTACCTTTGAAGGGGCTAATTGTTCAACGATTTTCGTCGAATAAATCTTAGTATGCGATTGATGTTGATTGTTTTTTCCAACTCCCGAAACCTTAGCTACACCCTTATGTATAAAATTGATTTTTGTTGATAGATTCAGTTCGCTTGACTTTTAATATGATCACCTTGTCAAGTATTCATTTACCATTTTTTTTAATCAGCTTGACGATCTTTTTAATCCAATATGCACACCTCACCTATGAATTAGCTTGGGAAAAGGTATAGTTCAACTCTGACTGAGGTAGTTTGTAATCACTGCGAATTTGATTTAAAATTCATGG
This sequence comes from Thysanoteuthis rhombus, assembly GCA_963457665.1. NCBI lineage: Eukaryota > Metazoa > Mollusca > Cephalopoda > Oegopsida > Thysanoteuthidae > Thysanoteuthis > Thysanoteuthis major. The sequence goes on from OY735231.1 coordinate 1,207,781, forward strand.
GAGAAGCCTGAATCGATCTCTCCCATTAGATTACATGACTGATTACTCCTAGCAGCTGCTACCATGTATTCTAGTATAGACATTTACAGATTACTTAGAAAATAATTTGGCACTTTTGAGTAGCCCTGATGCTCAGAGAAATGACATGAAGGGCCCAGCTTTCTACCTCAAGGATCATTGGATAATTTGAATGTTGTGACTTCTACTGAATAAAGGTCTATTTGTACATCCCTGGGAGATACTTGATTTTTTTGTTAATGGAAAAGACAGAATATTTGTATAAAAGTGCTGTATACACACACACGCCTGAACGATGTTGAAGAGAGAATTCGTAAATGTAGTAAATTAGCTAAAGTTAATTTGTAAGTGATAACGCCAAATTCCATTTTATTTTGATTCAACCTTTACTTGCATAAAATAACATAAAAAACAAAGGTTAGTAATATGCTAAATGGACGAATTTATTTCAGGAATGGCATATGCAATTGTAGCAGACTTACCCGTCGAAGTTGGTCTCTTCATGGGATTTTTCCCCGTCCTCTGCTATTTCTTTTTGGGTTCTTCAAGACATTTGTCCTTTGGTAAGTAAAGCAAAATCCATCCATTGATTTTATCCTTATAAATACAACGGCATTGCATCTCATAGAACCTTTGTAACAACTCTGGGGTCAGGCATGATTTTAGGGCCAAAGCATCATTACTAATATACCAGAACGCCCCAATAGTACTTCATGATATCACCGGGCTTTGTTGGTTCTCCGTCTCAGCGTAGAGTGTCAGATCCATGCAGATGCAGCTTTTCTCCGATCTTGCTGCCTCTTGATATTCCTTTTCTCTGTTTATGACAATCTGTGTCGAATCTGGTATGTTGAAGAGAGTTGGAAACAAATCTTCGGCATCTGACTTCAATATTAATTATATTAGTCGTCCATTCCTTGTCTCATAATATTGATTTTGTAAATCTTCGTACTTTCAAGCTCACAGTGAAACAATTAGTGATATCAGCACGACAAAATATAACGGCTTTATTCAAATCTGGTCTGAACATAACTTGGGAAGGTACTAAAGCGTAGAAACGTACCGGTAAAAAGTAATAGTAAAAGTCAAAATTCAGCTAAATTAGAGAGTGGTGTCAACCATAGCACAATGGTTAGCAAGCTTGTCTCGCACATTTGATCTCGGCTAACATAAAGCATGTAAAAATTGCTCAAATGGAATGGCACATTTAATTCGAATACCAATACCCTAACCCTAACTTCCAACCGAAACCTCTGACACCAAACATATAAATCTAACCTTAATCCATACTTTAAACCAAAAATAACCCTAAGCCACGCCGTAACCCTAAATTCTTAGCCTCTGTATCAATTAAATCTTATTTGCTCTTTTAGACCATTGGCGTTTTAATTGAGCTCTATTCACTTAGTTTTTGACTTGTGCCATTTTACAAATGCCTTTTTCTTGTGACATTTTTACCAGGTACCCTCTCATTAGCATTTTTAATTGAGTACCATTTCCCTGATTTTTCAATCGTGCCATTTTACTCCTTCCAGTTTCCTGTGACATTTCACAATGTCATTTCACAAAGCCATCTGTACCGGAAACCTTTGCAGACAAATTCGCTAATGTAGTGAGTTCCATTTTCACGAAGACTGAGCAATATAAATAACCATGATAATGCCAGGAATATTGAGTTGCACTGATGCTTGATAAACACTAATTTACCTTGCAAAAATATTTCTCTATATCTGCGATGATTCTTTATTTGAATTGGAAATGAATTCAATAAAAACTTGGTTAGTTTGTTGCCTTTTGAATCTGGGTCGTAGTTTTCCTAAAATCATTGACTACGGACTATTCTTTTTTCGGTTATTACATTCAAAACTTTATTCTGAATTCATTTCGCTTTTTGTTTATCTTGTTTTGCAGAACCATCGGCAACAGTTGCGTGAATTTCATTTTTTCATAAAATTTGGTTCTGTCACTATTCTTTCGGCACACAGTTCATTTCAATATTTTTCATACGTATACTTGAATCAAATAATAAAACAACAATAAAGGATATATATATATATATATATATATATATATATATATATATATATATATGTGTGTGTGTGCATGTGTGTATTTGTATAAATGTATACATATATATATATATGTATATGCATACATAAATATCTATAAATATATATGTACAGATGTGTGTGTGTATATATATATATATATATATATATATATATATATATATATACGTATGTTTGATAAAGTAAGGATTAGCTGCACACGAACATTTATGTTTCTGTCCTGTTCGGGCTTCTTCAGGCAAATTATTTAGTTTATTTTAGATTCCTAAATATTACATTTTGGGGCGGGGTGTGTCTATTTTTCTATGCCGTTAGAACTTAGAAAAACCCTTAGAAGTGAAATATTACATAAGAATATCGAAAACACCCTTTAAACTCAGATTAGCCAATCATATGTCATTATTTCCAAACAAAAAATATAAAAACAGTATATCACTGTCGACATATCATTGGAGACTAATTGATAGCAAACTCAAACCCACAGTACAATGGAAAATATTGAAACAAATACACATATGTCAAAATATTGAAAACCATGTTACATATGCCTAAATGAGAAATTTGAAATCCTCATCTTTGCCGACAGAACAAAAAAAACAAAAAAACAAAATCATTAAACAGAAAAATGTGGTAGCGTTAAAATGCTGTCATCACTCACAATTCCCATCAACAAACGTAACTTAATATTCCACCTTTAGATAAACCGAAAATCAACCATCATGGATATCTTATCTCCTTCGTTAGTGCCATGAGCATAAACATTATTTTATACCTCCAGTTACTTTAAAGAACAACCCAATCACCATAATTATCTTAGACTTGCAGAAAAAGACCAAACTTAGAATAATTGAATTAACAACTTGAAAGGAAACCCTAACACAGGGGAACAGATTTAAGTAAGAATAATATACTTTCAGATAGGAAGCACACCACTAAGAACTGATGGTTTAACTACTCACTGATGAAGGAAATGCTTACCCCACATTCTCCTAATTTATAATTCATTACTACGAACAGGCACAGCATACCCATTAAATAATAATCAAACAACGGAAAAAAGAAAGAACAATACATAAAAAGAATCAGAAGATCCAACAACCTAGAAGAATAAACACCTCTGCCTGAAAAGTCCTGAATAGGAATCTTAGATAAACTAAATCATTTGCCCGAAGAAGCCCAAACAATGTGTTCGTGTAGCAAACCTAAGTAACCGTTTCAGGGATGTGAAATCTGATCAGTTATATTAACATTGCACACCAGAAGTATTGATCAAACACTACCTACTTTTCAGCGATGATTTTGATACATAGCTTATGTCATACAACATGTAAGTATTATATATATATATATATATATATATATATATATATTACACAACACAAATCAGGAATGCAATATGATATGATATAATATCTGACGCGATAGGTTTATTTCAGGAAATGCTTGATACATCCCACATTAAGTTGATTTAGAAAAGAGTTCAAATATGATTAAGGGCTCGCTACACAAACATATTTATATTTAAGCCCTGTTTGGGCTTCTTCAGACAACTGTAAAAGTGAACACTAACTCTGGAAAACAGATTCATGTAAGAATAAAATACTCTCAAAGAGGAGACATGTAAGAAAGCACTAATGCTTTAACAACATAGTGATAAGGAAAATGCCAACAGTTTCCACTGCTATCAATAATTCATAACCATCTGTAAGCAGAGTAACTGCACTAGGTAAAGCAGATAAACATAATATGCAATGAGCAACCACTAAACAAAGTAACAGAAAAAAGAAAAGGTATATGAAGTGAATAAAAGGAAGACCTTACACCCTAGAAAAATAGACCTTTCTCACAAAACACCTTTAAAGGGGACTAAAATAAATCGAATTATTCGCCTGCAGGAGCCCAAACAGGACAGAAATATAAATTTGTTTGAGTAGCAAATCTTTTACTTCATCACTCTCTTACACACACACTCACACGCACATGCACACACTCACACGCACACATTCACACGCACACGCACACATTCACACATCCCCCTCTCTCTCTCTCTCTCTCCCTCTCTCTGTGTACGTATATATATGATTAAAATGAAATATCTCTTTTATAATTATATCGAAGATGACAATGTAAATTTTCCATCATTTCTTGTTTATATGCAGGATGGAAAATAATTTCTTTATCGCGATTTTTTTTTCACCTTTAAAACTTCACCAATTTTTTTTCTGTCAACAAAATATTTTTTTCTAAAACTATATATGATTTATCTTTTCTTTCAAGGAAATATGTATTTATAATGAAATATTACAAACAGGAATAGTTATTAAAATATATTTTTCACCCTTCTAAGAAATGATTTTTTTAAAAGTTTAAACAAATAAAACATAATGTAAAATATGCATCGGAAATATTTGAATAAGAGAAATATTTTTTTTTTTTCAAGAAACAAATACAATTAATAAAATCCACTAGACCAAGTTTCATCACTTTTTTAAATTTGAAACAAGAGCAGTTGATTATAATAAACAGTCTATAAAAATAATTCTTGTCGACGGCCATTTTGTTTGAAAAATTCTGACAGCATTTTTTATAACTGATTTTGATTTTTTATTTAATCTATTCAAAACAATAAGATATGATTTGTGTATTTACTGCTGTTTCTTTCATTGTTCCAAAACAGTTTAATGAAAAAACAAAATATGTAAACGCGTTTGATCTCCCATAACATAAGTCGTCAATCGTTTAAATCGTTAAAAATGTATGAATGATGAAATCGGAAAATGGCTGACCACCTCTAGCCACAATGCTCTGTTCATCTGATAGTGATATACATTATTATTTTTTGAATTTATATTTTATTATAGGTGCAGTTGTTGTGATCTCGTTGATGTTTGGTAGCTTGGTGGAAAATCGTTTTCCCTCGACTGATAATTTTTCAGAACTAAACAATCAGAGTGCAGCATTTGGTGACAATCTTTCATCATCAAATAAGACGGTGTTTCTTTCGGAAGACATGTTATCCAGAGAGAAGATTAAGTTGGCAGCAGCCATTACAATCATAACAGGCATTACACAGGTAGGATGTCTTTAGTTAAAACTTTGACAATCACTGATCAACAAAATTTTAACTTTTTCGTCTCACAAACGTAAACAGATGGTCGTTAAAGTAGATATCATACTGAACACGAATGTTTTGAAAAATTGTAATTGATAGAGAAAATACAATTACCTCTAAAAAGCACACAGAGAGTGCATAGCTCTGCAAACACCATTGTCGTTAAAGATAATTATATAATAATCTGCGCCCAAATTTGATCATTTTTTTGTAGCCCATTGCTCAACCATACATAATGTTTCATCTAAATCTATTGAAAATATCTGGATATCGTGTGGACAGTGATAGAATTTTGAAGATATTATATAGTGTTGACATATAATTATGACCTGGGGGTATTTTCCGTGGATCCTTTCAAAACGTAATCGTTCCTTTCATTGCCCGTTATCTACAGAATTCCACTGAAATTCATCGAGAACTTTCGGAGATATTGTATGGACAAATATGACCACTTACGATATTACTTGTTGTAGACTTATAATAGACTTGGGGGAGATAGCAGTGAAAATTTCAGTCCCTACTTTCGTTGCCAATTGCTTACCCTTTGTGCAAATTTTATGGAAAATCACTGAAAACCTTTGGAAAAATCATGCAAATAGTCATTAGCGTGAAAGTAAATGTATGGAAAAAATTGGAAAAATATCCTTCCATCCAGAAAAAAATTCTTAGATCTACCTTATATTACAAACAATTCTTCGGTTTACGTTGTCCATCATTCCACAAACTTACTTTGAATTTCATTGAGTACTTTTGAAGATATTGAGTGGAGAGACAAAAAATTCAGATACGACCTATCTAGAAATGTATGATTTTTTACTTTATTTGGTCTTAGGGATCGCCCTCTTTAGCGTCCAGCAGTATGGACAGTCGGACATGCGTAGTTAGTTTAATTGGTGACTGGCAACGCCGGTTAGAAGTAGCAGACGTGGTAGTTACCTCTTCAGTCTCCAACAAGCGTTGCCGAAAAATGGCCGGCCAGTCAGCCTAGAAAGGTGAGCTCCTTTTAAATCTATTTATCTTCATGTGAGCTAGCAAGTCTTCATTATGAGAGAATATGTCTTATTTTGTTAAAAATTCTGGGTAAATTTAGTATTTCAAACCTCTATGATAGACATGAATAATCTTATCTTTAGTTCATACAAATAGGATGCTAATGATATGCGAGTATACTGGAACAAAACACAATGGGTAACACAGAAATTCTGAAAACATATTTAGATGAATACATATATACTTCGTTGGCAGATACAGAATAAAAGTATGCAATTATGTTAGCAACAAGACTGACCACTTAAAAATAATCGACTATTTGAAACCTGAAACTTGTTGATATTGTTTCAGCATTCTTGATGGTTGCTCCTAAGAAAATTTAATTTTCCGGTCCTTCATCATGCCCCCCCCCAACCAGTTTTCACCATCGAGTATTATGACTCAGTGGTGGATAAACCATTAGGTTCAGTATGCTTACAGCTAAATACTCGGGAGGGTGTGGCTCTAGAGCAAAAAAAAAATTTGATTGTATAAAATGGTTTGAGTTTTGTTTACATCCGGGATATTAATAATGCTTATTTGTTATATTCTTGTCTATGTCTCTGTATATTGTTATTTACAATTTGATTTCTCAGTAGGTAGGTTTAAACTTGGATCATCCCGCTAAGTGTCATATTCCAGTGCAAAACTTCCTTGACTTTCAGAGTTAATATAAATCAGAAAGACAAAAAGAATTAATGATATTTAGCCCAGCCAACGAAGTTGACGGAAGTACGTTCATGTATTCACCAGAGTCTGTCTATCCACATAATAACTCTGAAGGTTTTCAATGAATTGCTATCACATTTTATGGAAGAGTGGGCTAACAGGGAATCAGGCAAACTGAAATATACATTTTTATATTTACTCCCTTTGCATCGTAGATAAATGTTTGAACTGGTTTGTTTTCGATTTTTTGGGACAATGGCGTTGAAAGAGTTATGTGCTCTCAGATCCAAATGGCTGCTAATAAATAAAAAAGAATGAAACAATCTTTATTTTTGTACTCGAAAACTGAATTTTTGCTAAGGTGGGACACGTGACTCTAATATAATCACACAGGCGATACAGTATAACGTAGAGGTCAACACGTGAGCGTGTGAACAATGTCAAAAACTGCCTATTCCCCGAGCCCAGTTGTCACGACGGGCGCCGGGTGATCCAAAAATCTCCCCCTTTACTTTGATGGGGAGGTGCTGCTCCCTAAGACAAAGCTTGTATATTTTTGAGATCGTCGAACGAATCTTGGACTGGGGATGCATGTACACGTTTGAGGCAAAGCTACTGCGTCAATGTTTCAACATCGGGATAATCACTTGTTTTCTTTCTTTTTTTCAGATTATCATGGGCATTTTTCGGCTCGGTTTCCTCATCAAGTTTTTATCCAATGCCATTATCAGTGCCTTCTCGGCTGGAGTCGGTTTCACTATAGTTATCAGCCAATTGAAAAATATTCTAGGCATCTCCATCTTACGTTACAGTGGTTTTTTAAGTCTTCCCAAGGTAAGTCAATATTTAATGCAATGCTGATTTCTTTCTGTGCGTATCTGGTCCTTGCATATATCACGAAGATTACTGAAGAATGAATTGGACAGAACTTTCTGTGGCTTAACTCAGTTGGCATACTGATGGTCTAAAAATTATTTATTCACTATCTGACACTTGATGTCCAAAATGATGGCTATATTTGATTAATTTTGCTAATGCAATTACCTAATTATATCTCTGTATCTAATTAAATCGTCCCCTAAGGAAATAAACTCCAACACAAAAATGAAAAAAATAAGTTTCTATGGGATTTTTCCGACAAAAAATATAGACACTCTTGGCGTATTTTATAGGACGTTTTTTCTGGACATTTGAATTTCACACTTGTCCCAGAGGAGGGGGTTGCGATATTGAAGGTCAAATCTCAGTAAAGAAATGTAAATATAAAAAATGGATGAAGGAAATAGGGGGAATAAAGCTTAAAATGTTAAGAACAACTTCATATCTTTTTGCAACTTAGAAGGAAAAATCTATGAAATTTCACTCTCTTTGTCCCGGCACTTCCAGGAAGGCAAGATGTCTTAGCCATGCTCCAGTTGCGAGGCCTGAGAACCGAAGAGCCCTGTCCTTGTGCAAGCTAAGCATGGTTGTAAATGACGGAGAAGTAGGACAATTTATTCGACCAAGCCAGAAAGCGATGAACGGATGCAGAGCTGTAGTGTTTGCCCTGTTTACGCTTTGCAGAGTCAGGAATAGATAAGATAGAATCAAATAGTCTAAGCAGGGACTCTAGGGCGATATTCTCACTCTAAAATGTAACAGATATACAGTCAAAGAAACATAATAATATATGATAAATTGATTTTAGCTTGCCTCGTTGCTGAGGCAGATGCATACTTTATTTTCGAATTGGTAGGTTGGATTACTGCCTGACCCTATCTCAATATATTTTCAGTATTCTCCTGGAAAAGCATATTTCTACCGTTTGTAAGTTCCTATGGCGTTCTGGTGTCATCGTCAAAGTTCCGGAAGCATACATCAAGATAATCAAAATGTTATCAAAGAAATCTGTCTGTTCGTAAAAATACGCTTCTTTCTCTGAAATTAAGTTTTAACGATGGCAGTTCTTTTGTTTATATTTTACTTATAGTGTCATGTAATATAAAGCTGTCAAGGTAATTAAAGCGAGTCATCTGTTCGATCACTCAGTCGTCAATGTACTATAGGCAGCAGGAATTATCCTGCTGTTTTGATATAACCATATGTTTTGTGTTTCTTACAATTAATGGTTGGACCAAATTCTTCATTTGCCTATACTACTTCATCTGAGAGGGTTTTATGGTCTTCTGCAGAACCTGCTATTAGGGTGGCATCATCATCATATTTTATACTGTTTGATGCTCTCACCCTAATCCTTTATCCCTCCTGGATTTTTGAGAATCTTTTCACGATATATTTTGAATAATTTCAGTTAGGCAATGCTGGCCTGTTTAACTCCATTGTGGATTCTAATCCAACTGCTTGTATCATCATTAATCTTTACCGCTGCTATTTGATTCCAAATTTCATTTTGAAGAATAGGTTTGTCTTTTCCTTCGCTCTTTAGTTTACAGAGGATTTAGATATGTTTTCATGAAAGAATTCGTAGTATAAAAATTGCATTTCTAGTTTATTATTCCTATAAAAAACCCTCATTGCAGTTTAGAGGTTCCTGATTCTAACTTGAGTTCAATTAATCTCAGAACGATTTTCAACAAATTCTGTTCTTCATATGATCATATGATTTTCACATTCAATAGTGTCATGAATTTTTCGCAATTATAGATTTAGGAAATCGTCAAGCAATACTCAAGACTAATATAAGTCATTGAACAGTTATGCATCATGTAGAGGGAGATTTTTAGAATTTTTAATTCAGGTATGCCTTAAGGTAGGTTCTGGATGGTCCTAGCGGGTAACAACACAGGGAATGAGCTTGGTGAGGCGAGTTCAATCTCAGACTGAATGTTTGTGTTCACCTCGCGCAAAAGCCTATGGGAAAGTGCTTGCCTATTCTTATTCTATTTCACATATTTCAAACGGGCTGACAGATGTAGTAATCTGTTTTGCAGCGCCCATGCTGGATTGGCCGTGGCCATACCTGTAGCCAGGGCAGTAAAGGGGAGGATATGCTTTGAGCAGAAAAAAGAGTGTCTATCTAGAATTAAAATTTAAAAACCCTTTCTTCACTTGCAGACGCTGTACGCAGTTTGTCTTCAGCTTCCGAATTGCAACTATCCAGAACTCGTCTTGTCTCTTGTGACGATTGTTGTCCTTTATACAATCAAAACTCAAATAAACGAACGATTTAAACATCGACTCCGCATTCCTGTTCCCATTGATTTCATATTGGTAAGTGAACGTCGTTCTAGTTGCTTCACAAACATTCAACATTTGTTCGTTTTTTTTTCCCGAAAATATTTCATAGAAACTCATAAAAACGTGATTATGATCATTCTACTATTTAATCTTCATTAGATGAATAGCTGGGTTTCCCTGCGTTGCTTGGGGGAAAACGCCGAATCTAACAACACTGGGAAGTAAATGATGTTTTATTGTCATTTTAAGAAATCGAATAAGGTAGGGGCATACCAACCGGCTCAACCAGCACACACTCCAGATAAGCCAGTGCACACCATTGGTTAGGCATCGTAGCCCCTCCTAAAACCTTAGAATGATTTTTCTAAAAGTGATAATTAATGTTTTCTCTTTTAATTAATGTTTTCTCTTTTGACGTTCATAGTCTGCACGTCAAAGCAGACAGCTGGATTTGAAGGATGATGCCCCTCTTTTCACGTTTGCTGCCCACTGCGGCTGCAGCCAGGGGGGGGGGGCAAAAAGAGGGGAGACATATCGAGATTCAAACTCGAACCTTTGTTTTTCTTCAACTTTTTAACGACTAAAAAATATCTTCTCAGAGAGAGTGAGAGAGAGAGAGAGAGAGAGAGAGAGAGAGAGAGAGAGAGAGAGAGAGAGAGAGTTCAATGTCTTTCTACTGCCAGTGACCAGGGCCTGGCTGCCTAGCGGCCTGTAGGCCCCCGTCTTCCAGGCACTCTGGTATCTCTCACTCTGTCTAATGCTCTCCTTGGTCTGATGACCAACCTTTGGCCCTTTTTAAAGGCACGGTCACTTTTCTTTGACTATCTCTTTTACAAAATTAACTCGCTCTCTTCTTTCACCAGATACCGGAACTAAATCATCATCTACCATTTTCTTTTCTATTTTCCCCCTACTTTCTTTCGTTTCTCATGCAACTGAATTTACAACCCATCTTTCTTACTTCCACCGTTAGAATCCCTATACACCACCACTTTTATATCAAGTCATTTTCACTTTCTTTCTCCTAATGTCTTCAATTATGTGGCTGTGACTAGCTATCTATCTGCAGAGGTCCCAAGCGACCATGCTTTATCTTTTCAATAAATCTACTAAGAATGTTTCCATAGTCCTTTTGGTGTCTGAAGATGGCTACTCTGTAACTTATCTTTGAAGAAGTATTTTAGTATACTTCACTTACACCCACGCCTAAAGTATATTCAACAAAAAATACTATTTGAGAATAAAATCAATTAATTGTCACCGCCAGCCCTCATATTCTGTCAGATTTAAATTGTACCCATATTTAATTTCTGCGATTAAGGTAGATTAGTGCTTTTGCTCCAAGAAAAGACATGTTTTATTGTCAGGTTTGGGTTAGATTCCTTGAGAAATACTGCCAAACTGGCATAAAGACAGAAAGAAAGAGAAATCAAAATCCATATTTTTCAGGGAATCCCAAATGCAAATCATAAAAGGCCCTTTTGGGTTGATTTTCTATGGTCAGCTCGTACGCAAATCCCTCTCGAATGAACGACTTTTTGCAAAATTCGACCTGAAAATGCGTATTGTAGATAAATTGAGACGTGCTGATCCCGAATGTCGTTCTCAACTTTTTGAGAATTCAAACAAATATACATGACTACTTTAAAACATACTACCCAAAGTGCCTTTCTATAGCGAGTTAAATATATATGGAGGGAAGAAAAGAACTAAAGCTTTCAGACTTGTAAAAGAGGTTCTCCTTCATTCTCAAACCTTCAAAATAGGGAAAAGTCTCTTTCTATTTTTCACATTTCAAAGAAGCAAAATTTTCCTTCACTTTTGACCCCGTAAAAGTAGGGGAGAAGTATCCCTTACTCATTTTCTCCTTTAAAGAGGAAAAAGTTTCCCTCCAACTTCGAACCCTCAAAGGGGAAAAAGTTTTTTTAACTTTGACCCTTGGAAAGAGAAATCTTGAAGAATAATATATAGACATGAAAGATAGGAACTGATTTCGAGTGAGAGTAACTGTTTTTTGTCATGATTCAGATAAAATGTTTGACCCCCCAATATCAGTAAGTCCAAATGAATGATTTTAATAACCTCTGTCAGGTGATATTGTAACTAAATGAAACTGAAAATAAAATAAAAAATCTTCCCCGTTGAAATTTGAACTCAGTAAGCAACTACAACCATTCGGTTATTGAACTGTCTTGCTTTTAAGCGAATAAGTGGATATATATATATATATATATATATATATATATATATATATATATATATATATATATATATATATATATATATATATATATATAAGCTCACGGATAAATACAGAAAAAGAAATGTAGAAAAGATCATTTGACCTCAAATGTATATATATTCTAATAAATGGTTCAAAACCTCCACAAACGATGCTGATTCAAAATATAATCATAGTTTTACGGGTCTTACTGTAAAATTTTTTTAATCCCTGATGAGTAAAACAAAAGCAAAAAGCGTTTTCAGACAACCTTTTTTTTTGGAGCACACGAATGCAGACTCGATAGAAATCAAAGAATCTTTTTTTGTGCTAAATTCCACCTGAAAACATAAGCCGTGGATAAGTTGATACCCACTGATTTCGAATATACCTTTGTTTTTCCTCTGTAATGAGTAGGATTAGAATTCCTGCGAGTCATCGACTACGTTGTATCTTCGTTGGTATAACAGCTGAGGCTGTTAAACTGGGTTTCTCTATGCGCTGTTTACTCATTGTCTTAGATTGCCGACCTGAGGCAGTAAAAAAACAACTAAACAATTCAGGTAGAGATAAATCGTAATCAAAAATTGATTATGATGATGATAGTTGGTCAACAAGATTTTATATTACCTAAAGTATATTCTTTGAAACAAATAAAGTTAAACATTGATTTTATGGACATTGCAAACAAAGCAAACCTAACTGTCTCCTTTTATTTCATTTGTAAATATATATCCATACAAAAACACGTTAAATCAGTTTATGACATAGTAAAAACTTTTTCCGGTAAAAATTGTAAGGTTCAACCTTGCCATCTAATCATTTCGGCAAGTGGAGACCCTACCACGTTGATCACAGTGGATCGAGAGCAGACAATTTCGATAAAAATTGATTATTGTGCTTACAACTATGGTTCTTGAACCATCGGCTAAGAAAAGGAGATCCCAAATGGAACCTCTTTGAAACCCTGGAATTGGTGCTCCTTTGTTTGATATCTTTGAGTTGAAGTAAAGTTGCTTTGACATCCGGGTATTCCAAGGTATCACCAAAGACGTTAATGTAAATAATTCTACTATCAATAAACCTCCTTTAATCTGTACTATATCTTGAAGTAGTGAGATATCCTTCTCTTTTGTTAGTAAATACATAACTGATGTATATTCCTATACACGTCTATCTAGACCAGTGTTTCTCAAACATTATTGTATGGCGGCACACCATTTGACTTACTCGGTAAACCACCTGCAAAAATTAGATGAATTTCGCAAACAAATTTCAATAGTCAATGCACCAAATTTTTATATCTGCATACTGATATACATACTTATCATACCCATTCCATTCCTTCATCGCTAAGAAGATTGAGATCTCCCAAAATTTTGTGATAAAATCACTAGTTTGGCGATTTTGTGGTGAATGTAGGACAGACATAATGTTTTTGCTGGATTTGTTCAAAGCTTAAAAACAAGTTTGTTTACGGGGAAAAATGTACGTTAAACATTTGGGGACAATAGTGGCATGATATTGTGTTTTGTACAGATTTTCAGAACCCCCGTAGTAGACTAATGCTCGAAGATGTGAATAACCGTAGCCAGTAAAGGTGGCAGAAGATTTTATCTTATCTATTCTTTGTGCGTGAGTCTATATATTTCAACGCTCCTGACCATACCGTTTTGTTTACAGTCTTGAAAATTGGCATCTATCGTCAACTCGACCCCTCCAAAAAAGCTAAGATTCTCCAGAATCGAAATGTTTCTAGAGGACTTTTTAAAGCTCTTTTTCTGATGTTTTCCAGTAGATGTCATAGATAGAATTTATTTGGACCATATTTATTTTTCGATGTATATTTTTAAATGACTTCAAATTTTAATACTACGGCTGTGCTACTATTGACTGTGATTAAAATGTTTGTTTTTCTACAGGTCGTTTTAATTACACTGATATCCTATGCAATGCAGTTGGAAGAAAAATACAATTTCAAGGTTGTGGGCCAGGTACCTCAAGGGTAAGACTTGTTTTCTTTCAGAAGTAAAATCTATAAATATCCCAGCCTTTTTATTCATAAATCAGAAATTTCTCTGACCATGCAAAATTTCAATATTTTAGTTTATGACATATTTTCTGATAGTTACCATAAGTGAACAATAAAAAATTCATGTGATTATACGTGAAAAATCGCCCAAACGTATATTGTTTATTAGCTGATCAGACCGTAACGGGCGGTTTTCAGCTATTTCGAGCAGAAAGACTGCCAGGGTTAACTGAAACTCAAGTGGTTTCCAACAAGTATAACTAAGTATATAAGTATATTGGACGAAAAGAGTTCAGTTCAGCATCATAGATGCATTGTAAATTTAGAACCACTTATAAAACGTTTAAAACATTTTCTTGTGTAAAAACAAAGTAGTTGAAGTTCTTCCCCCAGGTTCAATAAGTATGCATACTAAATTTGGTTGCACTACGCCAAAGCTGTGCTGATGAACTGAAAGTAAGGTTTCAGTTTTGCAATATAGTTACACGGCTTTTTTTTCGTGAATTTATAGTAAACCCTTGAGGTCCATTAAGTATGCCTACCAAATTTGATTGAAGTTCATGTTGATGAACATAATGACAGACAGACCGTAGTTGATTAAGTCGACCCCAACCTAACAATGGCATCGTATTAAACCGAACGATCCGCGTTTTTTACACACACACAAGCACAAACACACACACACACACACACACACACACACACATATATATATATATTTATATACATACAGTATATGTAGTACAAATCAGGCTAGCAGTATAACATAATATAATTATATATCAATAATATAAAGCCACTTCGCCTAATGAGGCCTGAAGAGGGCAGAAACATGAGCTAGTCTGTGTAGCGAATCCACATTCTATTATACACACACACACACACACACACACATATATATATATATATATATATATATATATATATATATATATATATATGCATTATATCATTTGAAACCCTATTTGAAATGACCCCCTGTTGTTATGGGCCGGGTATTGGGTAAAGAATTAAAGAAATTCGGGCCAACGCCTTTCCGTCTGACTGTTTAGTCAAGAGCGACACAACGTTTAAGTGGCTTCTTTACTGGTCACAGGTTCGATTCAAGCAACAACCCTATTTTTTAAAAGTTGTTTATACATTCTACTCTATCTTGGCCGAATGACTCATTTCGAATTCAACTATTGTATTGTGTTATATTCTAGAAAGCTTTACAGCTTTGAACGATAAACACATTTAAAAAAAGATCTTTCTCAAAGTCATGTATTTGCCAATATCTCTTAATGTAATTTTTTTTCGGTATTTTTTAAAAACTTTTGACATATACTTTGTTATTATGGTACTATGCGTAAATTTTCTCTTGTCGGTATATATATATATATATATATATATATATATATATATATATATATATATATATATATATATATATATATATATGTGTGTGTGTGTGTGTGTGCTGATATCTAAGCCTTTTGTTTGTTTATCCATGCTTCTTCCCAGCTAAAACTACAAAGTGTATCGACTTAATATTCTGCTCGTAGAATGAGAAGAGGCCAGCTTCCCAGAAAGGCAATATGAAGTTAACTTCGGAGGTCGTTCGAGGTCATTTTTAATCCCAGGTCATAAGGATTTGAAAGAAATGATTTTGTTACAATAAAATTGATTTTTATTATTTCGTCTTTGAACATTTCCAGTCCATGAAACGATAGTAAGTATCATTACTATCAGTATCAGTAACTAAACTTACACGTACGCATACTGTCTGTGCAAATTCTTTATCCTCTTCAGGACCTTTCTTCATGGTAATATTCTTCCCATTAGCAAACGGACAACATGTGTTGAATACCAAAGCTGATTTTTTTTATTTTAACCTGATTATTCCGGAATGAGTTGTTTTCAAGATATCTGATTTTATTTTGACATTTGCAACCAATGAATATTTTGACAAATTTCAAACATCAAATGCAAATTCACGATATGTGAGCCTGCAGTTGTCATTTGCATTTCAATAATAGTTTCTTTTAGTCGACATTAAAATATTAACAAACTGTTCTCAGGATTGAAACTAATGGATTTATTTCCGCAAATATTTCTTTTTCTATTGTATATTTTATGAATTTGTATTCATTCCAAGCTTTAAGCAAATTTGTGTAATGTTGTGTATCCTTACTATATATATATATATATATATATATATATATATATATATATATGTGTGTGTGTGTGTGTGTGTGTGTGTGTATGTGTGTGTGTTTCTTTTGTTTTGGTTGTATATTTCATGAAAAATCCCTCTTGAGTTAAGAAATAATACAATTGCATATGACCAGAATTGACCAATATGAATAATTAGGGGATAGGTACACGCCTTCATCACTTAATAGCTAACTGCTTTGACAATTATTATCATTTTTATTGACGGATGACCTTCAAAGTCACTAAAATCTTGAAGGATGAAGTACTTGAGTCAGGTCTATCTAATTCTATCTCTCTGACCCTGATATACGTAGTTACAATCTTTCACGTGTCATGGTGCATTTATGTAGCGATAATGAGTTTATTAGTTATAGTCCAAGAGCCAGCCATTTTTTGGTACCGAATTTAGTGTCATTAGATGGATCCAATGATGCATATGATATGATAATATCAACTATTCACGATAAATACCAAATGCTCAAAGGTCACAGTTGAAAGAAGACAACACCTTTAGACACATACCGATTGATCAAGTGACAGTAAACAAATATACATTGACACAGTGTGATCGTTCACGATTGAAAAAATGGTATATATTCTAAGAAAAAACACAATGGGATCATTGACTTGATTACAAATAGACAGAGGATCTAGTTTCTCTGAAGTTCATGTGCAGACAAACTTTCTTGCGTTACGATTCAGTTCGTCTAGCATTATTTGGAGATCATGAAGTTTCTCAGCAAAGGACGATGGCTTCAGCAAATCTGAAGTTACTTTGGTATTCGCAGTCTGTTTTGATTCCCGAATTTTCTGTTCAGGTTTTGGAAGGTTATCTCGAGCCAAGTTAGGAGCTGGTAGCACTCTGCCTTACCTGTTTTTTGAGCAGAAAAGGCCTAGAGTCTTAATGTAGTCCAATAATGGAAGTGCTGTGCCAGTAGATATGCTCTCCAAATACCTTAACCCAAACAAATTCACACGGAGGCTATTGTGAACCAATACTTACTTATTCGAAAAAATGCACATTTTGCCTAAAAGACACAAAACGTCCATAAAACATAAACCCATAGTTATACGAAGTTATCGTTTATTTTGGCTAAGGGTCACTGGAGAGAAAACCTAAAAAACTTTGAACAGATTAACTGCAAAAAAATTAGGGAAAGCGAGGATAACCGCTAATCGCTCTGTAATAATATGAAGTTTGCTTCAATTTGTTGTTTTGCACTAAAACCCTTAAAAACAATCTCAGAGAGCTGAATTTTTGATACGTTGTAGCCAAGACATTTAGATTTAAATAGATTGTATGTAGAATGTAAACTAATGTTTAATTCAATTTGCAAGTTCAATTATTTATGTATACATTGAACATCATCTGATGTTGGCATGCTATATGTTTCTGGAAATCTGTATGTTTGAGTTGCAACACTATGATACAATTTAGCGGTTAACAGCTATCTCTGCTTCGCTAAATCTTTATCAGTTTGACATTTTTGTTAGTTGTGCTATCTACTGCTTGGAGTCCACTACATTCCTCGAATCATAGTCATCCTTTGCCCCTAATTTGGTACTGATATTTGAAATTTAAGGTTCTCACTAAACGACTATTATTCTAATATCGTCTTCATTTCCATCAAGTATACTTGACTGCTCTGCCATAAATTGGTGACTCTATTAAATCACCAACCACTGATTCCATCCTTAGACTTTTTTATAAGGTAACATTTCTGCTCGATATTTCGTTCGCGTGAGAATTAAAATTGCGGATCTGTGATTTTAAGAACCCTATCTTCAGTGAGTAGATAAAAATGTAGAGGAAAACATTGAAAAGTGATCAAATGCAACATTCAACAAGGAAGTTAAAAGAGACCCTTAGTCGAAACACTGTAATACAAACAACTAAAATGTGATATCCTAGGGTGCAAATATAAAACAACGGATCATCTGGAAAAAAAAAACTCATGGAAATTGCCTAAAACTACCCCCCGGCACTTGACTAAATGTTCTGCTCACGAACACTTGAAAACAATTCTACTTCATTTTCTTCCTCTCTTTTCTCCTTTTCTCTAATGTCAAGTTCAGTCGTTCTCCTTCAGCGATATATTTATGTTTCACCCCGAGTCTTTTGCATACCATTAGCCTGTCTCTCTCTCTCTCTCCTTTTTTTCTTCCTAGTTGTGGCATTTGCGATGCCTTTATGTTCTCAGAAATTCCTTTCTACCTCACTTTTTTTTAACATAAAATTCTTCTTTTTGAAGTCTAACAGACGGAAGTGAGCAGACAGGTGGCTTATTGTAATGTACATTGAGTTCTTTCTGAGAGCACACTGACACAAATGCAAGCGGACAGAGAGAGAGAGAGAGACAGACAGACAGACAGACAGAGAGACAGAGAGAGAGGGGGGAGTGTGTACAAGTTAAAATCCTTTACCCTCGCTAAGTTTTTCGGATGAAACTTAATTGCTTCTTATAGAACTTAGCTTGAAATAAATTTGGATTGTTCAAACTAAAGTTTTAAAATATTTCATCATGAATGAATAAATGTGTTTCTTTTTCTTTTCATGTCTTTCAGTCTACCGACACCATTTGTCCCTGATCTTTCTTACGCCAAAGATTTCGTATCCGATGGAATATCCATTGGTATTATTGCATTTGCTTACTCCATCTCTGTGGCTCTCTTTGTTTCACGAAAAGAAGGTTATGACATTGATGCAAACCAGGCAAGTTGAATTGTACTTTACCTCCTAGATTAGAACCCGTCCTACAAGTGAGGTTCTTAGTTGATTTCTGCTGAAAACTTAAATAAAACCTTTGACACCAAAAAGAGATCATGAATTTGAACGTATTATTGAATCGTGTCTTATTCAAAAATCATCATCGCCATTAACTCTTGGATCACACTTAATTTCAAATATTTATGGATTTCACCATGAGAAAATAAATATATTAGAATAAAAAGTTCATCACAGTGATTAAGTAAAATAAAACAATTTCGATTTTTTACCAAACGTTTCCCTTTATTTCACTAGAACAGTGTCAAATATTCCAGAAAAATCTGATTTCACATGAGGGAATTATCTTGTTTAGGCTATCTTCATTCAGTTTGTTTTATTCATTTTTCTAATTTTGGATGAGGTTCTACAACCTCAAACATATGACAGGCACTAACAGTACTTGGTGCCTTAGGCGACTGACCGTGTTGTTGGTAACTTGAACCGGCCATGATTAGAATTCTGTAGACGTTCAGAACTCCTAGCGACTCAAACCTGGCATTGATTCTCTCTCTCCCCCTCTTTCTTCTCTTCCTCTCTCTCCTGATTTTCAATTATGAGCATGATCATGCACTGTTTCTTTTTATCTTGGACGGAAATAATTTTGTAAACGGATAATTTTTTCATCTTTCTAATGGTATAAAGATCATGAAAATTTGTATGAAATGAAAATGTTTTTCTAGTCTCTAGAGTTGATCTTGTAAAGTCCGTGAAAATATCTGAACTTTTACGAACAGAGAGAGAGAGAGAGATATGAACAGATTTAAATGAATTTATATCAAAGAGAAATGGATATTTACTCGATGAACAATTTTGGATAGATAGATATAAGCAGATTCAGATAGATAGTTATGAACGGATTTGAATAAATAGATATGAACAAATTCAGATGGATGGATATGATCAAAGTTAGATTGATGGATATGAACATATTAAAACAGACATAGATAAATATGAAAATTTAATGGATAGCAATGAACCGATTTTGATAGATAAATATATATGAACGGATTGATAAAGTTGAACAGATTGAGAAAGATATGAATAAATTTAGATAAATCGATGGATAGGCAGCCAGATTGATATTAACAAATATAGATTTATAGGTAGACTGATAGCCTGACAAACAGATAGATATGAACATACTCAGATAAATAGATATCAATATATTCAGATAGATAGATATGAACATATTTAGATAGATACATAGATATGAAAATATTTAGATAGATAGATATGAACATATTTAGATAGATAAATATGAATATACTTAGATGGATAATATGAACATAATCAAGTAGACAGTTCGATAAATAGAAAGTTATAAACAGGATGATTTTGCGTTGTCCACTAAAATTGCAAAGATCTATAATAGATTTCCGCAAGTTCTGCTGAATAATGCAGTGTTTTTTTAAAAAAAATATATTTCAGGAACTATTTGCTTATGGAATTGCAAACGTTGTGGCGTCTTTTTTTGGTTGTTTTACGTCAGCTGGGGCGGTATCTCGAACCACTGTTCAAATCGGATGCGGCGCAAAATCCCAGGTAAATAATCTTCGAAATCGAAGATATCACTCAATAAATAACTAAAATATCTTGACCTCTTCTCACTTCAATACCGGTGATCGGTCTCAGAACATATCTTCCCATTTCACTTGGATGTTCAAGACACACTTTTTGTTTTTCGTTACTACAGATGTTGAGGGGATATTTTGAGATCCCGCTCTAAGAATTGTCTTTTTTGTGTAATCACTTGAGAAAATGTAATTAAGCTCAAAGATACCATTCGTTTTTCAGCATCTATTCTGATTATATTCTCCATATCAATCCTCGTTATAATTAACCATCTATTTATTCAGTTAGATTTATTTTTATTTTTATCATAAAAGTTATAAGTTTCTGGGGATGATAAATGATAAAAAAAAGCATTGAAATCTAGACAAAATCAATGATATTTGGTTATTTTCTAAATGCCGCTTAGGAGTAATTTTTTACCATAATTACTCTCGTCATTGATATTTGGAAACCATTGAGTTATATTGACTGGGTCAAAGATTTTAAGCTGGAGGTCCAAGCGGAAGGAAACATTTTTTTAGAGACGAATACATTCAAAAGAAAAATTATTTCAAATATCGAAAATGAGATTATGATAAGTAATCTGATATTTTCCCTTCTATTTGAGTCCTAGCTCTTAAGCACAACGATTGAAAAAAGATTAAAGTTGAAATTTAGCCGAAGAAATTTACTACAGAATCAATAAATAGAACAAAATTATAAAGAGAACGTCATCACAGTCAATAATTGAACAATCGAAGCATCAAAATTTGATCGAAGGATGAATATGATCAGAATAAATTTCATTTATGATATCATCAGTGTTTTCAACCGGAAAACGTTTAAGATGGAGTTTTACAAAAAAGCCTTCACCGAAACATCTGGAGAACATGGATGTTACCAGTAAACTTGTAGAAGGGCTATAGCGAAGTACTGATGCAAATTTTCAAGTCTGTAAACAAACTGGCATGGCTGTGAACACACAAACGCACAAATTATAACACGTATATATATATATATATATATATATATATATATATATATATATATATATATATATATATATATGTATATATATATATATATATGTATATATATATATATATGTATATATATATATATATATGTATATATATATATATGTATGTATATATATATATATGTATATATATATATATATGTATATATATATATATGTATGTATATATATATATATATATATATATATATATATATATATATATATATATATATATATATATATATATATATATATATAAAAGGATAGAATCCTTCGCCACCTTTGGTGGCTACAGATGTTTAAAAACATATAGAAACATCTAGATTCTTCAGAATTTTTGATAAACCTATCAAAAAAGGCATCAGGTAAAAAAAGGCTGGGTTTTTTTTATAAATAAAAAAAAAAGATTTAGAAGGGGACCAGTCAAGTGTTGATGTCAATTTGTAGACAAAACAGTCAGGAACACACTAATAAATACACAAACACATGCACACGTTGGAAAAATGATAGAATCCCCTCACCACATTTGATGGCTACGGTTGTTAAACACACAATCAAAATAAGCCCCCGACCCCAAATAAAATAAAAACACTTTAAAAGGGATTTAAGGGAGTATTGATGTCAATTTTCAAGTCTGTAGACAAAAAGCACAGGAACAAACAAAAAAAAATTAAATAAAGCCTAAAAAAGATTAAGAGTGCTTTATTCCAGAAATAAGAAATAAAAAAATTCATTTTTAGAAAGGGTTTTGTGGAGTACAGTTATCAATTTTCCAAATCAGTATGGTTATGTGCGCTGGAACAAACACGCACACACATGCAGATAATGAATGCGTTTTTTAGGGTCAATTTATCAAGGTCGATTTGAAAATCAAACATATCGTTTCTTGAGGTTATTTTATTTCATTATGTTTTTTTATTTATGGATTTCCTTTACATATTCTAAAAATATTGATTGTGCTTTGTCCAGCAAAAGGAGGGAATAAAACCCCTTAAAAAATCTGCACCTTTTTTCGTTAATGAATTCATAAATTTTCTTCCTCAGGTCTGCAGTTTGGTTGGAGCCATTTGTATGCTCGTAGTCATCTCAGTGGCGGGTCCGTGGTTTAAAACTCTACCAATTGTGAGTATTTTACAATCTGATTTGCCACTGAATTCTCTCCCTTCTTCTCCCTCTTTGCTTAAAACTTTAGAAATTAGGAGTATTTTTGGATTTGATTTGCCTCTGAATAGTCTCCTTTCTTTTTCCTCTCTACTTGAAAACTGTGGATGATGAAAGATTTGGTTTGTCATTGTATACTTTTATTCCTTTTAAGCTTCTACTT
This sequence comes from Thysanoteuthis rhombus, assembly GCA_963457665.1. NCBI lineage: Eukaryota > Metazoa > Mollusca > Cephalopoda > Oegopsida > Thysanoteuthidae > Thysanoteuthis > Thysanoteuthis major. Next base: position 1,230,967 of record OY735231.1, read on the forward strand.
AAAACCTGATTGGTTGGACGGGTAACTTATTGAACCATTAACGAAACAAACTACGAAACTCTGATTCTCTTTTAACCCTATCGTGCATGATTCATCAATTAAGATCAGAACCAGTGAAATCAGTTGATTTGATTTTGTTGAACTATTTATCTCGTCTTTGTGGTTCATTTTTTTATAGCGTTTCGGTCGTGTACGCTCGAGCTTTTGACTCCGAGATACAAAGCCAGGAAGGAATTATCTCCCAAACACATACATTACAAACTGGATATAACGTACAGAGTGGGAGGAATGAACATGCACTACAGAAGCAACTTCCAAAGTTCCCAAACAAACAACACTTGAACAAAGCCACAGGGTACACAGCCAAAGCGTGTAAAGATAAATGATAATGACGAGGGAAATAGTTCGACTAGCCCACATGCAACGACCACTGCTGTGTCTTAATACTCAATTAGCTGTTGATGTAACTCGTGATATCAGGGGGAAGAGCTGTTGTACGAACTCGGGAAAACTGCCATTTACTCTAAGGATCACGTGTATGATAAAATTACACAATTTGCAGCGTGAAGGGGACAAAAAGAAACTGTGATCACAGTTGTATTCCAGAACCAAATGCAATTCAAGCTCGACACATGCAGGCAAGATTTCATCGCTACCAACTGACTTTACCACTACTTCATCATATTCTTACTTTATGGTAATTATTTTCTGCACAAAATCTGGTGGTAAAAGTAAGTATGGTCCCTTTCTGTCTTGGCAGACAATGTAACAAAATTGAAATGGTCTCTCTCGGACACAAGCCTGGGGAAAGCGTATGGAGATCCTTGTAAACCAAAGGAAAGCATACCTGGCTTCTGCAAGGTCATATTCAACTTCTAGTTTTTTTCAGATTAAAATATAATTACCGCCATTTTTTTTATTGCATATGTAAGAATAAATGTGTAATTATATAAAACTAAGGTTGAGAGAAGAATTTCCTCACTTAAATTTGGTAAGGATTGTTTTTGTAGTTATTGATACCGGGTAAAAACAAAATCAATTCTAACTTGGACTGGATTTTGACGACAAGAAATAAAAATTATAAACTATAGATCTTTCTTTACAGTTTCTATCAATTGTCTACCTTGACTTCCACTATTTAAAAATATTTAAATTTATGAATTCAACTAACCTTAGTACTTCGAAGTCGCAGGTTCGTATGACGGACGTAAAACATGATAATTATGGAAGGCTGTTCCACGCATTATTAAGTCCGACCCCTTCCCAAAATGCACCTTTAAAAAAAGGAGTATTGCCCCAATATGAATGATGCAATTATTTCTTCTATATTATTTGCGTTTTAATAAGCTTATCTAAATCGATTGAATTAATTCTTTTTCTACAATATTTTATTTTCCAGTGTGTTCTGTCATGCATAATTCTTGTATCTTTGCGTTCAATGGTGAAAGAAGTTTTAACACTACCCAAACTCTGGAGAATATGTAAATATGATGGGGTATGTAAATGAGACCAAATGTCTCTTTTGATTGTCACTATTACTCCAAAAGAAACCCTTCTGATAACAGTTTAAACCAGCTATCTTCAAAAAGAGTCATAAGTTACCACTCGTTGTGGTCCTGTATCATGGGAAGGGTCATAGACTCAAATAGTGAATGGCAGAGCGATTAACAGTACAGACAATCTAGAATCAACGAGCCGTTGAAACATCGGTCGTGGTTGTTTATATTCACTTTGCAATACTGCCCTTGGGGAAGGTATTAATCCATTTGTTGTCCCTCATTCGCTCAGCTATTGGTTAAATATCAGGAAACAGTGGGCTTTGAGAAAGCTACAATTCTTAGAGAAGGACAATTTTGAATCCAGACTAAGGAGTTGAGACAATTAAGGCGGTTTGACTCAAACTTTGACGTTGTTCCCGTAGCTCCTGCAGCCGAGCTGATGTCAAAAGTGTCGAGCTCTGCTTCCCTCTGCACTATACCAGCAATATCGAATTAGAGCTTCTGTTGGCTGAGCATCGCAGAATCTCAAACATCTCGAACAGGATTATGCCTCGGAGGGACCGCTTTAGAGGCGTTCAATTGTTGATCGAGACAGAAGTAGATCTTATATAACATATTTTTGTCCAAATCTTTGTCTCTACATAAGTTTCTGCGGATAAGATTATTTTGGCTCTGTTTACTTGAAGCCAATATACGTTCAATACGATTAGTATATGCTGCAGTTCAAGGGCTGAATTGGGGTTTGTGAATTCTTCATTGCAGAGTTCCATGCTGTCTATACATTGGATCACAAAAAGGTACTGCCCACAAAAGGTAGCACCAACCATCTGTACTAAATTCGTTCCACGTGCATTGTCCGAATTCTCTAAACTTTTAGATAGCACCTTTCATATATAAGCCTGCCTTCATAGTTCACTGATTTTTCATGTCTGCCGCTAACAATTGCTCTTCATTCTACTTATCGTGTATACTTTTCAACTTCACATCACTATGAAACATATGTAAGCTGACCCCCAATTTTTGCCTGAAAATTTGCATTCAAAATTTCTGTAGTAAAATACATTGAGTTCGTAAATGAGCCCGTAGCCTATTGATAAAAATCATTCATTTTACACGACAATTATTCATTTTTCAATATGATATCAAAAACTGTCGATGCATATAACCCAACGCTTCACTAAAAGTTATAAATAGCGATCATTACGCACATCGGATAAAAAATCTGCTGGTGATAATAAAACCCTGTTAAGCACTCGGCACCAGGACGAATTGTTCTTATAAGATAACAGAAATTAAGCAACGTCGAATCTGGTCAGTACCTAGATAGGTGACCATCGGGGAATATCAAGTGTTGCAAGCAGAACGAAGATTCAACCAGTCTGGTTAACCAGGAGTAGGTTTTTACTAATAATTACTCATGTGCATCTTACCTGGGAACACCTTGATAGTGTGTAAGCGGGGAACAATGACACTGTGGTAAACTACAGACTTATTGAGGTGAAAATTAATTATGTCTTGAGAATGAATTTCTTTTTCTGTATTTTCAGGTGATTTGGATTGTAACATTTGTTGGCCTTATTTTAGCTTCAGTTGGGACCGGACTCCTCATTGGTGTTGTCCTTGGAATCTGTTCTGTCATAATGCGGACACTTCGGTACGGACTTTTTGATAAAACACAAACATTGCATAACTATGAATACCTTTTTTGTCCTCTAATCATTTGCAGTTACCTGTACCCTTTTATTCAGGATCACATGTTATCATTAGTAGAAAACAAAATTGTCAACATGGGTTTTTTTCAGTTTTTAAGGTGGTTTGGTCTGTCTGTACGGCTGCCTAACTGGCTTCGTATGTATGTATGTATGTATGTATCTTGCGTACAGACCACATAAATGGAGCTAGAGGGCTCACAATTTAAGCAATTACTCCTCAACAGGAAAGTTTTTAGTTTTTTCAAATTTCCCCTCGAATAGATTTTCAGTTGAGTTTCATTTTGCTATGTACGTTTATGCTAAATGTATACCTTGGTTTTTCTGGCAGTATTCACGTTTTTCTTCTTGAAAATGACTTTCTTACTGATCACTGCCCAACAAAAGGTGAGATAAGTAACTCATCCATTGATGGATTTTCTTTAAAAATTGATCACCCTCAATAAGATGCGCTGCCAAAAGACGTTGGTCATGTGACAGTTTCTATTGAGTGACTAACCAGATCTGTCAATAGTATTACTTGGGAGGGATTTGTTTATATGTCCTCTCTAAATGTCCAAAGAGTCTGATGTAGAACTATCAATTTCAGTGTGCATACATGTCTGACCCAGAGGAAAGTTTTAAGGTAAAAATCATAATCAAATCAATGCTTACTTGAAAAAGAGCTTAGTTCATATTTGGAAAGCTACCAGAATATTTTAATGCTGTTTCTGTAATCACGAACATCGTCCATACCCATAACCAATGTTACTAAATACGATCCTTGTCGCACATGAAAAATGAGAATAGATTTCATTTATTCATTCATTGAATAAAAATATCTGTATAGGCATCTCCGTGAACGTTTTACGTAAGAAATACGTATTCAACATCAAAATATGCGTAAATTTAAGTTATAAAATGTATGAAACGTAATGAAAAAAGTTTAAAAGCTCACCAGTTCAAGTTGAAAAATCAAAATCAACTAAGAATGACTTCCCGTGTATCTAAAGACAGAATCTCACGTATTAAACTTGGGTATGCTGTTTGTTGCAGTCCATAATAATTCTGAACATCATCCTTTTTATAATAGTCTAAATTAAAATTATTGAAAATACCATGTAGGTACCACCAAACAATAATTTTCACAGAAATTCCATGAATTTTCGTGACTGTATGCAGGTAAAATTCCTATTTTGGCATAATGTGTTCCTTGAAAATAGACCATCCAGAAGTTTTGTCAAATTTTGGAACAATCGGCTTTCTGTCTGATTTTTTAAAACTGAGCAGGGACTGTAATGATTTTGGTATTTTCTCGGTGTTTATTTATATCCCCATAAGAACAATGAGGTCCAATTCTTGCTATTCTACTTAAAAATCAAAAGAAATTGAATGAAATCATGAATTAATGTCATACTTCATGCTACATATAACTAGTTTGTCAATTTAAAACTGTAACACATCGATACATCTATTTTTACCTATCTCAGTCTTCTCATATCTTTTTAACCTTGGAGAGGAAAGATTGATTAAAATCGTTTTAATAGTTATGAAAACGGCTTTCCTCTTCTTCCTTTTTCCATTTCTCTCCCTCTCTCTCTCCCCACCCTCTCTCTCTCTCTCTCTCTACACATATATATGTGTGGGTGTTCGTGTGTACACATATATATATATATGTGTGTGTGTGTTTAGTTATGTAATTTGGAAATGGATATATGATCCGACAGAACGATTTTAAATTGCGTTGGATTATATTGAAAATGATCTCCTGTTATTACACGGTGAATATATCATTTAGCCAAGACAACGTATACAAAATAAACAAAACAAATGTGACTGCTGTAGGAATCGAATTTGCAACTGGTAAGGTAACTGCTTCAACATAGTATTTGTTGGTTGTTCAAATCAATGGTTAGAGCAACGTTACGTTAAAGCATCAACCGTAAATATATATATACATACATATATATATATATATATATATATGTATGTATGTGTGTGTGTGTGTGTGTGTGTTCATTTGTATGTATGCAACACATATTAAACTGAGATTAGCCAACCATACATCATGATTTACAAACAAAGAATACGGAAATTGTACATCATTTCCCCTTCCACCATCCCAGAGTTATTCTTTACTTGATTTCCTCCTCTTTTGAGGATCTCATGGAGATTTGTTGTCCTAGGCAGATGTAGTGGTCTACCTTGCTGAGTTTTGCATTTTCTATCTTGACAGTTATGTTCTTATTCTTAACATGATTATTGCACATGATTTTTGTTTTACTAAAGTTCATGCGTAGGCCGACTTTTTTGCTTTCTTCGTTCCTTCCATTTAGCATTATATGGAGGTTGTGTATCAAGTTATGCTTGTTATAGAAAAATTTTGAGCGGGTCTTGCATTTTATTGCTATTTCATTTTTAAAAATCCTATCTTTGTCGTTGTTTCTACATTTTTCTCGATTGGATCTAACTTTTCATCATATTTAAAGCCTGTTTCGGTAAAACCAGTATTCTTTAGGGCTTCAGTATATTCATTTCTAACATTGTAAATATTGTTTCATTTAAAGAATTATATATTAGTTCAGTGTCTATTGATTTGGTGATCTTTTAAATGATTTTGTGTGTATAGTTAGAACTTGTATGAATATATTTTATTACAAAATTTTCTATATGGTTTAGATGTCACTTTTAATTCAAATAACAACTCCCATAATTCTGATAAACTCATTACAAAATGTTAAAAATAGTGTAATTAGAATTAAAACTAATGAAGAAAGCATAAATAAACCAGATTGCCCTTTGCAAAACAAATCTCAAGTTGAATATTGCATACCAAGCCAGAATAGCAACTGAAAAACCCTTAGAAGTGGAATACTATATAAGATTATCAAGAACACCTTTTAAACTAAGAGTAGCCAACCATACATCTTTTATAAACGAAAAATATAAAAATGGTCCATCAATGTTGGCATATTATTGGAGACTGATCGATAGCAATCTGAAAGCTACAGTAAACTGGAATATATTAAAACAAACGTATATATGCCAAAATATTGAACCCCATGCCACTTATGCCCAAAGGAAAAAATTGGGATCCTCATATTTGCCAATACAAAAAGCAAAAACCGGAATTATTGAACAGAAAAAATAGAATAGTGTTAAAATGCCAGCAACATTGAAAACTTTTTCAATAGATTTTTTGTGTCAATTCAGTCAAAATTTTCCAATATCTATCAATGCCATTTATGTAATCTTCAAAAGTGTTTTTTTTTTCTTTGTTTCCCCTATACTTCGTTATCATTGTACAATGTGTAAATAATCTCTTGTTGGGATCATTATTTATTCACCATGTAACCGTTTCGGGGATTTTGAAAACAAAACAGTGATATTAATGTGGCACCCCAGCAGTGTTGATCAAACACCACCTCCCCTCATTAATTTGTGTTTTGTCATACATGTAGTTTGTCATTTTATATAAGATTTTATTTGTATTGTATATTGATATCATCGTATACTACGTACGTATTTTTTGATACATGGTTTTCCCACGCTCTTCGTGTCATTTCTATTGACTTATTTATTTATATATATTCATATAAATCTATCTATCTATCAATCTATCTATCTATCTATATACATATTTTTATATACATGTATACATACTTATATATATATATATATATACATACGTATATTTTCACATATATGCATTGTATATATATGTATACATATTCATGTACATATATATATTTATACATATATGTATTGGCATATATATATACACACATACACACATATATATATGTACATATATGGATTTATATATATGTATGCATATATATATATATATATATATATATATATATATATATATATATTTGTATATATAATTATCCATATAAATGTATTTACATATATGATTTATACTTATGGATATATCTTTATATATATATATATATATATATATATATATATATATATTATGCATATCATATGTTTGTGTGTGTGTATATATATATATATATATATATATGTATATAATATATATATATATATATATATATATATATATATATATATATATATATATATATATATATATATCCAGGTTGTCAATATCATTTTTACACACACACACACACACACACACACACACACACACACACACACACATATATATATATAGTTTTGCAACCAAGTGCTTTCTTTGGTTGATTTAATACTTGCAAGAACGGTTTTTCTACCAAGAATCAAAATCCTTTTTTCTATATTCACAAACTGAATATGGCACAATGCCAAATTAGGAAAATATTCCCTTTCAATCTTCTCAGTTGGTAGAGCATACCTGTCCGTCTAGAATACAGTCATACGTCGACTTACGCCCGATTGACTTATATGAGGTTGCAGATACGTCTCTATAAGTACTTTCGACTTATTAATAGCGGATCATTGGAATTTCAATCATTGCACGTAGCGTGTTTAACTCATATTTTGTCTTTACGTGTATCGTTATGAAGACTCATGATTTTCTTTTGGTAATCAACTATTATGATCGTGCTATCATGATCATTATTGTCCTTATTGAAATATCTTCAGACGTTTGTTCTTATCAATTAGCTTATTTTCCCGTTTATTTATCTACAGGGTTGAAGCAAAATCCCTTGGTGTAATCAGCAATGCAAGGGTTTTTTTGGATAAGGACAAGTATCGAGGGGTAAGTTAACCAATTCTTTTTATCGACTAACATTAGCAAATTCATATGTCTTTAATGATTACAAGTCGATGACCTGTTACTTCACTTACAGTTATTGTAAGTGTACAAATAAAAACTTTTGTAATATTAAGTGAACAATCGCCAAATCTGGTATATTGTTTAAGGGTATTTTAAGAAGAATTCACCCAACAACTCTTTAATAACATTATGATACTTTGAATGGTCATTACTTTTGATCAATCTATATATGTATAATGCTATTGACTATCATGTACATTAATCAATTATTTTTTGTAGATTGCTCTTTTTCGTTCTTACCTCTCTCATTATGATGTCTATGCATTTCTCTCGTTCGGCTTATATATTTCGAAATAAAGGCCTCTTAGGAAACCTGAAAGACTTCAGCAACTACAGATCGATAAGTCGACTCAACTGCATCAACAAACCTTTCACAAAATCATCACCAGGTAAATCACCAAAACAGTAGATGGAAAACAAACACTGGAGCAAGCTGGCTTCAGAAGAAGCTACTCGACCATCAACCATCTCCATTCGATTAATCAACTAGAAGAGAAAGCAGCAGAATATGAAATGCCATTTGCTCTAGCATTTATTGACTTCAACAAGGCCTTCCACTGGGTTGAAATTTCTATGGTCATTGAGGCTATCAATCTACAGGGTATAGACTCCGAATACATCAGAGTATTGCAACATATATACAGTCACAGCAGCCCCTTCATCAGGATATGTCAAGGCTCGGAGTCCTTTCAGCTCCAAAAAGAGGTAAGGAAGGTAATATCAGCTCATCCAAACTCTTCATAGCCTACTTCGAGATGATTTTCCGAAATCTAGACTGAGAAAATAAAGGAAACTGAAAAGGCGGTGAATATCTGAACGACCTCAGATTTGCAGACGACATCGTCCTTTTTGCAGAGAACATCCACAATCTCAAACAGATCCCAGGTGAACTGAATAAAGAAAGCAAGAGAGTTGGCTTTCTCATGAACTTCAGCAAAATATCGGTCATGTGTAGAAATCACGTCGGGAATAAACACACAGCGCTCAAAATTGAAAACGCAGAACTGGAAAAAGGAGACTACTGCATCTATCTTCGAAAATGAAATCCTCAAAAAGAAGAAACCAAGCAAAGAATCACACTAGATTTGCAAGCCATCAGCAGATCAAGCTCATCCTTTAAAAACAAGAAAATCCCATTAATCCTTAAAAATAGTATATAACCAATGCATCCTCCCGATTATCACCTATGGAGTTGAAACATGAAGACTAATCGAAAGATTGGCCCTGAAACTCTGCACCATGCAGTGTGCACTGGAGAAAAATATGCTCAACATCACAGAACAGAGGGATTACAAGACTGCACAATATATCAAAGAAAAAATAGGAGTACGTGACATCATAGAAAACTCGAATGGCTCTGGACAGGTCATGTTGCAAGAATGGCAAACTACTGATGGATATCACGACTCACCACATGGATCCCCAGAGATCATATGCATAACTGAAGCTGGCAGGATACAAGATGGAGAGACGAACTAGATCAGAAAGTATTGGCTTTACAACACCCATGATAGAGAGGCGTGGCGAATCCTGAGGAAGGTCTACGTCCAACGACGAACGATAGAATATTGACGATGATGAAGTCAAGAAAATTAATGCTGTCTGATGTGACCTGGATGAATTCAGATTTTTAGGCGTCTACAAATAATTTAATAAGGGAGACAGCTCTTCTTTACAATTTGATAACATACTTTGTATTCTCAATTTGTAACAGGTGACACTTCCAGCTGGGATTACTATTATCTCCTTTTCATCTCCTCTCTATTTTGCCAATGTGGACATTTTCCGGAATGAAATTGACAGCAAAACAGAAAAGTTGAGGAAAATGAACGGAGAAAATAATCATTCGAATGATCAAGTGGTATGTATGTATTATCACAGTTGCGTTTTAGCATTTTCTGAAATAAGGAACTGGCTTATACGGTGGAAGAAAATATTTTTACAGATCATGATTATCATGCGAACACACACACACACTCACACACACACACACACACACACCATGTCGAATTTATTAGTGATGGACCCAGTGCATAAGATTGGGACTTTCTATCTTTCTATTTCAGTTATTACTTTCAAATAAATCAAGACAAAAAAGAAATATTCATATAAACATGATGTTTAATTTAAGGTAAAATCCTTTAAGGATCAATACATATGAAGATGTTTATTATTCATTTTGTATGTTTTGAAATTATCTGATGAGCAACATGGCTTTCCATTATTTTGTAGGTGTTAAAAGACATTTCAATTATTATAAATCCTAAATCTACGCAAAATACGTATGAAGAAAAGTTCCATCAGAAAGTCCTCATCGAGTGTTCAGGGATAACTTTCATCGACGGAATGGGTGCAGCTACTCTTCATCAGGTAAATAACATTTTTCTCAAAAGATTTTGACCGTCATTCATCATCATCATCATCATCATCATCATCATCATCATCATCATCCATTGAAACTTTGTTTTTAGATTTTGGCTTTCCTCGTATTCAGTCAGTTTCATTTCGCTTTGTGCGTAACGACCAGGACCGACGTTAGGCACACGCACTGTATGTAACGCATCATGCATCGTTGGGGAATTGATACTTAAGCAGTCCAACAATTTAAAAAGTAATCATGATTCCAAAATAAAATACGTATCAATTTTAAGCAAGGTATTACAAAACATACATAATTTCTCAAAATATGATAAAATGAATTTTGGTGCCGCTGCCGAGAAAAGAAATGAGAAAAAACGTTGAGATGACGTACGTGCATCGCTTGCAGTTATGTTGATTTTGATTCTCGAATTTTTTGAACTGGAGGATACAAATTCGATTCAAGTTAACGAACAGCTACATAAAAAGCCTTGAAAAACTTATTTTAAAGTTTCACTTTTGTTACAAATAGACAAATAAAAGATCTACGAAATGAAAAAGTATTACATCTTTGCTCAGCTTTTCTTTTTTTTGTTTACTTATTCAATTTCCAAGACTAACTTATGAAATGCCGGTCAGGAAGTCACTGGTCATTGACTAAAAGTCATAGAAAAAGTTTTCGTTCAATAGTATTTCAATTTAAAATGATTTGATTTGATTAATTAATATACTTTTTTTTATTGGTGATCGTATACTTTATCTCAAGCCAGAATCAATGGACCCACATAGTCTGAAACTAGTTTACCTGAACCCATGATCCCTAAAATTTTGTACTTGGTACCGGTTCAATATTGACAATATTTTTACGTCCGACGGGAATACAAGTGCAATATATGTAAAAAGTCAACCATAAGCCATGCACTCATTTTCGTTTCTTGAAGGGTTTATCAAACGAATTCGACATTGGGATCAAAAGAAATTAATTTCGTTTTTATTTTATCGTCATATCATTTCCTCACAGACCGGTTGCACATGCTTTCCGGTCTGAATTGCTATAATATTTACTAAATCTGATATTGTTATCGATTTTTTGTAAACATGTTTGAAATTGCAGAATAACCCGTTGAAACTAATTATTAAGTTGTTATTGAGTAAAAAATCTGATAAACAAAAGAGTAACATTTTGATTGTTTTATTTAAAAACTAGTGCACAAATTTTCGCTAAAAAGGGCACAAACTTGCATAGAATATCATTATAACGTCAAAATCTTTGTATTATTATTGAGAATGAAGATCACAAAAAAAAAAAACTGATGGTTTTTTTTCCTCATAGAATAATTATATCTACATCGTAGATTTTTCAGAAAATTAACAGCATAAAAATATATATTTCTAAGTTTGATAAGTATTAATATATTCCTCCTGTTTTATATTTCCTTGGTTTTGCAGTTATATGCTGACTACAAAGAGAAAGGAATCTATTGTTTTTTCTCCGGTATCAACGGTAAGTATGTGATTTAAAACAGTGCTACCATTATAGTACGTGCACCGATGCCATAGGTTGCTGATTCCTTCTTTGCTAAATATATTATTGCATTAGATCGACTGACGGGACGGAGTGCTTTTTTATTCTTCGAGATAATTGAAGTTATCCAACGCGATTAATCTTTTAAGGGAAAAACTGTAAAAAAAAAAGAATAAATTAGAAAATGTTCAGAAACGTGCAACTTGGCAACTTCATTTTCTAAACTTAAATTTTTTAAAAATCAATTTTGGCAGTTCATTTCACGGAAACAACAGGAATAACATGATATTCCAGATATTCACTGAGCCTAGCTTATAAAAGCTCTCCTCTCAACCGCACTATTTTGAAAATCGTGCTTCGAAATCCTTACTTTTGCTTTATTCAAATACCAACCACTGGATTAATGCATTATCTGGCTCACTCCCAGTAAAAATTTCTGGGAAAAAGTTTTTGTGTTGGTCAGTCCAGCTTAGATAATCCAGTGAGTCCAGTTTATTTAGTGCTTTGGTTTTTCCTTCCACAGAATAAGGTTATACAATACTTTAGTAAGGATACGTTGTTTTCTGTTCGATAGCAGCTTTTTTTTTTATTAAGGATGTAAAACGAAAAGGCAGTTAGAAAAAGAAAAACAGTTTCCTTATTTCAATGCCTCAGACCACTTTCAACTGTAGGAGTTGCAGCGGCCGTACTCAGCACAGAAACATTGCATTCTTGTAAAGCATTAAAACCTGAATGCAAATACTGGCGCTATCTTTACTGGTCACTTTTATTTAGGCAATCGAGGATCGAATCCTTATCAGCGCCTGGCAGCATGTCTTTCCTTGGTCAAATGATTTCGTGACGTGCTGAGTCTATCTTTATTCATAATATTTACATGGACTTCAGATAGAGATTAACAGAACTAACAGACAAATTCTTCAAAGTGATAAGTTTTGTTTGAAGAAGACCAGAAAATGGATCGGCTGGCATATCATGAAAGAAAGAGCAATCATGTCAATTGAAAAAAAAAAAACGAAAAATGAAATTATTTTAAGAACTCATCTAAAATTCACAGGAAAAAAATGCGATGTAAAGTTGATGATATTCAATTCTTTCTGCAGACGGAGTTATATCAGTTTTAAAAGCATCTGGAGTCTTCAAGACACTTCAACATGTCATGTATCCCACTATTTATGACGCAACGTTGGCCATAAGTTCAGATGAAAACGTAAGTAAACAGAACTTTTTAAAGAGTATATTTCACAGAATCGGGCATATCAACAACAGGGTCGCATTAAGGATTTGTATCGTTCAATACGCCCCTGAGAAGTGCTATGATTGGTTTGACGTTCGATGACCAGGCGTTTAACAAGAAGTAATGCATTCTCAGGCCGTTCAGAATTAACTGAAGCCAGGCGTATTGAGAACACTTCTCCCTTGCGCTCTGGAAAGAAGTGACTACGGAACATTCTGCTGTCTGCAATAGTAACCAAAGGAATTATTGTTAAGCTTCCTGGTCCCAACAAGAATGTTGCTAACGTCACGTGGGGAAGTCCTCTCATTACATGAAGCCAGCAGATTTATTCTTTTCGCATTTTACTGAACTGGTAGAGTAAACTAATAGATTTAAGTAAAAGCACTTTTTCAATGACGAAGGAGGGGATTTAAGAAGTAAAGCTAGTAGTGTTCATAAACAAATGAAGTCATTCCAATAAAAAAAGCAATGGCAATAATTCAAAATACTAAAGAAATAAAGAAAAAAAGAAAAGATTTCCAAGCAGTAATCCAGGCAAAACAATCGATCTGAATTTGTGTGACCTGGTCACATTTCCGTGTGGTGTCCACGACGTCGAACTTGGGACCAGCGGGCTTTACAAGTACCGACCGACGGAACATGACAGTTTTTAGATTCGACTTGAAGAGTATGCTGGTGGAACGAGACAATGCTTCGCATCCACCGATATGCAAATATGCATAGATTTCCACACCAGAAAGGCCTTGTGCCGGAATCATTTGCATGAGACTATGTGTAAATACTTACATACGCCTGTATTTTTTCCGCTCTGGGTTATTCTAGTACATTAATTTTTTTCCGAAATTATAAATGTTACTCACTCTATACACAAGTTTTTTTCCCATAGTAATCATTTGTATCTCTTGAGTAACACAGAATTCAAAACATCTTAACGTTTCTGAGTTTATCCTTCCATTTACTTTATTACACCTTATCCATCCAATTAATGACCCGATTCTTTAGCATGTGTAAAAACACATTTCTCTACTAACTGCTATACGGAATATGTGATTCGATTGAGTTTAAAGTGAAGACCTTCAAGCGTGCGTCCAATTAATTGGTCAGTCCTATTGGCACTTCAACCTTCGAAAATAAGAAGATCCCATAAAATCCCATTAATCCAAAAAAAAAAAAAAGGGTGTAGAATCAATGCATCTTCCCAATAGTCACTTATGGGGCTGAAACATGGAACTTAACCAAGAAACAGATCCGTAAATTGAGAATCATGCAACGTGCACATGGAAAAATCATGCTGGGCCTCACATGGAGAGACCATAAGACAGCACAGTGCACCCGGGAAAAGATAAGAGTCAAGGACATCATAGAATCCATTAAAAACCTCAAATGGCAGTGGGCTGGCCATGTTGCAAGAATGGTGAACAACCGATGAACATGGCAACTCACGATGTGGATCCCCCAAGATCACATGCGCAACCGAGTCCGGCAGAATATTAGATGGAGGGACGAGCTAGACAAATTCAGAAAGCACTGGCTCAGCGACGACCACCTTAGAGAAGTGTGGCAAATCTTGGGGAAGGTCTATGTCCAACGACGGACGTTGAGATACTGGTGATGATGATGATGATTGGCACTTCTCTTTCGGGGAACCTTCAGGCATCGGGCAATTGACTTGAACCTACACCTTCAAATACAATGAAGAGGCACAGCTTGAGTAAACTGTTCCCTAAAACTAGACAATCAATTTTCCCCTGCCTTTGGACAGAGTTTTCGGAGCCAAAGAGGGAAAATGCTCCAATTGAAGATCCGTTTATTAATCAATACGTATCGTTTCTTTCAGTTTTTTCTCTTTGCCTGTTATTTTCTCTTTGCATGTTATTGAACAACTGTGGCTATGAAAGGTAGCTAAGGGTTCAATTCGTTTTTACATGTGCATGTGTTTTTTTGTGAATTTCAATGCTCCTGGCTGTACCGTGCCCAGACTTGAAAATTACCGTCAGCACTTCATTAGACCCCCTTCTAAAAATGTATTTTTTGATTCTTGAAAATGATATTTTCGACGTTATGGGGACCTTATTTCAAAGGGTATTGTTTATCGGTGACATCTACATTCTCCAGAATCGAGATTTTCTTTTTCACTTCAATTTGGATGTTTCCTTGTGGAAAATACCACTGATGTCATAAAAATAATTTATTCTGATCATATTTATCCTTTGATTCAATTATAAAACTGTGATGGTGAGTTTCAGATATGATAATTATGCCTGTGTACTTATATAAAACGTTTCAATTGATTGAGTAAAGGGTTTGTATCTGAAGAATGTACGACCAGTAATGAAGCCCCGATTTCTATTGGCTGCGTTAGCTTTTGGTCCTTGTAAGTTTCAAGTTTGGTCGCGACCCGGACTCTAGTCTTTAAAGGTTTTATGACCACCCTCTAGGAAGAACAGAAATCTTCTATCATAAACAAATAGAATAGAGTGTACTCAATCGGTTGTTGAGTGCACAGAGAAATTTGTCCCACTGAAGAGTTTCTGCACTTACTGATCATGCGGGGAATTGAACCCGGGGCATTCTACACATGAAAAAGACGTGCTAACCATTATACAATCTGAGCGGATATTAATTAATTTTGATGTATTATTCTTTCAATTTTTCTTTGCAGGAAATCAGTACCAAGTTTTAAACAGAAAATAAAATGGCCAACGTTTTGTTCGGGTTTTGCAGTCAAACAGAACAGATTTGTTTTTACCCCTCAAAATGATGGTTGATGGATTCCTCACATACTATGCAAATTCATCGACATTTTACTTTAAACCATCGAACTGGAAATCATCACATGCAACACAAAAGGAGTAAATGGATATATCTTAGATTCCTTCTCATATAGGAAAAGACCTCAAATTTTAAAATGGTATCTCTCATACTTTGAAATTTTTTTTCTATGAAAACTTTTCATTTTTAATAATCGATTTTCATGGTTTCGAAAAATCGCCCACTTTGTATAATGCATATCTACCGGACACATTCCAAATTCATTGCATAAGACATAATTAGGTCTGAGGCAATTGTGAGTAACGGCCGAAGGATATTGGCCACACATTTCAAAACCTGCCAGAGGATCAAGAAATTACATTCATTCACGTGCAATAAAGTACAAATATAAAAAAATGTAATACAATCTTGGTTTTCAACTATGTGTATTCATTAAGTTGATTGAAAAATACATAAAAAAAGTCTACTGAGTGACTTGGCATTTGATAATACAGCAACTATCTCAGTCTATTTATATCTATCTACCTATGTCCGTCCATATCAATCTTTGTTCATATCTATCTATCTATCTATCTATCTATCTATCTATGTCTATTTGTGTCTGTTCATATCTCTATTCATATCTATCTATCTATCTATGTTCATTATCCATTTTTTCATATCTTCCAGTTCATATTTACATATCTATCAATCCATCTATCTGACTGTTCATATCTATCTGTATATCTACTTATTCATATCTGTTCATATCTATCTCTGTCTGTTCATATCTATCTATCTATCTATCTATCTATCTATCTATTTATGTCTGTTTGTGTCTGTTCATATCTCTATTCATATCTATCTATCTATGTTCATTATCCATTTTTTCATATGTTCCAGTTCATATCTACCTATCTATCAATCCATCTATCTATCCGTCTGTTCATATCTATCTGTATATCTATTTATTCATATCTGTTCATATCTATCTATCTATCTATCTATCTATCTATCTATCTATCTATGTTGATTATCCGTTTTTTCATATCTTCCAGTTCATATCTACATATCTATCAATCCATCTATCTATCTGTCTATTCATATCTATCTGTATATCTATTTATTCATATCTGTTCATATCTATCTCTGTCTGTTCATATCTATCTATCTATCTATCTATGAAGTAACCATCGATCTATTTGCGGAGAACAAACTGATTGCTGAATGAGAATTTTCAAGTTTCCCGATATTTACATCCACTGAAATTAAGAATACCTACATGTGCCCCCCCCCCTGCATCAACAATTACAACAACTTCATCTTTTGTATTTTTTCCGGATCTACCTCAGCATCATAATTTCTACAAATAGAAGTACAAAGGACAAAAAATATCTAAAAAAAAAAAAAAACAACTATTGAAATTTTTCATTTTTCGTTATCTTTCTAACCAGTCATTATTGATGTTTCTTTTCCAGCAAAATTCAGTGCAGGAGTTACGCCCCTTACATTCGTGAGAATCGAATCTTCGCTTACTTCAACTTTTATTATTTTTTACATTCTTTAGTGTCCCTAATGTCGTCTAAAGTTTTTTTGATGATGTATCACCTATTGCTTATGAATTATTTTGATTAGTATCTTCATCATTAGTAGGTCAATAATTGGTAACAAATGTAATCTTTTTAAAAACTGGTCTGGTTAGTTACAGAATTTAACTCTCTGAAATATTTCCAAGAGTTGCTGCCCTTGAATCGTCATATTCCCATGACATTAAACATGTGTTTGGAATATACACTCCTTTATTTATTGTTTGTACAATCTGCCAAATGTAGGGTGCGTCATTTACAAGTCTTAGCATAAATTTAGAAGCTAGGGAAATGGTTTATACATGAACTAAATGCAACAAACATCGGTTAGTAATCCGTATTTGAACATTTGTCTTTCTCTCTTCATTTGACGCAGTAAATGTATTTTGGCAGTTTAGTATTCATGGATGAATTTCACAAAACCATTGTTTGAAAATTCATTTACACTTAATTTTCTTTCTTCTAAGAATTTTAAGAACTGATAAATTATTGTATATGAATATGAAACTACCGAAATACAATTAGCATACAACAGGCCAGATCGCATTGAATCATTTGCCGAAAAGACCTGTGACCAGAAAAAAAAATTATCAAATTAGACTGTCAGTGGTGATGAAATGGATTTTTCACAGGACTACAAAATATTGTAAAAATTGTAACTCAGTCTTAAAGATCTACACAAAATATAGAAAGGAAATTTTTTTTGTGAGTCTGGCGAGGTTCAAAAATAATTCTCCGCTATAAATAGCTGGAAGAACGGTTACTCATCAACGTTACAGAGAGCAGTTGGTTTGTTTGAATAATACGGTTAGAACAAAAAACTGGGAAGGAACGTTTACCGGTGATTTTGACAACAGCTATCCCCTAATTGCAAATGCAATGCAAGAAGTAATCAGTGAGCTAGGATATACAGTATTTATCTAGATCGGCCCCCTTCAGACTAACAATTCTTTTACGCCGTGAAACATTTCTAGTCTGTTCAGCAATTCCAACAAGTTCAAAATACAGAACAAATACCCCTAAAGAATTCATCAATTGTTTTATAATGGAAATCACGATTTATCTGAAAGGAGTCGGAAATCATTAAAAAAAAACAAAACAGATTTAATACTTTCTTGAATTGCTGAAAATTTTTGCGTCAAATGGTTTTGTACGGTGCATTCTCCAGCCAATTCTCTTAGCTTAATCTAAAGTTATTGTCAAAATTTTATGGATTATTCAGACAAGTATTTCAATCATTGTTATGATGGTCACAACCCTTCCCCTGCTGCATTCTCCAGCTTTTCTAATGATGTCTAAAGTTCTGACATGAAGCCTTACCATTAGTTTAAGAATTATTCGGACTATTATCCTCTTCACCGTAATTTTGATCACCATGTTTTGGTTAATAATTTGTCAATTTCCCAATGCAGTGGATTGAAGTTTGCATAGTCCAACAATTATGAATTAGACAATAAAACAATAATAATTTTTTTGTCTATTCGGCGTCAGTCGTTTTTTGTTACATCAATGTGAAATAGTCATGTGAAATTGTAAGGATAATATTCTACCAAGGCTTCTTTGATTATCTTATTTTTTTAAAGAAATTTATCATGACTGTTACCAAACGTGTCAAAAAAAGTTTCTTCAGTTTTTAAATTGGTCTGACTGGCTGGCTAGCTAGCTATGCATGTATCATACGTATAGGTCAAACTGATGGAGCCAGAGGATCAGAAATTTAAAATAATTCATAGGTAGACTGACCTGCATCTGTAGGCATGACCAAAAGGGTTCATATTAACTCCCCCAATATCTTTGGCCAGTCCAAGCTACATAGTTAAGGGGGTTCTGGCGTGGGCCCTAGCATCCGACCCCACACATAACCTCCTTGGTATACAGCTCTCTTAAGTTACTCGTCCAGGACAGTTTCTTTAGAAGGGATTAACTGTACATTGTACCACTTCACAAAAAGCTTCCTCCTTGCCTGTTTCTGTGCGTATGCTGGTTTGATCAAAGAGCAGGATTACAAACTTCTCTATCATAGCCATTATTTCCTATCGTATGCCATATAGGACAGAAAATTGTTTCAGTAGTCTGTGGGTAAGCTCTAGATATACAGTTCATACAGCCCACACAGTAAACATAGCTTGAGAGTTTTTACAGTCCATCAATGAATGGGGCAGCAGAATTACACGTGCTTCCTTAAGGCCTTGCCCTGTGGCAATTTTATTAACTGCAATGTATCGAGAACTCTTTCTACGTAAATTTACGCTAAGTAGTCTCAGGAATTCAGCATTCTTTTCCCGTCATTTTTATAAAAAATTTTAGTATTTAAATTGCTAAAAGAAATCGATGGTTGAAATTGAAAGCTTAGTACAATTCAATTATCATGTGAAATGTCTTATGTTTATTTCAATATCAATTACATATCAATTGAAATTGAAGTTTGTCTTTTATGCTTTGCAACACTTTAAATATTTATCAGAGATCTGACTGATCTTATTAAAACAAAAATGAATGATTACGTTACTGCCTATAGCTTTGAGAAGGTCATAAACGTACAAAGAACTTTTTAGACGATCGATCTCTTTCGGTATAGATCGACCAGAGCGTCGTGTTAATAACACAAACAACAACAAAATGTGCTCCAATCATCTGAAGAAGATAATTATGTAAATTACTGATATAATTACTGTTCAATATTGAATTTAAAAAAATCTAGTGAACATTTTGCTGGAAGCAAATTTCATTCAAGAGTGATTTACTTGTTCCGCTGAATGTAATCTAAAAACATTTTAAAATCCATTTTTGATTTTTATGATTGATTTTAATCACTTCATACGCTTACTTTGAAATTTCTCAGAATAATTGTTGGTTAATTTGAGATCACAGAAATAAGAAGTGTTGAAAAGTTTAGCAAATATTGTCTGGATTTCTAAGATTAATAATATCATTACTAGTTAACTGGTGCCTTAAAAAAGATGTCATATATGAAATATATCACATTCCATATGCGTGGATAATAGAGATTTGCATGGCTGGAAAATAGCGTTCTGTGGACCACAAACGGAATTCCTTCATTTGTTTTTCATTACTTCTTATCATTATCTAAATTCAGTTTTTCAATACGTCATTATAACATGAACGAAGTTCTTGCATAAAACATCAGTTACACGAACAAAGGTCTATTTTACTTCGTCAGTTACACTCTTCAGTATGACAGAAGACTACTGCACATTACTAATTGTTACATGAGTGGATTCTATGCGTTGTTAAATTTAATATTCGCATACTTGTTGAGTTGATTCTATGTATATCGACGGGGTATGAAGTCACGGATATCTTTTATGATATATAACGTCTATGCTTAAATCTTTGAGGAAATGGCTCATAAAACATCACCAGTTTTGTCAGCCTTAGTTTCTCTGAATGACAACGTCTCTAGCTCCGCTCAGTCAGTTCCACATCTACGCTGTATTAAAAAATTTCAGACGATGGAGGGACCTCTTGGTTGGCAAAAAAATATTTATTTTTCAAGTAACGAACTCTTATATCCCGTTCTTTCCATAATGTAGTCATTCTCCAGTTTTTATAATTCAGGTGTCGAGAAAATATCATATCAGCCGGGCTCTGGTTCAATGTCTTCAGTGCCCTCTGCACGATTTTGAAGACACTTTAACGATTCTTTCAATCTCTTAATCTTGAGACATTTATGAAGCAAGGAGTTTTATAGCGAACAATCAGAATAGGATAAGTTGACTATCATATCAAACTTTGCAATATATAATGTACTTGTACAGAACCACCAAACGAATCCTCGGTCATTATTCTGAATGACAAGCAAGGCACTCAAATGACCCGCTGCGTGCCAATGTGACTTTCAGCCAAAACTTAGAGTCACCAACGCTTTTTTTCTGACAAGTACATAATTTTCATTCATTATTGATATGAATAAATTTGTTGATTTTTGAAACCTAAAAGTTAAATCCCTGGTATTGATTATTTCTAACATAGAATGCCAACGTGATTTCTACATGAAAATAAAATTCTTGACACCTATAGTGTGATATCGATTATGTAGATTACACCATCATATTTTGGCTCAACTGATAGGATGTCAATGTCTACAGAATTATTGCTAATCATTTGCAAAGTTAAATTTTATGATATTTGATACATCACCCGGTTCTTCCAATATTTTTGAGAATATTTTTTTTCACTTCTAGATAGTGGACAGTATCGGCAAAAGAATATCAAAAGAAAAATAAGCAAATAATATCAAATTTTATGGTTTAAATGTTTATTTATTTGATAATAAACATGCAGATACATAAGTGAAAAAAAAACAAGAAAATAAGAAATATCCTTCCGATCCGTCGACGAAAAGCCAAGTCGGTGAAATATCGTTTTTCCGACCAAGAGTCCAAATGAAAAATGGTTGCCGGTGGACTATATATTGGCAAAACGTTTTTTGCCTGAAAGTCCCATAGCTGAGTGGATTCAGTTGTTTTAAATTCTGGTCCTTGAAGACAGGGAATTGAAGTTAAATTGTACAGTTGCCTGATCATCAGATACCTTCTCCTACGTATTTGGTGTTTGAATTGATTTCCATCAGTATGTCTCTCTGGTTATTTTCAGATTATATCATGTAGGTCTGTTCGTAGAGTGTAATGGTTTGCACATTTTCCTTACAGGCAGTAGGGAAGAAAAGTATGGAAAACTTTTCATAAAGACAAATTTCCCTGTGCCAATTGAGTACACTCTAAGCTGTGTGATTAGAATGGAAGTAACCCTTCGGTGGACTTGCGTGGGAGTGGGCATAAAAACTCGTAGGAATAAAGTACTGGTCTCGATCAGACTTGAGACTTGCGAAGATCACTAAACTGATGCATGGGACAGAAACTGGGATATCGGCACTGGGGTGTTGTCTCTTTAGAGACATGATGCTTTAATTTCCTTACCATAAAATTTACTTCCTATATATCTTTGTATTGACAATAAACATCATCTGAAATTGGATTGGCAAATAGTGATGAATCACCGGAGCATTTAATTGAAAAAATCCAGACAAAACATTTATTCTTGTTCAATAGTTAAAACTAAACAGCAGTTGACTTTTCTGAAAGAAATAATTTTGCTTCAAATACTGAAAAACGAAAAAAAAAAACAAAAACAAAAAACAAAAAAATAAATGAATATAACAATTATTTGATGCATATTAAAAACACTATGATCAAAATCGAGGACACAGAACTGGAGGAAGTAGCCCACTACATCTACCTAGGACAACAAATCTCCATGGGACCTTCAAAAGTAGAAGAAATCAAGCGAAGAATCATAATAGGATGGCAAGCCTTTGGCACAGCAAGCCCAACCTTCAAAAACAAGAGAATCCCAATAATCCTTAAAAGAAGGGTATACAACCAATGCATTCTCCTGATAGACACTTATGGAGCTGAAACATGGAACCTAACCAAGAGACAGATCCGCAAATTGAGAACCATGTAACGTGCACATGAAAGAAACGTACTTAACTTCACATGGAAAGACCAAAAGAGAGCATAGTGCATCCGGGAATCCATTAAAAATCTCAAATGGCAGTGGGCTGGCCATGTTGCATCAATGGCGGACAACCGATGGACATCACTATACTCGATATGGATCCCCTGTGATCACATGCGCAACTGAGGCCGGCAGAATATTAAATGGAGAGACGAGCTAAACGAATTCAAAAGGTACTTGCTCCGCGTCGCCCATGGTAGAGAAGTGTGGGGAAGGTCTATGTCCAACGACAGATGTAGAAAGACTGATGATGATGATGATGATGATGATTCACCAAGTTGTCCACTGTCCATGCCGCACGTTCTTGTGCTGAAACTTTTCCTGTACAAGTGGGGGAAAATCTAGTCTTAAATGGTATGTCACCATCTCGGTCTGGTACTATGCCTATGTTGACATTGTGACAAACAATGCTGATTTTGAGGAAATTAGCAAATTGTATGACATGGTGATAGTAGCTGAGACTGACTGTAATAAGTCTGTTGGCTTATGGTTGGGCTTATCGAGGGACTGTTTCCTCCTGGGTCCCTTCGATTCGTCGCACAAGTCGTGCAAAATACACTGCATCTGTGCATCTGCTTTGTTCCCGACTTTAAGCTGGAAAAGAATTGGTTAGAGGTATTGAAAGAGAGCAAATCTACAGTCAACCTGTGGTTTCAAAGTAATCTCTCCTTTTAGGGGGAGGACTGAGTTATGTGTTTTGCGCATTGGTCCCCTCATCCATCACCGACTCTCAATGCTCCCATTCCCATGTATCAAAATATTTAGTCCAAAGAGATATCTGTTTACATTCCCGTAGGGGTCAGAGACAATCCATGGTAGGTTGTGAAATCTGTTACGTCTAGGAATGCCAGATATCGAGACACGTTGACACACATCACGATTACATTTCCGAGGCCTGAGGTACGCACAAAATAATGGTAACGACCAATTCTTGAAAAAAAGACTCCCAAAAAGCCTTCCTGCCTTTCAAAAGCATGCACTCAGATGGGAGGATGCCATTTGCCCAAAGCAAGTGTTTCTTCAATCGTGAATGTTGATGCTCTATGAGAGTTTTCTCCCGGGCAAAAGCCTTATATCGCGTGATACTTAGGGGAGCCGCGCAGTGCGATTAAATCGAACGGTTCAGTTTAACCTTGAAGAGTGTTGCTCTCAATGGCCTTTGGAAATCAGGATGGAATGCTGCAATAATGACGAAGCATCACTCAGCTGGTGATTCAAAATGCTATCTTGGCCAGTGAAAGAACTTCCAAAGCAGTGATGGTTGATACGCTGGAAGGTGTTCGTTGTAGTGAATCTATTGAGAATACCTTTCTATTCGGCATCGTACACCTGTTGTGCAACCACATCAAAGACTACATGGTTCGCATTCTTTACGCACAGTTTTTCACCCTGGATGTCAAAGCCGTAAGTCGCAGGCAGTTCGACGCCAGAGGGATTACTATGTATTTTTGTGCTAACTTGATATTATAAGTCTCTTGCTGAGGACGATCTTTCTTAAGACATCAGCCTAAAATTAATATCAGAATAACGATGACGATGTTTCCCCGTTCGAATTTGGCAGTAGGTGGCTAAGATCGTTCGACTGAATCATGTAAGCATAGTACTTATCAACAATGGCATTTGATGGTTTGGTTGAATGAAGGATTTTTTGTTTTGGGAAAGAATTTTCAGACAAAACCAGTTCAATGTAATAAAATAAATCTTTTAGCCCATGTGGCAAATGACATGCATGATCAGCTGTACACATCTTCTGGCCAGTTGGCTTGGGCCCGGCAGTATTATCCCGTCAGGCAATGAGACAAGTATGGTCAATTTGCAAAAGCATAGCAATAGCCGTTTTAGCCCGTCAGGCAAATGACAGGCATTATCAGGTGTGAACATCTTTTGGCCGGCTGGTCCGGTCTTGGTCGTGTTCGTCCGTCAGCCAATGCGACAAATAAGGTCAAGTATCGTTTCCCACATCAACATCTATGGGTTAGAGTAAAAAAAAGACGGTCAATTTTTCAACACGAGCATGTCAACAGAACCAAACAACAGCAGTTTCAACCCATCAGGCAGAGTGACAAATCTGTTTTATCCCGTCATAAACAATTGGTAAACAATAAACTATAAACATGGCTTGGTCCACTGGCGTGGGATTAGCTGTGTTAGCCTGTCAGACAATGTGGCAAGTATAGTCAGGAATCATTTTCCATCTTCATGCCTGTGTTGAAATGGGTTTATCTTTCAACGTGTGTTAGCAAAACAAAGCTTCGGTCGTTTTACCCCGCCAGGAAAAGCAACAGATCCGTTTTAGCCCACCAGGAAAAGTTACAAAGTTCGTAAGCGACAGGCATGACCAGCTATAAACATCTTATGGTAGAATAGTCAGGGCCTAACTGCAAGGTAATATGTGTGACTAAATATGGTTTTCCTCATCAACATCTTGTGGCTGGCGTAAAATACAGGAAGAAAGGGTTTACTTTCAACGTGAGCAAGATAGTAGAGTACAGCATAAGCCTTGTGCGTTATTTTTGAACCTCGAATGCGCGAGGGTCTAAAATTCAAATCGGGAACCAGACCTACTTCCGTTGTAAGTCAAGCATTTCTATTTTCAATTGAAAAAATGTCTTGTTCATAATATTGTTTTGACTTAATTTAATAATTCTATTTTTTTTATTCATTTGTGTGTCAGTTTTAAACCCCGAATGAGTGAGTGTGTTAATCTCCGAATTCAGGACCAGATATTTGCTTTGAGAAATCCAAGCACTTCTGTTTTCAGTTGAAAAACTACTCATTCATAAAAACCGTTTTTTTATCACTTGATTCATTTTTTCTTATTTCTCTGTTGTTTTTTTACACATCGAAGGAGCCATTATTTCAATTTTTAAATCGGGGACCATCCTTCGTGTTTATAAGTCCTTTCTATCTATATTTGTGGAGCAGTAATATCAATAGAAGTTTTTCGACAGCAATTTTTTCTAATATTGCCAGGAACGTCAATGGCAACCGTCAAAAATAGTTTGTTTATTCTCAAGAATTAGCAGAATTAAGAAAATCCTCCAGTTGATTTCCAATTCTAAACGCGACATGTAACTGAAAAAGAGCTGGAGATTATTGTGAACATTGTGATTCTAACAATCAAGATGAAGTCAACAGTTCAAATGAATTAGTGAACGATAACAAATTACACATTTCTGAGTAATTTCTCTTATTCTTTTAATTCTATCTAATGATTGTATAAACGAGAAGATACTTGAAAAATTGTAATTCAAGAGAATGTCTGTCTGGATTCAGCAGGATACACTGTGTTTAGGGGGTCACTAAACATTTTGGATTTAGCCATTTTGGTCATATAACTGGCCATTATCAAGATTCAAGACCTTTAAAATGGTCAAAACTACAGATGTAAGTCAT